>OZ024821.1:50481407-51081407 GCA_964016985.1 Anodontia alba
TTTAAAGGGGGCGGCAGGTGAAGGAGGGCTTGTGTGTATGGTTGGGTGGGTTAGGGGTGGGGTGCAAATAGAAAGGATTTGATAAATGCGTTTGGGTATTCTGAAGACATGTCACGTTAATGATATTGATGATATTGTATTATTTAATTATTTAATTAAGCAGAAACAACTGTCAATATATATATATATATATATATATATATATATATATATATATATATATATATATATATATATATGTGTGTGTGTGTGTGTGTGTGTGAAAGCGCTAACGAAAAATTAAATAAACAACTACATTTACTCCACTTAGTTTTATTATCTTTTAATTGGCTTTTTCACTATATATATATATATATATATATATATATATATATATATGTGTGTGTGTGTGTGTGTGTGTGTGTGTGTGTGTGTGTGTGTGTGTGTGTGAAAGCGCTAACGAAAAATTAAATAAACAACTACATTTACTCCACTTATTTTTATTATCTCTTAATTGGCTTTTTCATTATATATATATATATATATATATATATATATATATATATATATATATATATATATATATATATATGCATCCTACTTATTGAATACATTTTGTCAAAACATTAAGTTTCATTTTGTCTTCCAAAGGTGAGGAGAAGGATTTGATACAAGGCTTTGCTTAGTACTCAAAAGCGTGAGGCTCTGCTGAGCATCCATGAATATTAGAATAGAGAATCAGGACTATATTGTTTTATGATGATTTTGTTTATTTAATTTGTAGTTTCTTTGCTCAGTAAGTTTGATATATTAATAATTATTTTATCTCATTTTTTCAGGTTCCATATTGGTTAGAAAGATGCAATGTTGATTTTTTCCCTTTCCTTTTTTCCTTTCCCTCCTTCATTTTAATACCCCGCCACACAAAAGTGGTGGAGTATTATGGTTTCACGTTGGCTATCCGTTTGTCTGTCTGTCCATCTGTCCGTCCGTCTGTCATACGTCCATGCGAATTTTCGTTTCCGGGTGATAACTTGAATAACTTAGCCAAACAGCATGTGCAGTGATATTGTGAAGATCTGGTTTGGAAATTCTAATGGGAACATTCTGTCAATTTTTGAAAGGGTTGTCTGCCCGCGACACTTCCGTATTCTTTGGTTCCGGAAGATAACTTTAGTAAATATTAATGGGTTTTCACGAAACATGGTATGTGCATTGATATTATGAGAATCTGGGTTGCGATTGCTAATCGCCAAATTTCATCAGTTTTTAAAAAGAGCGGTATCTTGTCAGTACTCTGCCAGAACCATATCAATCTCTTGAATTGGTTGTGGCTGGCTGATAGAGATTTTCAAAAAATTGGACAATTCTGCAGATTTCTAAGTCTGCATCTGATTGATATCCACGTGCATTTTCAGGTTATTATTCATGAATAAGTCCCTAATAAAGTCACTTTAAATTAATCTCATTTAGACAATTGTAATGATGTTCAAGAGAGTGCGTTTTACAAAGGAAAATAGTAATAAACAATGGTAATACTTCATATTTTAATCATTAATCTGATCTTTGATGCTGACTATCACTGAGGTGTAGAGGGGCTGTGCTTTTCTACATTTGAATCATACGGAAATCGTAACACCATCCGATTTCTGTGACACGTTTAAGTAATTCAGATTGAAACCGCAATCTCTGAACTGTCGGCGCCTGTATTCCTCTACAACTTTTATCCAAGAAAGTTTTCTTTTTTTCTTTTAACTTGTATCTTGAAAGTTATCGGGAAATTCAGCTTGAAAACGATAAAAAATGAGATGATTATTATATACTTGTGGCCCAAACCTTTGCTATATTTATTAAAGCAATAAAATATGCTTCAATTGTAACCATGTTAAAAATACATTACTGTATTTAACTTCGTTTATTATCGTTTGAAACTGTTCCGGAATGACCTAGGGTCGTGTTTCCTAAGAAAACGAAAAGAGGGCACAGTTCGCTCATTAACCACTCTAGGTTGTTTTCAGTCCTTTCCATGCTGACTGAATTAACCCAGCAAACACACAACGTGGTAACAACGTCGCTATAACGTCTCTGCAACGTAGCGACGTTCCAGCGACGTTGTAACGACGTTGCTGCGGCATTGTGTGTTTGCTGGGACGATGCCACGCCCATTTCTATTTTTTAGGCAATCATATTACTTGATACAGTAGCTGATATATGTATAAATCCATATACTCAAAGACAAACAGTGCAGATCCTGATCAGATAGCGTCTTCAGAAGCAACTGATCTTTATCTACACTGTTTGCAAAGGCAGGGCATATCCGGGATCAGCAGGACCAGGGTTAAGCACTTTGAGAAGTCATTGATATTGAAATGTCTTACGATGCATTTAGCAGGATGGAAGACACCGTTATTCGAGAGGCAACACCAGAAGACAAAGAGGCGGTTCTCAATATTCGTGATGATGTCTACGGTGGGCGGGACTATCTGCCGGCTTTCTATGACAATTTTATGTCTTCGTCGAAAACAACCGCTTTCGTGTCAGTTTATAAAGGAAATATTGTAAGTACACGGATTTATATAAAACATTGTTGGTAGATATTTAATAATGTGTCAGACCTACAATGTATAGACAGATAGTCATGAACAAACAGCATAGACGCAGATCAATCTGCTCCAAAAGCTTGATCTGGGCCAGCACACTAATATATGATGAAAATAGCATATATAATGTAGCTAATGATGGAGGGACATCGTGGTTATAGTTCGTATTTCTCCATGAAGACGTAAATTGTGGGTACCGATTACAAACTCCTTCAAATGAGCCCCAGAGAAACAACGCAAAGATCTTAAAATTTTTTGTTGAAAAGGCATCTTATCTGTTGATTTGGTCAAGCGGCTTACATTTCAAATGGGAGCCGCGTTGCGAGAAAAAGGATCTTTGGATTTTCCGCCGAGTCAGTCTTTCAGTGTGCATGCTTTAGCAAGGCGACAGGTCCAATGCTTTGGCAGATCACCCTGGACCTATCAGTATGACTGCGTGGATGTTCAGGCTTGCCGGCACTGCTACTGACAAAGGTTATAACGGCTGTTGCAACAGTCATTTGTTGCACCGGACCCTAATAGCGGGACCTTTTAGTTTGCGTAGCCCTGCTAAAGGCCCTGCATTGCGAGACAAAAAAAATCTGGTAAAATCCCTTCTAGAAGCCTTGTCCCCAAGGGGTTTTCAAAAATGAAGACCAACTAGTGAGCTAGACCATCTAGATAAACTTTTACAAGCGAAATGTTCTCCAGCTTACTTCCGAATTGGCTCTTTCCTGCCATTATGAGGAGACAAAAATTCGATTCTCGCAAGATTTTAAATCCTGGTGAATCTGTAATAATAATAATAACTAAGTCTTTTTATCATTGTTGACTTTTCGAGATGTTTAAATATAATAACAAATTTAAGTAAACCACAAGCCATCAATATAATTTCTCTGTTTATTAAGAGTTCTTAGTACTTACTTCTCTAAAACAAAAGTAAATAATTTCAATTTCATAATACATTACCCTAAAAATAATGTGCTTTTCATTTCTATACCTAAACGTTTCACAGAAAATCCGCTTAAAAGTCTTAATCCAGAAGATCCCCTAAAGGTAATATCTGTGTGAAGTCATCTTTCCCGCTATTTTGATCACGTGTTTAGTTTCTTTTCATTCGAGAAGAAATAAATCCAAAATTTTTCATTAGAAAAATTTCTAATTTCCTCCTGGATGTTTCATAATTTCTGGTATTCTTATGTTTATTTCTTATTCTTTTCATGAATGACACTTTCTCTTTCATTTTTCATTTTTCGATCTTGTGAGATATATTATTCATCGCCGATGTCATACATTTTCGCAACTTTGTATGCCGACCAGTAGAGATGACTGTGGTCATCTCAAAACATCTTAAATCATACTAACTGTCTTTCTATTTCTACTTGTTCTAGATATTCTATGTGTCCCTTGTATAGAAATTGGCTTTGTTCTATATAAGTCTTAGCAGATAAGAGAAGATTATACAGCTCCAGACAAAAACTTCGTTAAAGAATCAGAAGGATAATGTTGGATAAGAATTTTCTGAGGACATTGCTTCAAAGAATAAAGGAATCATTACCCCGCATGGCTTTACTGCCGGTAGTAAAATTCTCAAAGTTGACAACTCTACGGCACTGGTCAATGGTCACTGAGTATAGGACACCAGACACTGGTCACCAGTCACTGGGCACCTGTCAAAGCAGCAGTCTGGAATCAATCTTCTACCTTTGCAAAATTTTATTGAGGGATATGTATCAGCAAGTTACCAGTTTTGCATCAATCGGGCCCAATCGTTGTTACCCAAAAAGTGGTAGTGTTGGTGGGGGATTGGGGCAAAAAAATCAGGTTCTTATGCTTAAGAAATCATTTAGTCTACAGAGTGCACTCTGCATCTAAGTAAGGTAATTATTACCTTATAGTAATGTTATTAGTGAATCAAGATCATTCTAAAGAATATTTTACTGATTGTGTCTTGTTCCATAGAGTTTCCTGAGTCTTAAACAAAGAGTTAAGGGAATCTTATCGCAAGTGTTTGATTAGTGGGAAGCACCTCCAGATCTACAAATTCTAGCTCATTATTCATAGGTTAATGTATTATGAAGTTAAAATTAAGTTTTGAAATAGTGATACATATTTTAACGAGTAATACTTAACCTATCTGAATGCCCTCCTCCCTCCCCGCTTCGTTTCACTTATGTTGTCTTATTCTACAAAGAAAGAGAACACGTGATCAAAATAGTGGGAAAGGTGACATCACACAGATATTACCTTAAAGGGGAACGCAACCTTACGAGTAAATGGTATTGTGCTTTAAAGTAAAGAACTTTACAGAGAATGAATTATGACACAAATTTGATCAAAATCTATGGAAAGTTAAGTAAGTTATAAACAATTGAACATTTTAACATTGGTGGTATGGGCGCCGCCATTTAGAGTAATAAATGAGGTTTCATAAAAATTAAAATTCGTTTCATAAAGGTAATTATTCTCGTAAAGTTGGTTTATTTTGGGGGAAATGATTGCTTGTCACTAGAATTAAAAGATTAATAAAAATCTGTAGCAAAATTATTCTTAAAACCCCCTTATAATTTGGTTTTGCATACTTGATTTGGGCTGTGTGACGTCACAAAGCCTACAATATGGCGGCATCCATGGCAACCATTTTAAACATATTCAAACCACTATAACGTCCTTATTCTAGGCCAATTTTGAAAAGTCTTGCATCAAAATAAATGGCTTGTTAAGCACTTTACTCCAAGATATACTTACAACTTCTATTGCGTTCCCCTTTAAAGGGATCATCTGGACTATGATTAAGCCGTTTTTAGTGGAAAGTATAGAATGAATAACACATTAGCCATAGATTAAGTATTACTTGTTAAAATATGTTTCACTTTAAAAAAAAAAAGAAGAAAAAAACAAAACAAAAAAAAAAAACAAACAAACATTTTAATAATTTTAAAGACAATTTAGGATTTTGAAGCTCCAAAAAATACATGTGTACATGTGTATTTACTGTTCTGTCACAAAATCAAAGAACTCTCCCCTTCTCTGACATACCATGCCTTTTCATTCCTAATCATCCTAGCCAAAATATGTGTACTCTACTTATTGCCAAAACATTTCCACAGAGGAAGCAGGTAGGCGGAGCCCAGAGGTTCTGGCAGTATGTAAAGTACTCACATACAAATATGGCAGACGTATGCCATCGGGAAGTCCTAACTCGAAGCGTATCAGAAAGGTCAGAGATCAGTCATAAATAAAAAAAAGTTCAGGTGCAGCGGAAAGGGAGAGCCTGAAAATGGGAAAGAAGGTGAAAGTTGAAACGGAAATAATAATAATAATAATAATAATAATAATTATTATTATTATTATTATTATTATTATGATAAAATATATGCCAATATATAAAATACGTTGTACTACATGTATGTTCAAGTAAACTTCGGCTGTTTTTGCGCGAAATTAAAACCACGGCGTATCTATGCAGGGCGGCCACTAGGTAGAGAGGGAAAAGTCAGGGAAATTTTGCATAATGGTCAGGGTAGTTTTCAAAACCTAGAAAGTCAGAGAATTTCCTAATTTTGGCCCTAGATGGTTTGGCTTTGGCAGGCATTTTATCCATTTGAATGATTGAAAACCTTGTATTTTTTTTCCCACTTGCTTTGCTCGCTCGGCATTATGAGTTTTCATTTTGAAAAACATGTCCAAAAACTTTAAACCATTTTATTACAGCGGTGTATGTTTGTGTGGTAAAAGTAGAACATATCATATATCTGCTGCATAATGAGGAAATAATTGTTAATATTTTCAGCCCTTCGGAAAGGGAACAAATGCCGGCCTTGGTGGCTCAGTTGGATGCGCCGTCCGACTGGAGACCAGGAGGTCGCGGGTTCAACCCCCGCCGAGGTCGACAACATTCTTTCGTGGAGATTGAACATGAAATATTTTCTACGGTCATTCTCTCCCTTCCGCTGATTCAAGAAGGGCAGTTGTCAGTTTCTGGCGAAAGAATGTGCACAATACTGGTTAACCGCTTAGAGGACTAAGCCTGTCCAGTAAACGTGTGGTTAGGTAAACTGACCGCGCTCGACATGACCCCATTGGGTTGACTGGGCCGTAAAACCTCAACACAAACAAAAAAAGGGAACAAATAGAATTTTGTCATGGAAAAGTCAGTATAAAGTTAGGGAACTTGGCTTCTGGCTACCTGGCTATCCTGCTACGGCTGTGTCGGGACTCATAAGAGGTTTGATTACGGGTCGTAAGCCCCGTTGTGTCCCCGCTATCCCCGGTCATGTAAGGATTCAGTTTTAAAGTATTAATGCATAATCATTTCAGGTGGGATTCTCCGCAGTTACTGTGATTGATAACGGTCATACGATGGTAAGCAGAGCTGGTAGAGTATCTAAGGAGCATGTAGGGGCGGGGTTTTCACGGAACATGTCCGTTAATGCAGAAGACTGGTCTATAGCCAGACATATTGGCAGGAAGACAACTGTAGCATCGGAAGACCACTTGGCAGACCTAACTAAACCGTCGCTTCAGAATATTTTCAAACACATTTTGACCAAGGTACAGTAGGCCAGAGTAGACGAAAATGTTTCTGTCTGTCTGACACCGGTTTACCTTTTCAGCCCTGTGGTTCTACAATTGACTCTTCCGTCTTTGAATTTTGGATACGTTTATTGTTGCTAATAGGAATATCAGTCAAAAATCTAGAACCGAAAAGCCAACAGTGGATATCTTGATGAGACGGCTTGTTTTGAGCCGTGTCACCATGAGTAATGTTGTGCGCACATGTATTAGTTTTGGTCTACTGGGCTGAAGAACTTGAAATTGTCAGAGTTTCCCCAACCTAGAATTTTTATACAATGTGTCCGGTGATGTAGACTGGTAGGCTGCACGCCAAATGGCATGATCATCAATTGAACCTCATCATCAAAATATGTAACCTTTGACTTGTCCATGGTATTTAGTCATTTTGAACCATTAAGCTCATACCTTATATATGAAATCAGCTCTTTTAAAATGGTTTTGCTTCGGGTTTTTTTAAGAGGGCTTTTATTAACACGAAATAATTTGCTCCCAAGGGGAGCAAAGGCCTTGCTTTTAAAGTAGACTTCTTTTCAGAAATAGTTTTAAAGCAACAGAAGGATTTAAAGACGGTTCAGGTATACCAAGTAATATCTGTAAAACACAGTATCACGATTTAGACAGGATTGTATATTTACATACTTCTAAGAAAGAAATAAAAAAAAAAGAACTGGACGGATTCATAAACAAAAACAAAGTCCTGGGTTTCTAACTCACAGCCTTCCTCGTGGGAGGCGAGCGCTCCCTTGACTGTTCTACAGGGGCTGTTTCAGTACCGCCCGAAAAATAATTTTTGTTGCTAAGCAACTACATTTTTCTTACGCTAAAAATAAACAGTTAGCAATAATGTGCGTATCGAAGGACAAAAAAGTCCCCATCTTTCGAAACGAATTACAAGTATCCTGTTTATAATTCTATTATTTTCCTGTTTAGGTTTATTATAACATCGCAGTTTTAACGTCTATTTGAAAACTCTTTTCAAAGCATAGTTTACAAT
Source organism: Anodontia alba (assembly GCA_964016985.1). NCBI lineage: Eukaryota > Metazoa > Mollusca > Bivalvia > Lucinida > Lucinidae > Anodontia > Anodontia alba. Next base: position 50,489,538 of record OZ024821.1, read on the forward strand.
TAAGTAGTGTGTGAGTGTGTGTGTGTGTGGGGGGGGGGGGGGGCGGGGGGGATGGTGGTGGTGGGGGGGAAGCGGGGGGGTGGGGGGGAAGCGGGGGGGTGGAGGTCGGATCGAGTGTGGCGAAGGTGTCATGTATCTTACGTCACCTGGGCGTCCAACTGATATTCGCTTACAGTTGGATAAGGCCTGCTATCCTTGTAGAGTAGAGGGGAAATGTTTTTATTTCTTCTGTTTCTTCGCTTTCATTCTTGTTCCTCTTTCTTCCCTGTCTCTCTCGTCCATCTCCTATACTGTCTCTTCTATCTCTTTTCTTTTCTCTGAGAGACGACACAAATTGACCCACAAGGGTTGAAGTGTCATTAAACCCATACACAATCAATTTACAATTAAGAAGCTGGCCTGCCATTTTACGGTGATAGCAGAAAAGGTCGTTTTTTTCAGATTCCTCATATTCGTGATTTCAGACAGCTGCTGACAGCGCAAGCTCTGAACGAGTACGTCGAATAATATCATCTCGAAAACAAGCCTATATAATTTTGACCCCCCTTAAACCCCACTTTTATATAGTAAAACTTGGGTTTATAGGGGTATATATTATATTTTCTTAGTTTACTTAAAACATAGGTTGTCGGTACTCGTTAGAACCGCCTCGCCGAGGCGGTTCTAACGAGTATCCACAATCTGTGTTTTGAGCAGGAATATGAAAAATATCAGAATTTTTTTATCTGAAAAATTTCAGTTTTTGGTTGTAAAATTTTCAATATATTTGAAGAGGCGTGTTTTCGTGATGGACGATTGTGTGTGTGTGTGTGTGTGTGTGTGTGTGTGTGTGTGTGTGTGTGTGTGTGTGTGTGTTGAGGTCTTACGGCCCAGTCAACCACATGGGGTCATGTCGAGCGCGGTCGATTTACCTCACCACACTTTTACTGTGCAGGCTTAGTCCTCTAAGCGGTTAACCAGTATTGTGCACATTCTTTCGCCAGAAACTGACAACTGCCCTTCTTGAATCAGCGGAAGGGTGAGAAGGACCGTAGAATATATTTCATGATCAAATCTCCACGAAAGAAAGAACCCGCAGCCTCCTGATCACCAGTCGGACGCGCATCCAACTTAGCCACCAAAGCCGGCGACCACCGACAGTTTATGTTACCATTGGGTAACATTACCTGCATCAGGTGACAAAACCATCATATTAACCTCGCAAAAGGGCAATAATTGTATTATGTTTGTCGACATAGGCCGGCCTCGGTGGCTCAGTTGGATGCGCCGTCCGACTGGAGATCAGGAGGTCGCGGGTTCAACCCCCGCCGAGGTCGGCAACATTCTTTCGTGGAGATTGATCATGAAATATTTTCTACGGTCATTCTCTCCCTTCCGCTGATTCAAGAAGGGCAGTTGTCAGTTTCTGGCGAAAGAATGTGCACAATACTGGTTGACCGCTTAGAGGACTAAGCCTGCCCAGTAAACGTGTGGTTAGGTAAACTGACCGCGCTCGACATGACCCCATTGGGTTGACTGGGCCGTAAAACCTCAACACAAACAAAATTGTCGACATAGACTATAGTATCTGATGACTCTGTAATCGAGCAACAAAACTTTATCAGACTGCTTGAATGCGCAGGTTCGTCTGGCCTTCGTTGCCTCAAATGGCATAAGCACCATTTTTGTGTTGGCATTATAGTCATGCCAAGTTCTTGAGTAACATTAGCTACATTTATGTATTTAGATTTGCAGAGGAGCTGTTAAAGAGTATTCGATGATAATTATGGGATAATGTTCACTAGTTCTCCATAGTAAAAAAAGTATTTTTGGGTCCCATTAGAAACGCCTCGATGAGACGCTTCTGATGAGTACCTACAACATGATTTGTATGGCCAGCTATTTTCAGTGTGGGGGATATAGTATCAGCGCTGTCCCTACGTACGTCCGTCTGTCCGTCCGTACATCCCGCGCTACGTACGGAAAATGGATTCCGTTCGATATTTTTTAAATAGATTAATTTATTGGAGTTATAGTTTATAGTGTATGTATATTCATAGAATATAGGACAAGTTCGATTTAGAGTAAAATCCACCAATTATTATGGGAGTCATGGCCATTTTTTTTTAACTTAATCGTCCCTAGTGAAAAATAGTTGCCGTTCGATATTATTTGAAAAGATTAGTGTATTGGATTCATACAGTCGACTCTCGTTATCTCGAAATCCAAGGGACTCTATGAAACACTTCGAGATATCCGTACTTCGACATATCAGATTTGCGGAACTTAGGAAAACAATTAATCGAACAACCACCTTTAACAGAATGAATATGTAATTTGACTCCTAAGTTAGAGATATATTGAATATATTGTGGAAAAGAGGAGAAATTGCTCCTAAGGAGCAATTTCTCCTCTTTTCCACAATATTTTATTGTCTGTTGGTAGATCTCAGTGTTAAAAAACAGGGACAAGATTTTCACTTCGAGATAAGCGGTTATTCGAGGTACGTGTTAGCGAGGTCGAGATAACGAGAGTCGATTGTATTTAATACACAGATACATTATCATAAAATATAGGTCAAGTTCGATTTACAGTAAAATCCGCCAATTATTATCGGTTATGACCCTTTTTCAGCTTCGCTTTCATTCCTGTTTCTCTTTCTTCTCTGTCCCTCTCATCCATCTCCTCTGCTGTCGTTTTTTTTTTTTTTTTTTTTTTTTTTTTTTGCAATATGCTTGTTTCCGGGAGAGGATGACCCTCTCCCCCACCCCCAAACACCGTCCCCCTCAACCCCCGAACCCCCCCCCCCCCCCCCCCCCCCACCGCCTTGGCGGGGGCATCTATGTCATATTGAAACATTTCTATTTTCAATAGAGAAATAGGTAAAAAAAGGATCCCGTTATTATCTTCAAATACTCGTCTTTAACGAGTCCTCTGGTTTCCTCCATTCTTCATAAAAAGTATGTTGTGGTACTCATCAGAAATACCTCTCTGAGGCGCATCTGATAACTACCACAATATATGTTTTGTTGAGAAATAAGAAACGTCCCAGATTCATCACCGATTATTCCTCCTTAACTCTATCAAGCTTACATGCCAAAACATATATTTTTGCAAACAGTGTAGTACCAGATGAGACGGCTTGTTACGAGCCGTCTCATCAGGATCTACAGTTTGCCAATCGGTTTTGGGTGTTTGAATTACGCCCCATCTGCAGCAATGGTAATGTTCAAAATCAAAAAAAGAAGTCTACATCACGAACTCAGGGATGCAATGGTTAGAGTAACAAGTCCTATAATTTCTGAGTCGGACTTGGATGCGCGTTCGACTACTGATCAGAGGGTCGTGGGTTCAATCCCCGCCGGGTGGGCAACATTCGTTCGAGACGAATGATTATTCACTCTCTCTTCCGCTGATTTAAGGAGAGCAGTTGTCAGTTTCTGGCGAAAGAATATGCACAAGTACTGGTTAACCACTTTGCCTGCCCCGGAAAAAAGTGTGTTTACATAAACAGACCGACTCGACATGACTTTAATAGTATTGACTGGGTCATTTAACATCAATCCAACCAGTCAACCTATAATTTTTGTTAACAGGAGGTGCTGCAGTACCCACTGGACCCAGAACATCTGAAGATAATACAGAAGAATGAAACAGCAGTGCAAGGGCCAATTGTAGTAACAGATGACCTTCTGGTCAGCTACATTAGATCAAAGACAATTAGCCAGTATCTGTTCCCGAAAGACAGAATAGTTGTTAACAGCGTCCCCTACAGGGTGTTGGAATCAAACATCCCTTTACTGAAGGAGCAAGGGGACATGACTGTAATATTATCTGATGTAAATACCAACTCCAGCTCACCACAAGGCATTCTGTCGATTGGCACCATTTTTCCTGTGAGGAATCCCTCTTATGCTTTCAACATAGAAATATACGGTTCGGATTACCCCAGTATTAGAGCTCATATTGTCAAACACCTGATACGATTAAAAGACATAAGGCCAAAATTAACCAGCGTTTATGTATTTGTGGATGAAGATTTTCCGTTTGCAGTTGTTGATAAAATATTCTTGGAGTTTGGCATTAGCAGAACGATTTTCCGTGTCTTTACAAAGCGCTATATGTTTGAAAAGTTATTACAGCCCGCTAGTCGATATTGAGCTTGGCATGCTGGGTAAAACTTTCAGCAGATGACATTTTAAAGATATTTGTCTATTTTTCCCAGAAAATAGGCTTTGACATTTCATGCAAATTATCTCCTAAGTTGATAGTTTACATGAAATGCCAAGGCTTTTTTTTTTCTTTGAAAATAAGAAGCTCATGAGTTTGTTGTCTGTTGAATGTGCCCAGAGAGTGGTAGACGATAAGTTGTTATAAACAATTGTAGTGGGCACCATAGCTGAAGATCGCAGGGGATGCATGCAAATAGTTTTTCTTTACTCTCCAGAAAAAAAAAATCATGCTTTTAAGCTTGTCTCCCAATGTAAACTGAGCAGGCGACAACTAAATGGGCCGTTTAAAGCGAAAACGTGCCTTCGAAAACGCATAAAATGTGCGGATTCACATCATTCTGCGCATGCGCAAGGTTTATTCCGGGCCTTTTCTCTCCATTGATACATTTTACAGAATCCAAATGTTTAGGCAGCGGATAGCGAAGGCCCAGTCCAGACTGCGCATCCGCACAGTTTGATCTGGCCCTTCACTATGCACGCATGCCCCAAAGGCACATTTTTTGCTTGGCACGGCTCAAATGATGTTTCTTTTTCAACCAGAAAACAAGTTTTATATTCAGAAAATATTGCTTGAAATTTCATTCTTGAAATAGAACTGGATATTTTATGCAGATATTGGGGCTTGATAATTCACTCAGAGAAATGCATGTACATCATTGAAATCTCTCTAGTTGAAATGTGATCAGGAAAAAAACTAAGATAATATGTTAAAATGTCATCGTCTAATCTAATAGTTAAAATTCAGCATGCCAAAGATTGGGTGTTGGTATGTATTCCCGTTAGAAATAAACAGCGTATTGTGATAACGTATCTTCCAAACTTGAAAGGCCGAGATCAGTTTGTACTTATGCGCAGTGTCATCAGAATTTTGCGGCCCAGGTACAAAATCCTGGCTACTGTAGAATATAACTATATATTTGTTTGTTTGTTTGACATTTTTCATTTGGAAGAGTGGAATAGCAAATGCCTTACATTACATTAACTCTCCCTGAAATTCTGAAGTGGACTTTCCATCTCTGAATCTGACCAAAACCATTATTTCAAATAAGGATTTCAGTTAAAAAAAACAAAACAGAATGGCAAACAGTGTAGATCCTGATGAGACGGCTCATTATAAGCCGTCACATCAGGATCTACACGGTTTGCAAAAGAATTGAGCCGTCTTATCAGGAGCTACAGTTTGCAAAAATGTTTTGGTCAGCAGAATTGAAAGGGTTAACAGGCCTTTGCAAAATTTCCACTCTTATCCACAGCTCTGGATAAGTCAGTTGTTAACCAAAATATTTTTCTGATTTTTCCACAAATCGTATGCCGTGGGTATTCATAAGAAGGGCTTCAATGAGGTGACTAATAAGTTTACACATCGTATACTTTTATTGATAAATCATAGAACTAGTTATGTGGATACACCTTTTATATGGAGCTATGTAAGCAATAGCATTTTCACCATATAATATGAAGAATTTGGAATAGTTTTGCTAATAAGCAAATTAAAATTTAATCAGAATTGTGAAGTAAACAAGAGCTAGAATAAAATAAGAACACATAAGAAGGTGTTTTGCAAATTGCAAAATTTTGAAAATCTACCAAATTGTGTACAAGCTACATACCCTTGTTTTCACTATCTGGTGGTACACATTGTATAGATTTGTTGTTGTAATGACACAATGTACAGTTTCTCTGGTTAATGTGGATACAGACACTTGGGGTCAATAGAGTGTATACTGTCCGAATATGATCTCTTATATTTGTTTTTATATTAATGATCAGCACAAGAAGTCAGACTTGTTTTTTTCCCAACTAAAAAGCTTTTGAATAACAAAAACAACATATATTTGCTAAAAAGTTATCTATCTTTTCGTATGGATACCTTTCCAGCAAATACCAGTTGTTTTCTTTTATTTTTATTTTTTCTTTATCTTTTTTTTTTTTCATTTTTTTTTTATTTTTTTTTAGACGGGATTCTATCAAGTATGATTTTGTAAGTTGTCCAATAATACATGTATAAAAATGCAAACACAGGCGATTTACTTACAAATTTAATATAAAGCTATGTTTGTGAGCGATTCGCCGGTGTTTGCACAACCTAAATCCACTAAAATAAAATTCATTCCTTTTGGATTATTCACGCACATAATCGAAAGAGAAAAATACATCAGCCTTCGTATCATTTTTGTTCGATCAGTTGCTTTAGGATTGCTGTTCGCTTACACCATTTTTGGCATTGCAAAATCTGCTGGCAGACAATTATGGTCTTAATCAAACTGTGTGAGTGCACATGCTGATTTAAGCCATCGCGAGGTACATATGTGTTATTTCATTTTTCGCATGAAGCGACTTTTCATATCTGTTATTTGCCAATATTATATATAACATTATTTGTACTTTTGCATATCTTAACATTAGTTTAAACATATTCTATTTGCATTCTTCAATACAATATAGATACTCACAAGACATGAAATAAAAACAGGATTAGAATGGAAGCATATAAATACTTAAAAGATTCTTCTCCTGGCCTCTTATATCTTAACATTAAATACACGATTTGTAGTTTTCCATTGTGTAATGCCTCAGCATATTTTGTATTGTACACAATTCACCATATAATGTAATGCCATGATTGTTATTTTGAGCTCTTATTAGTTATCGTAAATGATTCAAATAAATTTTATTCAATTTTCATGCAGAAGTTGTTAGTTAAAATTCCCTTTCCCTGCTTCTTGCTTTCAGATAATCACTTCTGTCAGAAGTTATCTTCATTGCAACTGGAGTTAACTGGATTATCAAGAAAATCATTTCCTCAAAAACGCCAAGTGGACGTGAAAATTGCAGTCTGATTTCCATGATTTTATCAAATTTTCCGCGAAACGTCAACTATTGTTATTGTTGTTACCAACAAAGTCAGCAACGTCGCCTAGCAATTATGATGTCAAAACGAAAAATTCACTTGGCGACTTACAGATTATAATTCACTGATAAATCACTGCTGAGAGTAAATCACTGCTGAAAATGTAATGAATAGAGTTTGGAGTAAATATGACTTTTATATTTCATCGAGTGAACGAGATGAAATAAAAGTCATATTCACGACAAACATTTGAATTTTCTTTTTATTATATACATCAGTTTCGATAGAAGAGATGCAAATCTTGCATTTGCAAGGGGAAGTCTGACACGCAGTTTTGTCCCTTGGCGGTGACATATAAGAACCGCATAACATTAGTTAGAATGTAAGGAACATGTTGGTATCAAAATTATTTTGATTTGCCGAAACTTTTTGTTTTTTGTTTTCTCCAGCGTTTTACATGTGAAGCACTGAGCGTCGACGTTCATGACCGTTCATGTTTTGTTTGGTGATGTTAGTTATGACGTCAGAAACGCGCATTGGCGTGTAAACAATAAAATAAAAAGAAAATTTACTCTTTTTCAGTGAATACCATAAAAATTTTCATCTCGTGTAATGAAAACATTCAAATTTTCACTCGTACATAATGACCATTAATGTAAATAAGAAAAAATGTAGTTCCAGATCTTATATTTTTCACTGCTCAGAGGAGTGAAAATATGTTTTATATTTTCACTTGTGAAAATATAACTTTTTCGAAATATGCATTTTATTTCATTAATAATTCTCTATATTTCATTACTTTGTATATAATAAATGACGTTTATATAACGTCGATGCAATGTCATGACGTTGTATCTCCGTTAATGCGACAGTGCATAAAAGTCATGTGCCCCGCTGGGAAGTTATATGTGGCGTCCATAAAACATCTCCCCGTACTTCATGCTAGAGTAGTTATATTTTCTGATCCTTTGAGATTTCTGAGTTTATTTTGATCCACTTGAAAATAGAATATGGCTCGGCTTAGGGCTAGGAGGCGCGAACAGTGTCGCATGTTATGTTAGTGTTCATAAACAGAGATAGTGAACCCTAGTCTGCTACTTTTGTTTGGTTGATGAAGGAGCTATTGCAATAAGACTAGGATTTTCCCTAATGTGCTCCAGGTGTTGAAGACCAGATTTCAGAAATTACAATATTCAAATTTGTTATTTCAATTCTGGTAGACCGATGTCTGAATCGAAGCATAAAGGGAAATTTATGCTTCTGGCTTATCATTACGGGGAGATAACTCAGTCCTGTTTACCCCACCAAATAATCCTAAATTAATACCATGTTCAAAACGATGACACTAACATTTAGTTATACCACAGCTGGACCATGGGATAATTTTCAGTTTTGAAAATATCCCATATTTTATTTATAGATCTCACAGGTGTACTTTAGAATGACTGTCAACCCTTCAGTGCACCTTAACCTTTATCAGTCTCTGGGCTAATTCCGCAGACGATGACAAATTATGATATTTTCCCAAACAACAGTTTTTGTGTGTGTGTGTGTGTGTGTGTGTTTTCTGGGAAAAATAAGAAAAATATTTCAAAATATTGTGTGTTGAATTTTATACCCAGAGTGCTAAGCATCAATTTTCAGCAGACATTTTAAAATATTTCCATATTTTTCCCAGGAAACAGGATTTGCCATTTCATGCAAATTGTCTCAAAATGTCAAATTGTTTTCGGGAAAAAATAAACGTTTCATCAATTTGTTGTCTGCTGAAATTGCCCAGAGAGTGCTAACCATTAATTTTCAGCAGATGACATTTTTATATAGTTTTTTTTTATTTTTTCTCAGGAAACTGATCTGATATTTCATGCAAATTGTCTCCAATAGAGAGAGTTTGCGCGAAATGTCAAATTCTGTTGGCTGGAAAACTTAGAAAGTATCATCAAATATATCATCTGCTGAAATTGCCCAGAGAATGGTAAATGTTAGAGGAACTTCAAATTTACCTCTGCACTGAGCAACTTTCTAATTCAAGTTTTTGTTGAATAAGACACATAAAAACCAGACCGTCTGTCTGGAGTATATTGTAATGATCAAAGCTACAGCTGACCAACCAGATTGCACTTAAATTTGACAAAACTAAGATGCTGATTTAATTTCTTTTGATTGACACGATTGCAAGCAATCAGATTTTAGCAGTGGTGCCTCAGTCAGTTTAATTTAAAAAAGGCGGGGTGTTGCATCATTTTAAGTACACAAGGTCAATAGGTCTATCATTTCATCGGACTGGGTGTTACCACTTTACCATAAAAATATACAAAAAATAAAAACGTAGAAAAAGATACACTACATAAATAAAAGTATAGTTTTTGTAAGAAAACAAATGCAGTCCCATACATTGGTTAAAACATATAAACGGTTTGGAGTACTATAAATAATATTATAGTTTGGTGACCTTTCACTGTTTGACCCAGTCGGCTCCGTCTCGTTTGAGGTCAGCCAGTGAAAGGTCACCAAAATATGATATAATTTACAGTATATCCAAAACCTCGACAGTAATCATGGTTATCAATAACATAGACTTGTTAACGTAACACAAGAAATAAAAAAGAAAGTTTCATACCTTGTAAAAATGGTGGAAAATCTACCAAATCTATCGAGTCCTCTTCATTAGTTCTTGTATATTGTACCGTATTTACCCTAAGTATTCGGACATTTTAACTCCTAACCACACTTGTTCTAAAATTTGAACATGTACGAGTATACTGTACAGCCTGTTGTTGTACCTGTAAATTGCTCCATTACTCGCAAACAGTGTAGACACTGATGTAACGCCGCGTTCTGTGGCGTCTCCTCTGGGTCCACAGTTTTACTCAGTCATGTCTGTCCAAATACTTACAGTAAATTGTTATTTCTCACCTCACTTTCAGTTATTGTAAGTTCGTTATTCCTATAATTTACCATAACGAGTTGGCGCCTGACAACTGCTCTCTATGGTCGGGCCCAACGTGGTCCAAATTGCAGTTTTCTTTAGCACAGGGTTCAGATTGCCATTAAGCCCTGTACAGTCAAACCTCAATAGCTCGAACACCGATGGCTCGTTTACCATGGATCATTCGAACTCGTTTTTCGAGTCCCTTTGAAATTCTTCCGATAGATCCAGAAAACAAATATTTAGGTACATGTTCTGATTTTATCATGAAATTGTATGTTGTGTACTCATTAGAATCGCCTCGATGAGGCGATTTTAATGAGTACACTCAACATACAATTATTGTATAGAAGATCAAAAAAAAAAAATCCCTAATTTATCACCATTTACTTCCTGACCTTGTGCCATAATTAACCCTCAATGGCTCGAACTACCCATATCTCGAACAAATTTCTGTGGTCCCAATGATGTTCGAGCCATTGAGGTTCATTGCAGTTGTTCTGATAGGTTTTACTCTGATGTTTCACTGATAGGCCCTACCCGGAACGAACATATATAATATTTGCAATTTTGAGCTGGTCAGAGTTAAAATCAAGGCTTTGATTGGATTATCAGTTTAATCAGCCCCGCCCCATCCCCACCACCACCACCATCAGTTGTTTCTACTAACCATTCCAAGGTGGCTCTTCTGTTGCAGTCCTTCTTTAATTGTGTGTCGATTTATGCACCTGCCTCGGGAAGTTGTGATTGTGGCATTTCCTTGGTAATTTCATTAGTATTTTTGCCAGACAAAGAACTACTCAAGAGTTTGGATCATCAGATGTACAATGTAAGTCGTTCTTGCTAATATGATGATAAAAACAGAGACTTTGATCAGACGCCGCGTTCTGCACCTACACCGTATGCCAAGATAAACTTTTGGGACAATAGATATTCTTATATGCGCTAACACTTTCACCTCCGAGTCTCTAAAGTGGACTTTTCCATTTTTGAATTTGGACACGTCCATGCTTTATAATTGGGGCGGTTAGTCAATGACCATTAGAAAGATGAGAAGCAGTAAAGATCCTGATGAGATGCCTCATTATGAGCGATCTCATTTCGATCTACACTGTTCGCAGTTTTATTTGAACAGGTCTACAAGGTTGAAAAGGTTACTAACGTTAAGGTAACTGGATGCACATGGTAGAAATACAAATTCTTTTTTTTTACAGCGGGAGCAGGTTGAGGACAATCTCTGTGACTGTTTATTTGACTTCGCACCAAGCCCCTTCTATAAAATGGATCAACTCTAACCCTGTGGGTATACAACGTTGAAACAATGTCGATTCAACGTGGATTCAACGTAGACGTTGAATCGACGTTGTTTCAACGTTGTTTGCCTACCGGGAAATTGAAAGAACGTGCTCCCAAAAAAGAAAATTATTTTCTTGTAGTGTAAAGCCTTTTTCATGAGGAAGACAAAATAGATGTCTTTAGAAGCCTCTTATGAATCACGCTTAACACAATGGGTAAAATTTACAGCAGGCGACATTTTGAAATATTTTCATTTTTCCAGAAACAAAGATTTGACATTTCATGCAAATTGTTTCCATTGGAGACATGGAGACAATTTGCATTAAAATGTCAAAGCCTATTTTCTAGGAAAAATCAGAAAAATAAATGGAGACAATTTGCATGAAATGTCATAGCTAAAAAATAAATAAATAAAAAAAGAATAGTATCTGGTAAATTAGCCCAGAGAGTGGTATAGGTTAAAACAGCCTTCCCATTTTGTAGGAATGAATGAATTTTCAGTTAGGCAAGCGACTGTAGACGACAAGGAGAGAGTGTTGGGAATCCTAGGTGGGTACGATCATCTCCCGAAATACTACGACTATCTTTAGTCAGTCTCTAATGAACGCTCATTTGTTCGGCAACATGGAGATGAAATAGTAAGCTTTCCTTGTCCACTCCGAGTATGTGAGCCGTAACTTGAGAAAACGTACTTTCTAACATGTGCGCTCACTGAGGACTCAAATCAGGTGGCTCATCCGCGTAGTTTATTAGAGATTTCGTTGTCCATATAAAGAAATTTTGCATACTTGGCTATCGAAAATGAACCCGGCGAAGATTCTGATCAGACTTCGCATATGCGCAGGCTGATCTGAATCTTCACTGGTCGCACATGTCCGAAGTATGTTCTCTGACTTTGCGGTTGAAAAAAATATTTTTTTCAACAAAGGAACTTCCTTGACTGAATAAAGCGAATTCTTCTCAGTCTTCTTTCCTGAATAAAGATATAGATATATTTAAAAATGTAAATGATGTTACCTAGGAAAGGTCCTGAACACGAAGCTCAGACTTCCCGAGGCACCGAAAAAGAAAACCAGAAACAGAAATGACAAATAAAACATGACAAGACACAAGAACACTATAGCGATGACCGACCTGCAAAGATCAACAGAGGAACTGCCGTGGAGCGTTCAGAAAAAACATATATATATTGGGACTGAGGTGAGCTTACGTTTTGTGCTCAACAGTTCGACTTGGTTTCCGAATACAGCGTTGCCTTCAAAATGCTTCTGAGACCGAACTAATCAGAAACTAATTTTATGATATTTTTTATCATTGGAAATAAAGAATAATTAAAAAAAAAGAAAGAAGAAAGATAACCGGTAAAGTATTTTATCTGAAATGTTAAGACAGAATTACTACGACTAAAACAATAATAAAAATATTCTGATATCTACTGTCTCCACATAAACACTTCAAAGTAAAATTGTCAATGTTCAAGAGATCTTCCAAATATTTGAAAATTGAGTTAAACGCTTCAATAATATCAGCTTGTGTATCATCAGAAAGAGACATCATGAAAACTTAGAGAAAGCACAAGAGGAGCACATTTAGTACCCATCGGAATTCCCGACAAACGCAACAGCACAATACCGAAGATCGACATATAAGGAATTTCAACAGAGGAATCGCCTAGGAAAGGCCAGCAAAATACACTATAGGGGCTGAAATAAACCTAAACTTTCTGCTCGATAGTCCGACTAATTTCCGAATACAGCGTTATCTATAAATTACTTCTCTGACAGGGCTAATCAGAAATCCGATATTATGATGATTTCTTTTATATCACATTTGAAATTACATATAATTAAAAAAGTATTACCGGTAAAATATATTTTTCAGACAAGTTCAAAAGTAACATTATACATAAAACAACAATTAAATATTCCCAGACTTACTGTCTCCACACAAATACTTCAAAGTAAGATTGTCAATATTCAAGAGGTCGTCAAAACATCTGAAAGTTGAGTTAAACGCTTCAATAATATCAGCTTGTGTATCATTAGTTAACTTCATGCCAAATCTAAGATAAAGCTTCAATAATAGCAGCTTGTGTGTCATCAGAAAGAGACATCTAAAATATCTTTCATAACAAAACAAAAACAAATCTGCTACAAGAGGAGCACATTTAGTACCCATCGGAATTCCCGACAAAACACAACAGCACAATACCGAAGATCGACATATAAGGAATTTCAACAGAGGAAGCGCCTGGAAAGGCCAGCAAAATACACTATAGGGGCTGAGATAAACCTAAACTTTCTGCTCGACAGTCCGACTAATTTCCAAATACAGCGTTACCTATAAATAACTTCTGTGACAGGGCTAATCAGGATGGTTTCTTTTATATCACATTTGAAATTACGTATAACAATAAGAAAATTATTATTATTATTATTATTATTATTATTATTATTATTTATTATATACATATAGAGAATTATTAATGAAATAAAATGCATATTTCGAAAAAGTTATATTTTCACTAGTGAAAATATAAAACTTATATTTTCACTCCTCTGAGCAGTGCAAAAATATAAGATGTGGAACTACTTTTTTTCTTATTTACATTAATGGTCATTATGCAAGAGTAGAAATTTGAATGTTTTCATTACACGAGATGAAAATTATTATGGTATTCACTGAAAAAGAGTAAATTTTCTTTTTGTTTTATTGTTTACACGCCAATGCGCGTTTCTGACGTCTTAACTAAGGTCACCAAACAAAACATGAACGTCATGGCGTCGACGCTCAGTGCTTAACATGTAAAACGCTGGAGAAAACAAAAAACAAAAAGTTTCGGCAAATCAAAATAATTTTGATACCAACACGTTCCTTACATTCTAACTAATGTTATACGGTTCTTATATGTCACCGCCAAGGGACAAAACTGCATGTCAGACTTCCCCTTGCAAATGCAAGATTTGCATCTCTTCTATCGAAAGTGATGTATATAATAAAAAGAAAATTCAAATGTTTGTCGTGAATATGACTTTTATTTCATCTCGTGAAGTGAAAAAATGTATATTTCATTTGTGCCTTCGGCACTCATAAAATATACATTTATTTCATTTCACTCGATGAAATAAGTCATATTCACTCCAAACATTGAATTTCCTCTATTTATTTATTTATTTATTTTTCTTTTGGTTTTTGTTTTCAGAAAACGTCAAAAGTAATATTACTATACATAAAACAACTGTTACAATAAAAATACTCCGAGGTTTACGGTCTCCACACAAACATTTGGCCACAGCTCCTGAGATAACAAATTATTCCAGGAGGGATCCTTTGGTAATGCCGAACAAAACAATAACAGACACTAGCAGGCTCAGTTTGACGGAGTTTGTTCATGAAGAAAAATGAAAATATACAGCAGACCTCATGTCCGTCCGTAGCAGTTTTGAGCGGTACTCAATTTTCACATATGAGCCGGGGCACAGCATTTCCTACAATATTACAAGTGCGCCCAGCGAAGACTCTGATCGGACTGCGCATACGCGCAGTCCGATTAGACTCTTCGCTGTGCATCTTATGAATAGCTAATGACTCAAACCATCTTCATGCGGCCAGCGAGTACTCTGATCAGATTGCTCGGATGCGCATGATGATCTATGTCTTCACTTTGTGCACATGGAATCTTGTTGGAAATGCTGTGCCCCGGTTCATATAATGTATGAGCCCAATAGTCCAAAAAGGCTTGAAAATTCAATAATGGCATTATATTCAAGTACGCGGCGTTTTTTTCTTTTTTTACGGATCTCAACAAAAATACCTATTAACAAATGCTGCCATACAAGACTGGTCATTATGTGTGTTGTACGGAAGACACCATGCATGCTTGCCTATCCTTTTTACAGTTCCTCTTTGCAGTTGACACCTTTGCTTCTTTCTGTAAATGGGACCTAAGAATAAATGGTGGATCCTAAATCTGTATCCGTTGGTTGAAGCTTGATTGCTGTTGCCTTTGTTCGGAACCTACGTGGTCCTACTGGAGGTTTCCTTTTCTAACATCATTAAAAGTTGTTGTTGTTTTTTTCAAAGTTATTATTATTATTTATGTGAAACTTTTATAATGCTGTTATAATTCACTGTTGAGTAAGGAAGCCTCTACATGCATATATGCATCGAAATGTGTAGCATAATTTTTGTTTGAAACTACATAGAAAATGAGGACTAGGTTGTAGTATGCCGGTTGGGTCGTTTCTTAAATAACCTCTATACAATTTTAGATGACTTGGCAATCTTTATATGCGGTGATTTACAGTTAGATGTGGTATAGAGTGAGATCCAGAGGTACGAAGTGTATAGGTATACCCAGGAAAGTCCTTATTCACGGAGCACAGCCCTCTCAAGGAACAGAGCAAAGGTAAGCATGACACGAAACGATGTCACAGAACGAACAAAATGATAATGGGAACTGCAACAAGGGTGTGCTTCATTTCTAGAGCATCCACCCTCTCAAAACATTTTTATCACATCCTTAACACACCCGTTTATGCCTAGCGTTATATAATCGAAGCACTGAGAGTGCTGATAGGGGTGGTTGCCTGAATTCTAGACCTGATTGGGATTTACGTTGAAATCAAAACAAACAATACATAAACAGTACTCAATAATGGCAACTCGTTTGGGGTTTACCCATTTAATATGCAGATATCTGCATTTCAAGTACAGATATATTTTTTTAATAAATACAGATATTTGTATTTTTTGGAATTACAGATATCTTTAATTGTAATGCAGATATCTGTAATTGTAATAGAGATATATCTGACTGAAATGTGGATATTAGCATTTGAAATACAGACATTTCTATTTTTGATCATTATATAGATATCTGCATTTCAATCGGATATACCTACATGTCAAATACAAATATCTGCATTTTAATTAGAGATATCTCTAATTTAGCTGAATTCTGGATATCTGCATTTAAAATACTGATATCTCTAACTGAAATGCATATATCTGTATTTAAAATGAAATATCTTAATTTCTAGATCAAATACATGTACCTGTATTTCAGTTAGAGATATCTGTATTTCAATAAGATATATCTGTATTTATGATTGAATTAGAGATAACCCTGTTCACTCCACTTATGGGAAACTGATACCACCCTTACATGCGAACCGTTCACCGGTTACAAATACCAATAAAAATGCTCAATATTTCACATCATCATCTCTGTACAGTCAAATCCGTCACTATAAACGTTCCTAGTTTAAGCTACAAACAACAATACATAAACTTTATTCGCATAGGCCGCCATCTTTAATGTGCCAAAAGACAGTTTGAGAATAGTCCATTCTCTGTCCTTTTTCTGTGGTTAGTAGAACCGCGGATAGGTTCACTTTTTTTCAGAGATTACTATAGATCGCGGGATTCGCACCGATTTCTAGTGGTCACTCACAGACAGTTTAATGTACTGGATCCGGAATGCTTCAGCAAAACAACAACAACAACAAAAAAAAAAAAAAAAAAAGAAAAAAAAAAAAAATAATAATAAAACAAGAAGAGTGACGATTCCCGTAATTTTCTGCGCTATTTTCATTTTTTCCGGACCTAAAAGTATTTAAGAAGTCGTTTTGCGTTCATTTTTCTCTGACATAAAAATAAGGTATCAAATATTGGTACAAATCAATGCTATCACTTTTCTTATCAGTGGATGTTACACGTTACAAAGGGAAACAGCTTAGCTTATACGTTACCGATGCTATTCAAGGGAAACAACTCAATCACCAGATATATGTTATGATGTTGGCAGGAAATGCAAATCAAATTCTTTAAATATTTATTCTGATAATAATCGTAAAAAGTAAGTTTTTAAGAACTATTTTGTTATTGTTTTGCATGTTCTAAAGCAGAATGTAGGTTATGCTGGTACGAAATGATCTGCTACGAAACGTCCCGTCTATATTACCGAGAAATATAGGTCAAATTGGTCATTTTCCTTTTACTTTCAGGGCACTAGATAAGTAGAAAGGAAAGAAGACACGCAAAATATTCAATAGGTGAGTTAATAAAAGTAAAAAAGGATTGCCTTTGGTAACAAAGAACACATAAAATCACGAAAATCGGAGACTCGGTTTGACTGAGTCTCTTCATATGCAATACTGTAGTTTGCGAGGCTGCATACGCCCCACCCCACCCCCACCTCCTGGCGCCGGCTTAAACGGTATTCAATTTTCAAAATAACCTGGATGGGCTCAATAATCCCAAAGGAAATAAAATATAACCTGCACTATGATGATGTACGGGGAGACTTTTTACTGCCGTCACACCAGCTACAGTAGAGTAATGCCTCGCACCTTCTGAATTTTGAGCCTTCCCATCCCACTCTGTGTCTCACAGGGGGAGCCCCCCCCCCACCCCACCCTCCATTTCAAATTCTTAAAGTCACCTCTGCTTGTTAGACAACGCACTGGAGTATTCATATTAGTCCCCCGATATTGTACACAGTATGATCAAAATCATATTTCTTCAAAAGTTTGACGTTTCCCTTGCTTTTGTTCATTTATTTTCTATTTATAAGCATCAAAGTGTATAAAGCAAATATGTTTGAACGCAGAATTTAGCGTTTTCAGCGTTTGCATGCAACTATTTTTGGGGCGATTTTAGGTAGTTATTAGGTAGGTATTTTTCAGCCGAACGGATAGTTGAAATGCGGTTTAGTAAATGTGGTGGCGGTACATCGCCCCCAAAAAAGGACATTGGCATTCAGTATAGACACATATCAGAGGCCACAGATCTGCAGCGTCTGATCTGGGTCTTTCTGCGGCGTCTGCTCTGGGTCTATACTGTGTTACAGTAGAAGAGTCAAGGCAGCATAAATAGGTTAATCTGATTCCGACAATGAAAACAGAAGTATTCCGACAATGAAAACAGTATTATTGGTAATTTTAAAAAGTACGAGTCACATATCTGTCTCCTTCAGACTGGGTTCAGCGTTACCTCTATAATAGATGGTGGTTATACGGCGGTTAGCGGAGCTGCAAGGATAGACTCAGAATATCGAGGGAAAGGACTCTTCCGTTATCTAGACCACCACGTGACAGATTGGATTAAATCTTAGCAGGTGTCTGTAAGACCTTTACAAGCACAGGTCAAAATCCAAGATACAGACACCTTCGTTTCAAACCAATAACCAGCTTATTTTGTTTAATTATAGCCCCGCTTTGAAAAAATGGGGCTATACTGAATTTGCCTTGTCCTTCCGTCATTCCTACCGTCCGTCATTCCTTCCTTCCGTCCAGTTATCAGAAGAAATTTTGTCGCACTTTTCTCACGAACTGTAAGGGTTACAAAGTTGAAACTTAGTACACACATGCCCAGTGGGTTGATGCATCGCATGTACCGGAATTAGGGGCAAGAGCCCATAAGTCTTGGAGTTACATTCCTTGACAATTTACAATTTACCATTAATGAAAATCTTTTCGGTACAGATTTCTCAATAACTATGAAAGTTGTAAAGTTGAAACTTGGTACACACTTAGACAATGGGCTGATGTATCGTGTTGACCGGATTTAGGGGCAATGGCTTTTAAATCTTGGAGTTACATCCTTTGATAGGTTTTACAATTTACTATTAATGAAAAGTTTTCGTTAAAGATTTCTCAGAAACTATAACAGCTGTAAAGTCGACACTTGGTACACACATAGACAATGGCTGATGTATTGTGTATACCAAAATCAGGGCCAAGAGCTTACAAGAAACATTGATGCAAAGCATCAATACGCCGGGAAACTAATCTGCCATGCATTACTTACATGTAGCTCCCTATGGATGGTAGTATAGTGAAAAAATGTTATAATTTACGAAAGGTTGTAATTATATAAATTATCGCAATACTCAACGATAAAAACATTAAAGACGTTATCAGAGCTATGTAAAAAAAAAAAAAAAAAAAAAAAAAAAAAAACTATAGTCGTCTGTTTTCTACCCTGCATACATAGTTACATGTCGCCATCCATAGCCTAGGCCGAACATACTATATCCAAAATCATCTATGTAGCAGTAGTTCGCATTATCTTCCGCTAGGTGGCATTTTTTAAATACTGACGTCAGTCTTCGAAGAATATGACATGCGCAGACAATGCAATGTTTCGTTCTTTTTTCCACTCATAACGTTTTCGTTTTCTTTCGGAGAATGCATATTTCCAATCGTAAACAAAGAAAAATATCTTTTGTTTCTTCTTCGTAGTACGACGAAAAAAAAAAAAAAAAAAAAAAAAAGAAATGAAAAAAAAATCAAACCTGTACGAATATTGACAGCAACAAGCTCATTTCAGGTCGAATGGTCAAATCGGGGCTCCTACGAGAAAACTGTTCATTTCCCTTTTAAATGAGCAAAACCCACATTGCTACATTCATTCTACACAGTACGTCCCATTTTTTAATATCACTATGTTACCAATAGCACAGTTCTCTACTGCAAAAGTGTGACTTTGAGTAATAATAAAAAAGTGGGGGTGAATAGTTATATATAACCCCACTAAGAACCCCATAAAACTGGAAGAAATCCGATGTTCTCCGAATGCATACACATTTTACAAAAACAACCTCAAATAGAGCCGCACTCCAGCCCGGCGTAAATAACCCTTGGTGTTACATCCCTTGGTAGGTTTTACAATTTGCCATGAATGAAAAAAGTTCATCACACTTTTCTCAAGAGATGTAAGGGTTACAAAGTTGAGACCTGGTATACACATGGACAGTGGGTTAATGTATTATGTATACCAGAATCAGGGCCAAGGGCCCATAACTTTTGGAGTTAAATCTCATGATAGATTTTACATTTTGCCATAAATGAAAAACTAATAAGTTTTACAATTTACCATCAATGTAAAATTTTCGTTAAAGATTTCTCAGGAACTATGAAAGCTGTACAGTTGAAACTTAATACACACATGGACAGTGGGCTGATGTATCGATTAGGCTAGAATCAGGGTCACGGGTCTATAACTCTAAGAGTTACATCCCTTGATAGGTTTTATAATTTTGCTATTAATGATTTTTCCCCACTTTTTCTCAAGAACTGTAAGGGTTACAAAGTCGAAATCTGGTACACACATGGACAGTGGGCTGACGTATTCTGTACACCAGTATCAGGGCCAAGAGCCCATTTAAACAAACCTTCGTATTACAACACTGGTACACGCATAGGCCAAATTTCTCAAAGCACGTCTGAGATCGGGATGTTGCTCCTTAAACGCCGATCTCTATCGCAAAAATATCGTTCCAAGCCTCACATGTGCGTGTGGAGGATTTGAAAGTGCATATCACTTTTTCTTTATCCTAGGCTCGCTCAGTTTCGAAGAAGATATTTTCGGATTCTCTTTTAAATTACACGGTTAAAGATTTTCACTATGGCAGCCAAAATCTAACCTTTCAGGAGAACAAACAGATATTTCTTAAAGTGCAAGAATATATAGTGAAATCCAGAAGATTTGTGTAGTCCCCAGTTATGACCATATTTGCGGAACTGGGAATCAGCCAAAATATTTTCATGGTGCTGTAAGAATTTTTCACAGCTATAGCAGTTGAACTGTATGCTTTGTATTTTATTACTAATAATAAATCTTAGCTACTTCTAGTTTTTATATCTATTATGCGGCACTTTTCATGACGTAACATTGGTGCATTATGATGTAATTAATGTACGTTGATTAATTATTTTATATTTAAATATATGCGTCAGTAGAAATACAAATGGTTAATATTTCGGACGCTTATGAAATTTCAGTATCTATTGCATTATAAGAAACATTTAATAAGTTTGCTTTAGATAGCAAAGATGTTCATATCATCTTATTACTTGGAACATTTTAGATATGAATACCAGAGTATCAAATGCGTATTCATTGCTGTTTTAGAGTTAATGCAAAAAAAAAAAAAAAAACAAAAAAAAAAAAAAACAACAATGACATTTTTTCTAAGGGTCACTATTTTATCGTCGTGTTTGGTATTAGTTTGATCGTCTTGTAAAGCTGAAATCATTTTTTATTTAGGTTTAACTACAAATATCATTTGTCTTATCTTATTTAAATTTCTTAAACTGCGAACTTTGAAATCTAAAGTATTTCACTAAACAGCTGAATTGCAAAACATGTCAATTCTTGATCCTTTGTTCAAATATATTTAAACATAAACTTTGTCAATGAAACGTTTTTAACACCTTAGTTAGAAAGATATCCCTTAAAGGGACGGCACAGTTGCCGTTTTAACGTATTGTAATCTTTACGATAGAAATGGTTTAACCCCACTCTAGGATAATGACTTCAACCCTGCACTTGCGCAGAGAGAAAAGACGCGCACGCAGTCAGTTATACTTGCGTGACAGTTAGGAGTTAGATTGTAGATGTAAAACAAGAAAGATCGAAAAAATTGTACTTTCCTCGTGGTCGCCGCTCAGCGGGCCATAGACCTGACCGCCGCACTTGTACAAAATGTTTTGAATTTAGTTTTAGCTGTTTCGAGAATTTGTAAATAATTTGTATTTGGGACAATATGCTGCGAAAGTGTTACTGATACTTATATATTAGAAATTATAAAACTTTGAAGTTCACCAGTTTGTATTTTACACGTATATTGTAAACATGGCGTTGTTATTAAGTGAAGAAAGAAGAACAACACAAATAAATAAATATGGATGTAAAACAAAAAATCAGGACATTCCTCATTATTTCTCTTTTACAAGCTATAAACAGCAAGATCATCGATGGAATGTTTAAATTCCCCGGGACAATTTACAAAATAATATCTCATACAATTTGAGGACGATTTGCTCTTCCCCACAAAAATATCTATCTGTGTATCCGTTTAATTTACTGATCAGTTCAATTGTTACATCATGTCAGTACAAATGAGATTTTCTTTCTTTCTTTCTATATTTCTTTCCCTCTTTCTTTCTTTCTTCTTCATTAAATTGGTTTCATAGATGATGTAACGTTTGATATTTGTTTCTAGGAGATGACTCAAATCAGCCCTAGTGCTTACCGTCAAATCCTGGAACATATATATGTCTAATACATGTATTGTATGTGTCTATGGTGAAGTCAAATAAATACAGTTTCAATCAAAATAACTTAAACTGAATATGTAAATATCATTGTACGTCTTTTTTTCCGATGTAACGCGTAACAAACTACAAGTATTATTTCGACTTGAAATATGTTTTTTTTTTTTTTTTTTTTTTTTTTTTTTTTTTGTAGAATAGACCAGGTAAATTCTTCAAATTGAAACACAAAATGCTTTCAGGATTCTGCATAATGTGATTATGTTTTAAGTGACGTTACCGACGCCATTTCGTGATTATGGCGTCATAAAATTTTGAAGCCGTTCTGTAACGCGTTCCAATTATAAGTTGATAGTCAACTTTGACCAGAAAATACGCAAACGTAGTAATATTAGGTATTTTTTCAATTATGATTAAAAATACATTTTTGCTCAAAATTATAAAAATGTACAATTTTTGTTGTCAAGTTAAATAACACGAAAGTTATTCGATTTTTCTTTGATTAGGTAATTTGTCACACGTTTAGTTTCTTACGCTTTTTACACATGCTCATGGAAAGTTTGTGTGTAAATTAAAACTTAATGTTAAAATCAATCCGATTAATAAATATTTTTTAGAAATACCTTTTGTTTCTTATCTTTCGCAATGTTTTATTTTATAAGAAAAGATATTAATATTTTTGTTTGATTAGGGAATTTGGCACAAAACGTAATTTTAATGTAAGAGGAAAACTGTTATAAACCGACGTCACTTGATTCAGGGACTTTTGACTTTCGATATACACAACAAAGTACCTGTCTTAGGTGTGTTACTTAAAGACATCCTTGTGCATTCTTGAACACACCCGTTACCGCGATGCAACGAAACGACTGGGTACAACGAACGCAGCTGAAAACGATGACGTCACAAGAATATGTTCGGTAAGAAAATGATTTATTTTAGTCATATTCCTAATCTTCTTGAATAGTTATTTTGCATAGCTGCGGGAAGCGGTATTACCTTTTACAGGTACAGCTGCAGAGAAATCTGTTCATGACATACGAAAATAGAAACATTTTTTTTTTTCTTTTATCAAGCGTGTTTTCACCAATCCCAGCATACTTCGGTCAATATTTTCTGACCGTTACACATCTTTTGTGCAAACGCTTTGGTGAGTTATATATTGTTGTGACTCTAGAGCCACCATTGATGCGTTTCTTTGAGCCCCAGGTAGTGTCAATATCCACTAAATCCGGAAATTGTTCAAAGCTTGATGTTTTATTAGGGTACAACTTACCACACCATAACAGTACAGTTTTTGAACAACAAACATGGATTATAATCTTCATGCACTGAGACAAGTCTTTAATCCGCCAGTGAAGTCCCGATAAATGATGCTGTTATTTAAATTCCAAACGATCTATTTGACTGTTATATTCTCTTTAATGCCTTTCTGATTCTCAATATTATGATTTCTGTACATACGCACACCATTGTTTCTGAATTTAATAGGGTAATATTTGAATTACGAAGTTTTTACTCTGTACCCAAAATCAGATTGTTACTGGTGACACGTCAAATGGCATTCATTTACTAGGACCTGTGATGTGGGGAGTTAGTCCCTAGCTCTCACCAAAGAGATACACTTAGCTACACCATCCTCTGCACCGTCAGCTAAGGAAAATATCGTATTTGAAAGGGTATTCAAATCCTTAATGGCCCGAGGGAAAAGTGATCCTTTCCAGTTGTCAGTTCTTGCAATAAGGGTCTGAGAAACATGTGAATGATGATTACTGCTGTGCTTAATTGGGGGAATAAGGTCGTCTGTTGCAATGCTAGCTGTACCCGTTAGACGTTTGTACAGTAGTATACATCTATACAGTAGTATATATCTACTGCCTCTCCTCCTTTTCTTGAGTGATTCCGTCTTAATTTTTTCTAGTATTCTTGTCATACTCAAGTTTCAAAACAGTAATTGCTCGTAACAAATCTAGCAGCTCTATTCTGAACTTTTCCCATTTCTTCTTCACGGACTACTCACTGGCAAAACTACCATATTCAAAGATTGGGCAAACAGGCCCTTTATATGCTGCCTCTCTTATATCCTGAGGACACTGATCTCTTATATCCTGAGGACACTGATCTCTTATATCCTGAAGACACTGATCTCTTATATCCTGAGGACACTGATCTCTTATATCCTGATGACACTGAATAAGATTTCGCCACAGGAAACCAAGTGTCTCATTTGCTTTAGTTCACATGTTGCTAATTAAATATATATGTATTCCATCTCAGGTCATGTGTAATTGGGTCGCAAAGGTATTTAATGGAATTCACCCTGTCGAGGACCCTTTACGTGTAAGAAGCCTCAATTTTATCCAGTGCTCTGAGCCAAAGAGTCGATTTACAGACGCAGTTGTCAGATTGGTTATAAACCAATACCCACCCTTTTCACACAGCGCCCTGACGTCACAAGAGGAATAGCGCTAATCAACAAAGGTAGATGATTGAGATTAGGAGTTGCGGGCCGTAACACTCTCCCCTCTTCAAGAAAGTCATTATTCATGGTGACGCAAAGCCATTTTCGGCAAAGAAAGTTCAATCCCGGACGAGCAACCATCTTACTACATGACAGTCATAACGAAGGACTGAAACATGGCTTACAATCAAACCTCTGAGTGTAGGCTGAGAAAATGGTCCTGAACAGGAAAAAAGACAATTTCGTTCAACCCTAAAAATCTGTACTTCAAGCAAACAGTGACGACCCTGATCACACGCCGCTTTCTGTGCCGTTTGATTTGGGTATACGGTGTTTGCCAGTGTCCCGGTACATGAGCCCAGTCCAGATTTTTCAGTTTACCCATCCTTTTAACACAACGCTCTGGCGTCACAGGAGGAATAGCCTGCTATAAATAACGGTTGTATGTGTATAAGCTTCCAAGGTAGATAACTGAGGTTAGGGGTCGTGGGTCGTAAAAGAATTAGGGACGGATTTTCCCATCTACCCTTCACACCCATTACTTTTGTTTGTTTGATTGAACACCCATTACTTTTGTTTGTTTGATTGAACACCCATTACTTTTGTTTGTTTGACTGACTGGTTGATTGTGTTTTGGTTTAACGACGTGTCAACCCTTATCGGTCATTTTGTGTCGTTTTCCAGAGAAAGAGAGAAAAGAGAAAGAAAAGATAACAGAAGGACGAAAGAAAGGGACAGGGAAGAAAGAGGACAATGAATGAAAGTGAAGAAACGGAAGAAATAAAAACATTCCCCTCTATACTCTTACCTGCTACAAGATTATAATAGGTCTTGCCCAGCTGTAAATCAATATCAGTTGGACACCCCAGTGACGTAAGATACACGACATGTTCGCCACACCCAACCACCCCCAGTTGTTTGTTTGTTTTGTAGTAAACGGTCCCGACAACACTAGTTTGGTCATATTAAGCTGGTCAGTTTATCTAACAACACTTCCTGGGCAGGCTTATTCATAAGCGGTTAACCAGTACAGTGCACATTCTTACGCCAGAAACTGACAAATGCCTTTCTTGAATCAGCTGAAGGGAGAGAATGACCGTAGAAAAGATTTCATGACGCACCTATTACAGATTTTGTTCTTGTATACCTTTAATTATAGAACTTAGATTTAAATGCAGTCACTTCGATTGCTGATGTTCGCCATATTTTGATGAAATTATTGTAGCAGTTAGTGATGTCATGCTACATACAATATCTTAACGACAGCGTCCTATACAACAAGTGCACATCAAACACCTCAGAGTCAAACACGTGAATTTTTTTTTTTATACAATCCCTTTGCAGGATAACCTTGGTAGGATTTTCTTTCCCAGGGTTAAAACTAGGATTTCCTCATCTGGTATGCAAGAACTAGTAAAAGGGGCGAAAGAAAAATTCCTTCAAGAAAATATGCGTGTCCAGGAAAAGCTCGAATCCGTGCACTCAGGCCAAAAGTCATTGGTTCCCGTATTGATATAATGAATAAGTCTTTAGTTGCTCGCAGAATGTAAACAGACAATGAGGATGCATAAAGTATCTTTAGACACTACTGTACTGACAAATTATTTTGCAGATTCTTGTGATTGCCATTTGAGACCAAATGATTTCTCAATGAAGTTGTTTTAGCTCAGTTAGTAGAGCTCATTGCCTGGGGTAACAACATGTGCTTTTGAAATGTCGCTCTGACCTTTGCCCGTGACAGTTGAAATAACCTATTTGTTAAAACGGGGATGTTAAGTCAAATGTACAGTTCTATAGTTTACATGTACGAGAGTAGGTTATTTTGTATGCCACATGCAAACTTTATAGGTCAGAGTGCGTCTGATGTATTGTAGAAGTTGTCATAAACTATATGCTCTGGCACTCAGCTACACGAAATGTCAGCGAACACATCTTACAACCCAAAACACTTTCTTAGTTTGGAATGGCGACTGCGTCAGTTGATGTTGCACTTTTACAACTTAAGGGGCAGATATCTGCCGGTCATTCTTGAAAACTGGCGCTTGTAATGGAAAAAACGTCCAAATTTGGGTTTCCATACCCATGTTTGTTGTACCATCTGTTCCATGTTTAGTGTATCTAGACACAACTCATGATCCGTAGTTAGTTGTACCCGTGTTTCAAGATAGTGCGCTAGGAAAAATCAATACAATTCTGCTTCTAAAATTTTTTTTATGACTTACCAAAAATAGTAAATTTACTTCGATACCTGGAGAATGAAAAACCCTAGAATGGCCATGTACATGCCATTTATTTCCAATTGATAGATCCTTAAAACGAGAAGGTTTTTGCATACTGTGGTCTATTTGTAGCATTGCTTTTCCTTCTCTGACCGTGTCATAACTTAAAATGTGGACAAAACAACAAAAAAACACAACTTCTTGTAATCCCATAACCACCAGAAAACGAAACTCGTGATATTTCCGTCAAAATAAAGGAAACATTGAACTTTCACTTTTTCCCCGTCAACAAAATTTCAACTGCGTTTGTTGTACCAAGTCGCGTTTGTTGTACCACGATAACCGGATTTAGCTGTTTTTAGCAAAATAATTTCAGAAAGAACAGATGGCAAATCAACAAGTAGCATAAAGAAAAGACTAAGCCAGCCTCGCTCAGCTTAACAAACCTGAATGCGGACACTTTACCATACTTACCCTTAAGTTTACTTTACAGGTACTTTAGACTGTCTGTTCAAGATGTATGTGTCTTAAACTGCTGAATGCGTGGCAAACAGAGCAGATCCTGATCAGATATCTCTTTCTGTGACGTCTAATCTGGGTCTAAACTATTTGATGAGGCTTGCTTGTCCGATTTCTTTGGATAAATACCTTAGTCATCCACACAAACTCAACCTTCGCTGCCTTCTTTCCGACTCATTTGGCCCTGTAGATCATATCGACTAGTGGAGATACTAGTCATTCTGAGCAGATGTGCTGGTTCATCTAAACAGTTGTGCTGTTCTCACGTTTAGCCCATTGCATGCGTTAGTTGTCGCATTTAGGACATTGCGCTAATGTGTAGAACAGCTGACGTTACGTCATAAAAGAAAGTTTCAGTCAAAGTCTTAATTCACACAAACTAGGCATGTTTGTAAAATCAAAACAATAATTGTTTTCTATATTTGTTTTTTTTTTTTTTTTTTTTTTTTTTTTGTACTGCTATACATACTGCAATACCATAAAGCTATTTCCAAGTAATTGAGTTACGTTCACAGACTACGCACGACGTCATCAGTGTTAGGTAACGTGAAGTTATTCGTAAAAAAAAATGCAAAATGGCGTCGATTAAGACTATAACGTTGAAGATGCCACCCCCACTAAAAGGCGATTTTCTGATTGTTGCCAGGAAACTATGAAGAAATAAAGATAGATTATTAATATTATTTGTTCTACATTTACAATTCTAACACAGCACGCCTATATAGGTAACGGAAATGGACTGTGTTTTATTCTGCAATATATCACTGGACGGAAGAGCCTGACGAGAAGAGCCGCCGTTTCGTAACGTTTTTTTAAGAATTTTTTCTGATGTCATTGCCGTTTCCTGGACGTTGAGACTATTACGTCGTTTATTCGCATCAGATATGTTATAAATAGACGTAAATGCATATGTGACAGCCAAGGAAATTGGCGGGTTTCCGTCGAACAATAGTGAAAGGGTGGGAGAATCTGAAGGAATTAATGGCATTTTTGTCCATTTATAGTGGGTTAAATTCGAAATAGAACAATTCTAGTGTGTGAATTTTTGAGAAAAAAAAACAAACATTTTGTCAGCCATCGTAATTAGACAAATGCGCAGATTCAAATCATCCTGCGCGTGCACAAAGTAACATCCGGGCCTTTGCTCTCCATTCATACATTCTGTAGTATACGGTGATTCCATAAGCGGGCAGTGAATGTCCTGATCAGGCTGCGCGGATGCGCAAGCTGATCTAGGCCTTCGCTGTCCGTATATCCCCTGAAGATACGTTTTCGCATGGCACGGCCCATCCAGTATTTAATACAAATGACCATGGGCGTCATAAAAAGGCAGTCGTACAAGATATCTATCTGTCCTGATAAGCATATTTGAGGCGGATATCAGATGAAGTTGTATATGATTGCTCGGTCATCCAAAAGGGCTAAGATAATTACTCAGAGCTAACCTACCGGTATTGTAAAGAAGGCATGTCGTAAGGTAAGTAATTTCTAACACAATTTCTTATAAACAATTCTTATAAAGCTTTAATATCCCGCTACGCGATAGTGATTAGGCATTATGTTTTCACATTGGGTGTCCGTGTGTCCGTTCGCTCATCTGTCTATTTGCCATTCGTCCGTGCGCATTTCGTTTCTTAAAATACTTTCAGCGCTGTTAAATGATATTGAAGCTTTTTATTTGTGTTAGTATTGGAAAGATCTCGAGTGAGCTAATTTAAAAAAAAATGTTTACAGAGTTATGACCCCTGATAAATGTTAAAGATTATTTTTATGCCATACCTTATGTGCATTCTTACGAAAACGAATCACAAATTAGAGAAACGGCAAAACTCTTATTTATATCTTTCATCCGATCCAACCCAAAGTCGTGGTGGTTAAATTGCAACGATTCAGTGCCAAAACGGCATTATGTGTCATTTCTGGTATGAATTATGACCTGGATTTTCGTGTCATTACTTGTGTAGCTTTTATACAATGAATTCAAGTGAAGTATGACAT
The DNA here is from genome assembly GCA_964016985.1 of Anodontia alba. NCBI lineage: Eukaryota > Metazoa > Mollusca > Bivalvia > Lucinida > Lucinidae > Anodontia > Anodontia alba. The sequence goes on from OZ024821.1 coordinate 50,519,082, forward strand.
GTCTTGGCCTAGTGAGGAATTAACACGTGCTCAGAGTTTGTGTCATTTCTGACAAGAGTTAGGGTCCACAATAAACACATCGAGTTTCTTTAATCCAAATAAAATGTTTGTGTTGGGGTTGTATGGCCCAGTCAACCCAATAGGGTCATGTCAAGCGCGGTAAATTTACCTAACCACATGTTTGCTGGGCAGGCTTAGTCCTCTAAGCGGTCAACCAGTATTGTGCACATTCTTTTGCCAGAAACTGATAACTGCTCTTCTTGAATCAGTGGAAGGGAATGACCGTAGAATATATTTCAAGATCAATCTCCACGAAAGAATGTTGCCAACCCGCACCCTCAATCTCCACGAAAGAATGTTGCCAACCCGGCGGGGGTCGAACCCGCAACCTCCTGATCACCAGTCATACGCGCGTCAAACTGAGCCAACGAGGCCAAATGAAATATACGTGGGCACATCATTTCCTATAATATTGCTTGTGCACCCAGCAAAGACTCCGGTCAGCCAGCGCATCCGCGCAATCTGATCATAGTCTTTGCAGGACAGTCTGTGGGAGCAGAGGATTCAAAGCGTCTTCAGGCGGACAGCGAAGATTGAGCAGTGCGCAGGCAGATCTGAGTGTTCGCCGGGCGCACTCACACTTGCCTCGGCTCAAATGATATTCAAACATTGGCATACACGAACTGTATTATGTGCAGTGTTATCTTGTAAACAGTCCTTTTTCAGTGACTCAGATCAGTCTTCACCTTCCCATGAAACAAATTGCATCCTTGCTATCCAAAATGTGCCAAGTAAAAATTCTGATCAGACTTAGCAAATGCGCAAGCGATCTGAATCTTCACTTTATGCAAATGTCCTTTCTGCGGTATTGGGCTTATTTTTTTTTGTTTCAACATATACCAGTGGCGGCGTTATATGCATTTTTTTTCTTTTTATGGTTTTTGTTGTTGTTGGTTTTTGTGCTTTTATTATCATGTAAAAGAGTCGACTAACCGCTTAGTGCTTTGCAACTGTAGACGACATTTTGAAATAAGGCTTATTTTTTTCAGCAAATAAACTTTGACATTTTATGCAAACTGTCTCCTATTTGACTGCAGCCAGCTTTTGTTTGTAGTCAGCAGGCTAAAACTTACGCTTTATTACATTGAACCTCTCTAATGTGCTTGCACAAGGCAAGGCTACGCTCCTTTTTAATATGCGGCTCAGTAGATAAAAAGAACGTTTCCTAAACTACTTCTGAGGTTTACTTATGAACAAAGGTTTCATTTCTCAGGATTCAGACAACCCTTCCAGTTTTACCACTTTATGTAGTAAAAGGGGGAAATAAAGGGGGTCTAAAATTATGAGGTCCACGTGATCTGTAGCACATATGTATTTGATTAATATGAATTTAATAGGTGCTACCTATATCCGTGCGTCCAAATTATCATCATAGTCTTCATAGGTGGGTTGGCCAGATCTAACTGAATTTGATTTCAGACCACAATCGACTTCTGAATCCATTTCATGAATTACGATATAACGTCCAAGTCAACAATATTTCAGTAGTTCAGAGACATTTCCTCCAAATTTGTGGGACTTTACCCGACCCGATCACATGAATTCAGGACCTGCTTAGTTACTAGCAGCACTGCCAAGGAGGCTTGAGGCAGCCATCTATTTCGCGGGCCGCGATGGGCGGGGCCCATGCTTTCCGAATACTGAAAACTAGTGTATGCCGGTGACAGGTACAACGACAATACACTATCGTTCGCTGACCTGAAATCCATTTTACTGCTTCAGGATTTTTCCAAGAGATTTTGACCGTTTGTGCGTTTTTGTTTTTGTGTCTTTTTGGTCTTTTTTTTTTTTGCGAGTCTACGCATTATGAAAAAAAAAAAAAAAAAAAAAACAAAAAAAAAAACATAAAGAAAACAACAATTTACAAACCGGTCGAACAAACACATCATTGTGCCGAAGCTTTTTTTCAGATTATCACGTAAAAACAGCGTAAAATCTATGTGTTATCTAAAATATTCTACATCAGAGTGTACCTTACGCATAAAAACGAATCATGCTTAACTTGTAAGTAGATGGAGAATGGGTAGAAATAAAATTCGATGTGGAGAAAAATTCAAAATGGAGGCGATCGTAAATTTTGTAGGCTGACGTTATAAGTCTCGTGATTCAACCCCTTTCATTTGGAATACTTGGCATTTTTAGCGGTTTTGTTGCTATTATCGGCACGGTCAACAGTCTCTGGGAACGCTTATTGTTTTTCAGGATAAGCAGCGAACCACACAAGCTTTTGTTGGACCAGTACAATTTTTGGTCATACACATCACTGGTCACATAGTTAGTCTATAGTAGTGCGTCTGCACTCCGAACCGCTCCACGGTTCGGGGGAACTGCCTCGTAGTTCCCGTTGGACGCACTTAATAAATATGATATGGGCCGCAATGTGAGAAAACACTTTCTGACGTGCGCACAATGAAGCCTATAATCAGCCTGCGTAACCACACAGTCTGATCCGAGTCTTCGTTCTCCACATGAAGAAATTTTGCATCCTTAGTTGTCGAAAATGTGGCCGATGAAGATTCTGATCAGACTGCGCATTCGCGCAACTGAGCTGATTCTTCGCTGGGCGCATATGTCCGAAGGTACGTTTTCTGACGTTACGGCTCATTTATTGAATAGAGAGAAAAAGACCTTCTTCAATACGAGACTACAGATGGTCCACAGCCTGGTCCTCCATACAGTATGATCTCGGTTTTCTCCGTTCATCAGCATACTCTAGGCTGCGTCAAGTGTAAACGTGCTGTCGAACGCGCACAGAATGTGTAAAATCACATCATCCTTCACATGCGCAAAACTTCATCCAGGTATTTGCTCTCCGTTGAAACATTCTACAATATCCAATGATTCTGTTAGCGTACAGCAAAGTTTCTGATCAGACTGCGCGGATGCACAGGCAAGCGAAGATTGCAGGCTGATCTGGGCCGGCATTGCCCGCATATGACATATGGGCTCTTTGTATAGCGCATCAATAGCGCTGAACTTTACAATACTTACGCATATCAACTTTTCGAATGCATTACGGATATTCCAGAGAAATGTTTTATTTTTCTACTACTTGTGGGATAATTTCACTCCGGCTACATGCTGAAAAGATCATTGCAGAGCAGCAAACGGGGTTAAGAATGGAAAGGAGCACCACAGACCAAACCATTACGAAAACACGCCTATTCAAATATTTAGAAAATTTCACCACCAAAAAAACTAAAAGTTTTCAGATAAAAATTCAGATATTTTCATATTTCTGCCAAAAACATAGATTGTGGGTACTTGTTAGAACCGCCTCGGCAAGGCGGTTCTAACGAGTACCCATAATCTTTGTTTTTGAGCAGAAATAAGAAGATAATGTATACCCCTGTAAACCCCAGTTTTACTATATAAAAGTGGGGTTTGAGGGTCAAAATTATATAGGTATGTTTTCGTGATGATTTTATTTCGGATCCTCTGTCAGAAAAAAAACAACTGCATTATCAGCAGAACCTGTGCCATGTCTTTATAGATTTTAAAGCAGTATTTCCCCTTAAAACTCATGTTTTATTCAGTGCTAATATACAATAACTTCACAAGTAAAACCCTCCTTAGATTTCAATTCACTTCGGATCCCTTTTACAAGAAGAAACTGTAATTTAGAAATTATTTCAGCCTATTCAATTTTGAGTGTAATTTAGACACTTTATTTTCAGCCTATTCAATTTTGAGTGACCGTGTCAAAATTCAATATACACAGGAGCATATATATTCTCTGGGAAATATAACCTGATTTACAGGCTAAATGAGCAGTTTGCTAAATGGTCCAAAGTGTGAAAAGTGTTTTTGAAATGGATGAGATAAAGTTTACTTATTTTTGAACAACTATGGTTTGGGTCATTTTGAGCAGTTATACAGCTCTAATAAGGCTTTGACAGGTTGAAGTCTCATGGCTAATTATGAGAAAGAACAATATCAATGCCAACAACATACGAGTCGTCGAAAACCTATATGACAAAGTACAAAGTGCGTCCAGCATCCGCTGCATCGACATTAATGCGGTGTTGTATAAACGTCATGTGCCGCTGGGCAGTACTATTCAATGGCAACACGTAAGAATGGTTCAGAACCACAGTTGGAGTCCGATAAGGATGTTTGCTCTCAACAACCCTCTTTAACATCTTCCTTGAGAGAATCATGAGTAAGGCACTGGAAGACCATGGAGATAGTGCCAGAATTATAAGATGGCTTACATAGGGCAAAATAGTCGTTATAGTCACGGTTTTTCCGATAATCTCCGAGCGCTCCGGAGATAAGCAATTACCTGTATTCGGTCCTCAGTTTAATAGGAAAATGTATAGAAACACACAAAATTTCTTTCCTAAGTTAATATATTTTCCGACATTAAATTATAACGTTTACGATGAAAGAGCGTTTCAAGCTTTTTAATCTGGTGTAAAAATCATAGAAATACGTCAATGAGAAGTTTCTTCCATCTGAGCCCAAAGTATTCACCCTTCTTATCCTAATTGTCTTATAGAATTTTATTCAGATTACGCGAATCTTCGTTTTTGGACCTAAAAAAACATACATAAACTAGCATTTGCGAATCTATTATAACGTATGAGCAGAAAGTTAGTATTCCATTGATTATAATGATGTAATTTATTCATGTATAGCTAAACGAGAAGTTTCTTCCATTTACGCCTAATTTTGCTTACATGTACTTTTAATCCGAACGTCGAACTACTAGTATGGCCGAAAATTTTCTAAGTCCTGTATATAATTCTTTAAGACATTCTAAACATGCGATCATATACTTGACACCAGCAACTTGTGTCAATATCATGCGAAAGTTTATTTATTTATTTATTTATTTATTTCCCCATCGCATGATTTTCAACACAAAGTGTGAGTGAGTGAATAAATGAATGAATGAATGAATAAATGAACGAACGGACGGACGGACGGGCGAGAGAGGGAGGGAGGGAGAGAATGAATGAACGAATGAACGAACGGACGGGCGAGGGAGGGAGGGAGGGAATGAATGAATGAATGAATTAATGAATGAATGAATGAATGAATGAATAAATGAACGGGCGGACGAACGGACGGACGGACGGGCGAGCGAGCGAGGAAGGGAGGGAGGGAGGGATGGAATGAATGAATGAATGAATGAATGAATGAGGAGCGAGAGAGAGAGAGAGAGCGAACGAACGAACGAGCAAGTGAGTGAGGGAGGGAGGGAGGGAATGAGTGTCAGACTGATTTCGTGAGTGTGTGAATAAATTTTTCGGCGGATATAAAGTTGACTTCAGTAAGTTCAAACGCTGTTCAACTTTAAATTACTGTACAGCTATTCAAACTAACAAAGACAGTCAAAATATGTTTTGATTGGAATCAGTGTAAATCGTTACATAAACAATCATTATCACTAAATCGTACAGGTAGCCAATAACAGTACCAAGGAAAACAAGTACATTTTTGGCCACGGGCTTAATTCACAGATAGTACAGGAGTTATCGATTTGACACCGTAACGAGTTTTCTGCGAGATGATTAACAATTGCTTCGCAGATGGGCCGCATCATGCAAAAACGTGTCTTCGGATATATGCGGACAGTGAAGGCCTAGATCAGCCTGCGCATCCGCGCAGTCTGATCAGGACTTTCATCATCCGCTAACAAAATCACTGAGTGCTCAAGAATTTATGAATGTAGAGCAAAAAGGCGCGAATGTTTTGCGCATGCGCAGAATAATCTGAATATGCACACTTTGCACATGTTCGAAGGCACTTTTTCGCTTGACGCGGCCAAGATGGTATTGATATAAATGATGAAGAGGAGGAAGAAGTTGATGGACTGATAAGTCGTCTTGATATAGGCAATTTTGAAGGAAATGGTGTGCCCTGGCTAAACCGTATTGCCACAATAAAGCAAGAAATTGGATCGGACCACGTTTTCTATTAACATTAATTACGTTTTTTTCCGCATTGCGAGTACAAATACCTACTACAAGTTTTTTCTGTACCCAGCGGGCACATGACGTTTATGTAACGTCGCATCAACGTTGATACTACGTCATGACGTTGCATCCTCGTTGATGCGACGTTGTATAAACTACTGGACAATTACCTGCAGAGTATAAATTCTACTTAACAAAATCTGAAATATAACCAGAGGTTGACAGCTGAAGGCTGTCCGCCGACTTTAATATTATGAATTTTGATTGAGATCGGAGACAAGCTGCTGGTCATTGACTAACGATTAGTGATTTTCCGTACAGATTGTGGTATGTTTCCCCTGCAGCGTATTGTAATTTGTCTATTTTTTGAACAAATGTATTCAGTGGACTGGTCACAATTGGTAGAGTGTCTGCTATTTATACCAAGGAGACAACATTGGTTACTTCCTGTTTGCTTTTTGTTTTAAACACCATACCCCTTCTGAAAAGGGGTCTACTCTAGAAGGAAAGAATTTGTTGTGTGCTGATTTGTTTACCCAGCATGCTAAATGATAACAATAGAGGAATTGCTGTTTTGTTAATGCTAACTTCATTAACGACGTCACCGTAACCATGGCCTAATGCTGTTGAAATATTTAGTTCGTCTGGTTTGTTGTATGAAGTTTCTGTACTAGTCAGAAATTGTCAAAATAAAATGTACTAATGCAAAAAAATGTCTAAAAAGAAAACAGAGAAATGGTTTTACCTCCAAGATATCCCAGCGGGCACATGACGTTTATACAACGTCGCCTCAACGTCGATGCAACGTTATAACGTTTATCATTAACAAGCTCATTAAGTTTACGATGCTTTAAACAACTGGGCCCATGTGTCCCAGTCTCCGTTATATCAAACGGTGCTGATCCTGATAACACTACACCTAGTGCCCAGACAGTTCTGTCCGAATACATAAGATAGCGCCTTCATAGCCTCATCAGCACAAGAGTACACTTCGCAGTAATTACTTAACGTCTAAACAACGTCGTTTGGAGGTCACCGCCACGACGTTGTAACGACATTTTATGATTTCTGGGGTTTTCACTGCTAACCTGCATGTTTGTTTGAGCTGGTTTTACTTGTTAATACATGCTGGGTTTCCAGTTCATTTAGCTTCAGTCAGCAATATCAGTGAAACCATCTTCAACGATTCCCCACTGTAAATAAATTAAACCACTGACCAATAATGTATCAGCATCCACTAAACCACTGACCAATAATATATATATTAGCATCCACTCTATCTTGCATTTGCATGATCATTAGCATCAACACTATATTACCTTTCGCGTGATCATAAGCGTGATAGACTACCTTGCTTGGCACATGATCGTTAGTATCATATTCTGCCTTTCAAATGAGCATTAACATCAACTTAACCTGGCCTGTCACATGATGATTAGCGTCATATGCTACCTTACCTGTCACATGATTATCAGCATCAACTCTACCTGGCCTGTCACATGATCAATAGCATCTTACGCTACATTGTCTGTCACCTCATCGTTAGCATCATGTGCTATCTTGGCTTATATTGGATCATTAGCATCAACTCTTTCTTGTCTGTCACATGTTCATTAGCATCATGCGCTCGCTACCTTGCCTGTCACATGATCATAAGCATCATATGCTACCTTGCCTTTCATATGATCATTAGCATCAGCTCTACTTTGCCTTTCACATGATCATTAGCATCAACGTTACCTTACCTGTCACATGATCATTAGTATCATATGCTACCTTGCCTGTCACATGAATATTAACATCAACTATGCCTTGCCTGTCACATGATCATTAGCACCATACGCTGCCTTGTCTTTCACATAATTATTAGCTTTAACGCCACGTGGCCTGTTATATGATCATTAGCATCACACGCTACCTTGCCTGTCACATGATCACGAACATCAACTCTACGTTGCCTGTCACAAGATCATTAGCATCAAACGCTATCTTTCCTGTCACACGATTATTAGCATCAACTGTACCTTGCCTGTCATATGATCATTAGAATGTCCGTTATATGAGCAAACTATCTTCTGACATCTCCCAACGCAGACTCAAATCAGCCTGTGCGTCCACACATTCTCATGTCTTCGTTGTCCACATGAAGAAACTTGCATCCTTGGGTATCAAAATGCGTCTTGTGAAGATTCTGATCAGACTGTGCAGGCTAGTTTGAACCTTCGCTAGGTGCACATGTTTCGAGATACGTTTTCTGACTTTGAGGATCATGTGATCAGTATTGTATTTGCAGTCTCGTCCTTCATTTAATTATTTGTATTTATATGGATAAGTGTGATGAGCGATGCAGAAACTTGATTTAAAGTGAGGAAGACGTGCATAGTCAAACTCCCTATCTCGATCTGAATTAACCGTTAGCACTCTGTGGGCTAATTCAGCAGACGACAAATTGACAATTTGTTTTCTAATTTGTCCAAGAAAATAAGCTTAGACAGTTCATGCAAATTGTGACCTTAGGAGACAATTTGCATGAAACATCGTAGCCTATTTTTAGGTAAAGTAAGAAAAATACATCAAAATGTCGTCTACTGAATATTTTACCCAGCATGAAGAGCTTTAACTGTATCCAAAGGAAACACATAATCAATCATCTGAAAGAAAAGGTAAAGATGCAATGAATTATCATTTTTTCCTGCATTGCTATGCTCTTTTTTTTCTCCACATGAATAAAGATTTAGTGATATTTAGAACGTATTCTTACTAAATATTTAGATTTAGTGATATTTAGAACGTATTCTTAAATCCTATGACAACCATGACTTACTTTTATCACCAAACCATTAAGGTGATTACAAGCCGGTGCCTGAAAACTATACTCTTAATCTACAAAGACATTGAAAGGTGAATAATTGTAAGTTGTTAAATTCGCTTACCTTTAAATCTTTCTGTCAAGTGCTGTGCATATCGATGACGAGGTAAATGGTAGGATTGCAAAAGCAAATCATAAATATGGAGATATATAGGAAAAGCCACAGAACACTATCGTTCCAAGCCACTGGAAAAAGGTTAATGCACATGAAATCATTAAACAAAACAATTATTCGTCAAAACAGAACGAACAGACAGAACAGAATCAAAGTACTGACAACACTAGTCGATTGTCTCTGAGTGTATGCTGGAAAAATGATCTTGAACTGGGACTTAAAACTACAGTAGAACTTCAATGGCTTGAACCCCGATGGCTCGTTTACCATGGATGGGTCGAACACGTTCTTGAGTCCGCAGGGATTTCCTCCAAACACGATAAACGGATAATTTAGGGAGATTTTCTTCTTTTATCTTGTAAATGTATGCTGTGTGTAACTTCCTGTAATTTAAACAAACAGAGTAGACCCTAATCAGACGCCGCGTCCCAGTCCAGGTTTGACAGATTACCTCCTTACTATCATTAACACTCAGACGTCACAGCAACAAGAATAGCGCGGCTACAAATAATTTTTACCTCGGTTCGTCTAACGCGCGGTTTGATTACATTGGTCAATAATAATCATGTGGACAAATGTTGGCGTTTGTATACTATGGCTCGACTGTAAACAGTCTACCCCAAAACGAATAAGAACTGCACAGAAGTACAGATTTCGAACGATCAACAGTAAACCTGCTAGAGAAATTTATCTAAATGCAGGCAACACGAAAGCATTCGAGATAGGTCAGGATTTCGATTAGATATAAGCTATACAAGGCGCTACGGTATTGCGACTCCCATATGCTTGAAATACATGAACAGACTACCCAGTTCTACCCAAGTTGTCTGAGAAAGTAAACGCCATTTAGTAGCATAGAAAACCAGAGACACAGTCCTGAGGAGGACTGATATAATAAGCATATATATTTTTGTGCAGCTGGCAAAGCCAAGATGGGCTGGTCATGTGACCAGAATCCTAGATGATTTCTTAATAAAGAAGCGTCTCCGTGGATTGCTTGAGACAGTGCAGTTGGTTCCCAAGGTGGACAGAAGATACATTACAAAGACATCCTGAAAGCATCCACACCATGCCACCCGATTATTTGAAGAATGTTGTTCACGAGCACTTAATATGTCGTGATTAAAAAAGGTATGTTTGCCTTTGAAGAACAAAAACAAAAAAAAACAAAAAAAAAAAACAAAAAAAAAAACAAACTTGTAACCGGCAGAATCGAGAAATGCAAGCAAGAACTACAACTGTACAATAATATCTATGATTAACCTATCATGTTCATATCTTACAAGACAGGTGACTTACTCTTCAGAACAAATATTTAAACTAAGCAGCTATCTGCCAATACACAGCACCGCGCACGATTGTTATGATCATGATAAGCCATGACCAACGAACAACAGCATCTTCCCTACTAACACGTAAGCTTATTAGAAATTATACTCACTTGCTCGTGACATTTTATTCTCATTATGAAAACACGCCTATTCAAGTATATTGAAAATTTCACATCCAAAACGTGAAAATTTTTCAGATAAAAATTCTGATATTTTTCATATTTCTGCTCAAAACATAGATTGTGGGTTATCGTTTGAATCGCCTCATTGAGGCGGTTCAAACGAGTACCCACAATTAATGTTTTTGAGCGGAAATAAGACAAATAATGTATACCCCTGTAAACCCCAGTTTTACTATATAAAAGTGGGGTTTAAGGGGGGTCAAAATTATATAGGCATGTTTTCGTGATGATATGTGCGTGACCTGATCATCAGTACGAGCGTACATATACTATTCGTATATTGACTGTAACATCGTCATTAGTAACTATGCTATAATGTGCAAAATATCTTATGGAACATTTTCGTAATATTGGCAATATAGACTATATAGCTTAAAATTCCTTCATTCCCTAAATGAGGTAAAATGAGATATGAACAAGCGCACAACATAACCTACAATAATTCTTGTGAGACCAGCGAAGACTCAGATCAGACTCCGTATCCGCGCAGTCTGATCAGAGTCCTCGCTGATTGCATGTGCTTCAACAGCCTTCAGGCTATCCAAAAAGGGATAAACGAGAACCCTTGCCATACTGGGTAGATCTATAGGTTGATCTGAGTCATTACTGATCACAGTCTTATTGTAGGTTTTGTCGTGCGCTGGCTCAATTATGTATATACAGTCGACTCTCGTTATCTCGACTTCAAATAATCGCTTATCGCGAAGTGAAAGTATGGTCCCTGTTTTAATATGGAAATCAAACAATAGGTAACAAAATATTGTGGAAAAGAGGTGAAAGTGCTCCTAAGGAGCATTTTTTCTTTTCCACAGTATTTTCAGTATATCTCTGACTTCAGGATACAAACTACAAATTCATTTGTGGGTGCTCTATTTACTTTTTTCCTCAAATTTGCAAATCTAATATGTCGATATACGAATATTTCGAAGTATTCAGACAGTCCATTACACTTCGAGATAACGAGAGTCGACGGTACATAGGAAAGGCCATAAGTACGAAACTCGTTCCTCCGAAGGCATCAGATAATGGTTTGGTTTAAACGGTTTAAACTGTATTTATTTGACTTCACAGTAGACATATACAATACATGTATTGGACATATATATGTCACAGGACTTGACGGTAAGCACTAACGCTTATTTAAGTCATCTCTTGATAAGGGTTTGTTAACATATAATTATTAAACAAGACAAACCTTCGCCGAAAACGGAACAAACAAGCCAAGAACAAACAGACAAACGACGAGGAATCGCAACAACCTACCAACCGTGAAAAACCATGTTTTGTATTATTTCCTCTGTTTTGTAGGTATGGACGAGTTTTCGATACGACCGGCGACCATTGGCGACAAGGAAGCCGTGCTGGGTATCCACAAAAATGTGTATGACGGATACGATTATTTACCAGAATATTATGACTACCTATTGGAAGCTTCTAACGCAAAATCTTTTGTACTGCAACATAGGAACAAGATAGTAAGTTAAGCTAAAATTTTAATAATATAACAATATCACCCAGGTACGCTGCAAGTTCCATTTGATTATTAACAGCGAGCATTTGCTTTTAACGGACTGCAGGGGAGCACATCAAAGAACAACATAAATTCAGGGGGTTTTCGCATTACAAATACTCTTAAAAATTTCTGTGAAACAAAGAACATATAAAAATTAAGTTTACGCTTTTCTTGAAGAATAGACCATTTTTCAAATGGAGGATTGTGTTCCGAAAAAACAAGCAGGAAGGCAAAAAAGTTGTCTCCCTTGGAAAAGATGGAGTAAAATTTACAAGGCGTGTCGAGTCCCTTTGTATTGTTTATATACCATCACGAAAACATGCTTATATAATGTTGACCCCCTTCAACCCTACTTTTATATAGTAAAACTGGGGTTTACAGGGGAGTAGTATAGGGTGCCACTATGGGGACTCCTTGCACCCTATACTACTCAGGGGTATACATTATATTTCTTATTTCTGCTCAAAAACATAGATTGCGGGTACTCGTTAGAACCGCCTCGCGAAGGCGGTTCTAACGAGTACCCACAATCTATGTTTTGAGCAGAAATATGAAAAAATATCAGAATTTTTATCTGAAAATTTTCATTTTTTTGGTGGTAAAATTTCAGTATATTTGAATAGGCTTGTTTTTGTAATGCTAAATTGTTAAAATGAAAAATGAATTGCTCCATATAGTCCACGTAGCAATAATTTGTAGTTTGCTAAGAGGAATTTGATTCTTCAAACAGCGTTTAAGGGGAATTGATCTATCAAGTTTATTGATTCGCTTTGATTGGGAACTGTAAATGAAGGCTATTCCGAAAACATACACATAATTTCATCTGACATGTAAAACAACAAAACAAAATCTCAGATGAAATATCTTATACGACATTTCATAGTTTAACCTGATCAGGACAATAAAAACAGATGTATATGTCTTTCTGGTGAAACAATATAATAAAAAAACACTGAACATTGCGAGGCCGCGCTTGGACAGGTCACGTATTTGCTTTTTTCAGATCGGATTTAACACAGCGTATGTTATTGATGACGGTTACACGGTGGTAAGCAGAGCAGCAAGGGTAAACCCAGAATATGGAGGAAAAGGACTCTACCGATTTCTGGACAACCACGTTACAGAATGGATTAGATATCAGCAGGCGTCTGTAAAGGCATTCACAGCGTTAGGTTTTAATTCCAATATACTGAAACCTTCATTTCGGACTCACAACCGTCGTATTTTAACACAGGTAGATATGCAAATATGTTATAGAGTTTATTTGTTTGTTTTGATCGATTACGGAGAAATAATTCACTAGTGTTCTAAGGCTTGCGTGTAAAAAACGAGTGAGCGAAGTGCACGAGTTTTTTACACGAAAGCCTTAGAACACGCCTGAATTGTTTCTCCGTAATCGATCAAAACAAACAAATAAACTGTTGATTACATTTTCATTCATGTTTTACCTTTGTATTTTCACATTCAGTTGTGACTGTTATGATGTTCTACCAAAATAGTTCCAGTCAGTGCATGAATTTCAGGAGGCGCAGTTTATTTGTTTTCACTTTAATGCAAAAATCATCCTGTTCTTGAAACACAGACACAACAATGGCACGAAAGCTGAACTGGATTATCAAGAAAATCATACTTGATATTTGCGTTGCAGGTCTTTCCTCAAAAACGCCAACTGGACGTGAAAATTGCAATCTGATCTCCATGATTTTATCAAATTTTCCGCGAAACGTCAACTGTTATTATTGTTGTTACCAACAACGTCAGCAACGTCGCCTAGCAATTTTGACGTCAAAACGCTTAAAATGAAATAATTCACTAGGTGAATTATCGATTATAATTCACTGATAAATTTCAGTAAATCACTTCATGTACGACTTTTTTTTCCAAACTAAACTGTGCAAATGGACCAGTTGAAGAACAATTTACTATTTGTTTTATTTATTTATTTTTATTCATTATTTTTTCATTAAGAAAAAAAAAAAAAATAATTTAATAATATGTTTCTCATTTTTCATAGAAAACAAGGCGTGAGATTTCATTCATTTATTTTCTGTGTAAATTTTCATTAAATGATTTAGCCCAAAAAGCTTAAATTCTATACGAGACGGAATAGACATGTCGGTGCTTATGCTGATAGCGAATGCTCTGGTACATTGTAAGAGGAATGGAATCTCGGCATATTGTTCGCAATTTTCGCAAAGGGAGACAGCTTTTTGTGACTTTTGGTTGGTTTTATTGCACACAAAGCCCCTTTTAAAAGGGGGTCTATCCTGTAAAGAAATAATTTAGAGACCAAATTCTTTCCTCATAGAGAAGGCCCCTTTTCAGATGACAACCAATTTTGACAAAGTTGTCTCCCTTTAAAGTGTACCAGTTTCCCTCAAGGTGAATGTTATATGGGTAAAATCAATACAGAGTGTAACCGGAGTATTGATGTCTGTGGTCGGACCAATCGTTGTCCAATTTGTGGTTCTCTTTTGTTCTGACTTCAAAACGCCATTGAACCCTCTGCTTTGTTTCATCGCAGTTCTGTGATATTTTTTTTTACTGTGCAGTTTATTGATTTGTATTTCGGAGCTTCATCAGAATTAAGTGCCAAACGTCTATCAAATAAAACTACTTTAAGACCCTGACCAACCCCAGTAGGTTCCAAATCGGTTAATCTATTCTTTGTATGTCGTTTCTTGCAACTTAACCCTTGTATCTTGTCACAATTTGATTGCCATGTCTTCCTTTTGTGTCTCGGGAAAGCTGTGTTTTGTGAGTGGCTTTTCTTGAGTAACTTCACTAATAATTCGAACGGGCAGTCCTAAACAAACAGTGTAGACACACGTCAGTCGCCGCAAGTCACGTATACTTAGGGGTTCACGATAAATATGCGAGGGTAAAATTAAAAATAAAAAAGTTATTGAAAAATATTTTACTTACTTTTCCAAGAAAATAGGCTCTGAAATTTCATGTAAAAGAGATAATTTGCATGAAATGTCAAAGCCTCTCTTTTTTGGAAAAATTAGAGAAATATCATCGCATTGTCGTCTGCGTAATTAGCTTAGAGAGTGGTAAAGGGTAAGATGTCCATACCATGTAGGATAAATATGGTATTTCTTTCTATTACAAATTTGTATACAGCTATAACTTCAAAACAGCCAATATTCCTTTCTATTTCAGCTTGTATACATTTTTAGCTCACGAAGTGCTCATGGTGAGCTATTGTGGTCAGTTAATGTCCGTCGTCCGTCGTGCGTCGTGCGGCGTCAACAATTGCTTTAAAAGCCTACTCCTCCTACACCCCTGGGCCAATTGACTCGATACTTGGTAGGAAGCATCGGGGTGACTTGTAGATCAAAAATTGCTAAAATCGTGCCGATCGGAAATCCAAGATGGCCGACATGGCCGCCATCTTGAAAATCTATTATTCGATTCTTCTCCTGAACCGAAAGGCCAATTGACTCCAAACTTGGTAGGAAGCATCGGGGTGACTTGTAGATAAAAAAAAAGCTAAAATCATGCCGATCGGAAATCCAAGATGGCCGCCATGGCAGCCTTCTTGAAAATCTATTTTTCGCTTCTTCTCCTAAACCAAAAAGCCAATTGACTCCAAACTTGGTAGGAAGCATTTGGGTGACTTATAGATCAAAAATAGCTAAAATCGTTCCGATCGGGAATCAAAGATGGCCGCCTTGGCAGCCATCTTGAAAATCTATTTTTCGCTTTTTCTCCTAAACCCAAAAGCCAATTGACTCCAAACTTAGTAGGAAGCATTGGGGTGACTTGCAGATCAAAAATTGCTAAAATCGTGCCGATCGGAAATCCAAGATGGCCGCCATGGCAGCCATCTTGAAAATCTATTTTTCGTTTCTTCTCCTGAACCGAAAGGCCAGTTGACTCGAAACTTGGTAGGAAGCATTGGTGTGACTTGTAGATCAAAAATAGCTAAATCGTACCGATCGTAAATCCAAGACGGCCGCCATGGCGGCCATCTTGTAAATCTATATTTCGCTTCTCCGTAAACCAAAAGTCAATTGAATCGAAACTTAGTAGGAAGCATCAGGGTGACTTGTAGATCAAAAATAGCTAAAATCGTTCGATCGGAAATCCAAGATGGCCGCCATGGCCGCCATCTTGAAAATCTATTTTTCGCTTGTTCTCCTGAACCGAAAGGCTAATTGACTCGAAACGGTGATCGGGGTGACTTATAGATCAAAAATGGCTAAATCGTTCCGACTGGAAATCAAAGATGGCCGCCAAGGCGGCCATTTTGAAAATCTATTTTTCACTTCTTCTCCTGAACCGAAAGGCTTATTGACTTTAAACTAGGTAGGAAGCATCAGGGTGACTTGTAGATCAAAAATAGCTAAAATCGTCTCTATCAGAAATCCAAGATGGCCATTATGACAGCCATCTTGAAAATCTATTTTTCGCTTCTTCTCCTGAACTGAAAGGCCATTTGACTCGAAACTTGGTAGGAAGCATCAGGGTGAGTTGTAGATCTAAAATAGCTTAAATTGTTTGGATCGGAAATCTAAGATGGCCGCCATGGCGGCCATCTTGAAACTCTTTTTTATTTTTTCGCTTATTTTCTTGAACCAAAGGGCCAGTTGATTTGGAAATTGGTAGGAAGCATCGGGATGACTTGTAGATATAAAAATAGGTAAAATCGTTCCAAGTGGAAATCCAAGATGGCGGCCATCTTGAAAATCTATTTTTCCCTTCTTCTTCTGAACTGAAAGGCCAATTGACTCGAAACTTTGTAGGAAGCATCGGAGTGACTTGTAGATAAAAAATAGCTCAAACCGTTGCAATAGGAAATCCCAAATTGCGGCCATGGCGGCTATCTTGAATAGCTGTTTTGAACTTTTTCTTCTGAACCGAAAGGGCAATTGACTCAAAGTTCATGGAAGTGATTTTTCGGAAACCCATTAGTCATTTGCCACCAAATTTCATATTGATCCTACTGTTGAAATGTGATTGAGAGTTTGTTCAAATGATCAAGCTCCTTTGACTGTCATGTCATATATATTCTTTTAAAAATTAAGAACTGCTTAAATGATGATCTTTTCATTAGTTGCGATGATAGGATTGGAAAAATGTTGCATAACATCTGCATATCTGCAATGGCTATGTCACTCAGGTGAGCGACCCGTGGCCCGTGGGCCTCTTGTTAAATTCAAAAGGACAATATTCCTTTCTGATTCAGCTTGTATACATTTATAAATTCAAACCTGACAATATTACTTTCTATTTAAGCTTGTTTACACTCATAAGTTCAAAACAGACACTTTCCCCTCTATTTCAGCTTGAATACATGTTTAGTTCAAAACAGACAATATTTTTTTTATTTCATTTTGTATACACTTATTATTTAAAAACAGTAAAATTCCTTTCTATATCAACATTTATACATTACAGGTTCAAAACAGACAGTATTGCTTTCTGTTTCAGCTTGTGTATGTTTATAACTTCAACATAGACAATATCTCTTTCTATTTCAGCTTGTATACCTTTATAGGTTCAAATAAGAAATGTATTCCTTTCTATTTTAGCTTGTACACATTTATAAGTTCAAAACAGACAATGTTCCTTTCTGTTTAAACTTGTATACATTCATAAATTTCAGCAAAAAATATTTATTTCTATTTCAGCTTATAAACATGCAGAAGTTTAAACCAGACATTAATCCTTTCTATTTCAGCTAGTATACCTTTATAAGTCCAAAACAGGCAGTATTCTTTTCTATTTTAGCTTATATATACTTTAAAGTTAAAACCACAGAATAGTTCTTACTATTTCTGCTTGTATACATTTATAATTTTAAACCCGACAATAATCCCTTTCTATTTTAGCTTGTCTAAATTTATGAGTTAATATCAGACAATATTCCTTTCTATTTCAGCTTATATACATTCATAAGTTCAAAACAGATAATATACCTGCCTATTTCAGCACAGAAACATTTATAAGTTCAAACCAGACAACATTCCTTTCTATTTCAGATTATTGATGTTTTAAAGTTCAAACCAGACAATATTCCTTTCTGTTTCAGCTTACAAACAGTTAGATGGTCAAACCAGACTACATTCCTTTCTGTTCCCGCTTATAGGCATTTATAAGTTCAAACCAGACAATATTCCTTTCTATTCCAGCTTATAAACATTTATCAGTTCAAAACAGACAATATTCCTTTCTATTTCAGCCTGTAACCATTTAAAATTCGAGCCAGACAACATTTTTTTTCTATTTCAGCTTATATTTATTTATAAGCTCGAACCAGACAGTATTTCGTTTTACTTGAACTGATATACATTTTTTAAATTCGAAACAGACAGTATAGCTTTTTATTAATCAACGAAGTAATTATTGTTCTAATATGTGCCAAACAGCCTGCATCATACCAATGCAAAGTTTGGCATGAATTCTATATGGTATTGGCCTGGGCTTTATACCAGGGCTAATACTGAAACTTACAGGATTTCATGGGATAAAACCGAGGGGTTTGAAACAAAAAAGTTGACTAATAAAAATGTTATGAAATCGATGTTTTCACATTGACCCTGTTACAGGTCCTCTGTCAGTCTTATTGGCCTTCCGATGGTTGTATTGGCCATCGGCTTTGCCTCGGGCCAATACAGCAATCCATAGGCCAGTACAAATACCATCGGACCTGTAGCAGGGCCAATATTAAGACATCCTTTTGATAAAATTATACTAATTCAGCTTATATAAAATTAATGTTCGAATCAGACAGTATTGCTTTCCATGTAAGCTTATATACATTTATGTTCAAACTAGACAGCACTCCTCTCTGTTACAGCTTACTTACATTTAAAGTTCAAACCTAACAACATTTCTTTCTATTTCAGTTTGCATGTATTTATATGTTCAAACACGACTAAATCTATAATGTTCAAAATAAATAATTTTCCTTTCATTTTCAGCTTAAAAGCATTTAGAAGTTCAAACAAGACAATATTCCTTTCTATTTCAGCTTGTATGCATTTATAACGTCAAAAAAGACAATATACCTATCCATTATTCCTTCCTATTTCAGATTATAATTGAAATGAAATATTTTATTCAATATTAAGCTAACATGCTCATGAGTCGTGTACAAATACATAGGCACATATACACTATACATGCATATAAATACATTGCTCATAGGTTCAATGCGCTGCATGCAAAACAAATCAACATACATTAATAATAATACATCCTCCACCTACCCGGGAGAAAACACATGATATGTTACAGATTTTGATCATAGCAGGCACAAAAAATGCTAGAACAACGTCGAATCAACGTCGTTGTGGTGCGACGCTGACTCGAAGTTGCCCCAACGTTGCGTGCCTATAGGAATGTACTACAAAAAATGCATAGTTCATTAATTATTGAATAATGATAAAAGTAATGATAATTAGTAAAACAATAAAATAACAAGAATTCTTTACTGGTTACTGAAGGAATCTGTCTTGACTTTAAAAGCTTTTTCTGTGTATATAGCTAAATTCAGTAGAATTTTCCTGTTATTACTACGCATAAGTTCTAGCATCGTTATCCTATTAGGTATACACCAGTAATATTTCTTCATATATTTCTAACGAATTTCGATATACAACATACATTCGAAAAGGAAGTGAAGTTCATCTTCCAGTTTGTTACATATTCGACTTTTACGCTGATCTATAGGCATTCGTTGTGGTCTTGCCCACCTTCCTAGTTCAATTTCTAAGCGATGTGATGACATCCTAAGTTTACCTATTGCTGTTCTAAATTTTGAAACCTTTATAGAATCTGAGTATAACTGAAAAATTTGAAAACAGTATCTAAAAATTTGCCCTACTTGATTCCTGCAACCTACTGTTCCAATTCTGTATAAAGTTATCAGTCAACCTCTGTTTAAATTCTGCTATAAAATTACTCTTATCTCCAACCCCTTGATAACCTATGCCCACTGAAAACCAAAACTAGAAAGCAAATCCCTACATTTTGAAGCCCAAATTACACTATTTGTTTTTTTTTCTGCAAGTCATTTAAGATCATCTGATATGCATATTTAATATATTTAGATTCATTATTCTCCAATATCTTAAACCAATATTTGATTATTGAGTGATGAATAATTGTATGTAGAGGCACACTCCAAAGTTCACCGTAGACAAAATCATTCTGAGTAGATCTTTTTACCCTAGCGACTTTTTACAAAATTGTAAACATTTATAAAGTCATACCAGACAACATTCCTTTCTACTTCAGCTTATAAGCATTTATAGGTTCAAACCAGACAAAATTTCTTTCTATTTCAGCTTATAATCATTTATTAGTTCAAAACAGACAATATGCCTTTTTACAGTTTATAAACATTCAAAGTTCAAACCAGACAATTCGCTTTTCTGTTTCAGCTGTCAAACATTTAGAGTTAGAACCAAAGAGCATTTTTTTTCTATTTCAGCTTGTATTCATTCATAAGTTCGAACCAGACAGTATTTCATTTCCTTTCAACTGATATAGATTTGTAAGTTCGAAACAGACTCTATTGCTTTCTCTGTCAGTTTATATACATTTATAAGTTCGAAACAGACAAAAGTCTATTCTGTTTCAGCTTATATACATTTAAAGTTGCTTTCTATATCAGCTTATATGCATTTATAAGTTCTAACCGAATACTATTCTTTATTTATTTCATCGACCTTGACATTATCTCTTCCTATTTCAGCTTACACTCATTTATACGTTCGACCCAGACAGTATCCCTTTCTGTTTCAGTAAAAACATTTATAACTTCGAATTACACAGCATTGACTTCTTTTGCAGTTTATATTCATTTAGAAGTTCAAAACACGCATTATTCCTTTCTACTGCAGCTTATATTTGAATCACCAGTATTCCTTTCTATTTCAACTTATATTCGAACCAGACGGTATTCTTTTCTATTTCGGCTGAGATACATTTTTAATTTCGAACCAGGCATTATTTTTGTCTACATCAGCTTATATATTCAAACCAGACAGTATTCTTTTCTATTTCAGCTTAATTACATCTATAAGTTCGAACCAGATAGTACTGCTTTCTGTTTCAAGATATACACATTAAAGTTCAACCCAAACAGTATTCCTTTCTGTTTCAGCTTATATTCATTTATAAGTTTAAACCAGATAGTATTCCTTTCTATTTCAGCTGATATATACTAGAGGACTTTGAACACGCAACACAAAAGAGAAAATGGAAAATCTTTTAACTCACCAATTTTATTAAAAAAATATATATACCGCCATAAACTTATTTAATCCAATGTCTTTTGAATCCCGCAAACCAATTAGACTTATCACGTCAGGTTTTCTGTCCACACTTCACAAACACTCTAGGGGTCAACCAAATCCCGAGCCATGTCAATATTGAGTGTGTCCACCTGCACGTTGCAAACATTCACGTAGTCTTGATCGCATTGAACAACACAAGCGTCTCACAGTACGTCGAGGTAAGTTGTCCCACTCTTGCTGAAGCGCTATCACCAGCTGCCTTACAGTCTGCGGCACGTGTTGACGTCCACGAAAGCGACGGCCCAACTCATCCCATAAGTGTTCGATCGGATTAAGATCCGGTGATCTCGACACCAAGGAAGAATGTTGATGCCCTCTTGAAGTAAGAAGTCTTGTGCCAACCTTGCCGTATATGGGCGAGCGTTATCCTACTGGAAAAGCATAGGAATACGTTGACGTCGAACCAACGGAACCAGCTCTGGTCGCAGAACTCCTGGTGGTCAGATTACCGTGGAATACCAACAGACGCGATTGAAAGTTGTAGTTAATGGCGCCCGAGACCATGACGCCACCGCCGCCGAACCTGTCTCGTTCCACATTGCAATTGTCGGCGTATCTCCCTTTGTTGCGTCGATACACGTGCACTCATCCGTCATTATGGTACAAATTGAAACGCGACTCATCGCTGAAAACGACATCATGCCAGTTGACACGTCATTGGTGGTTTTGAGCAAAGTTATTGCGAAGTTGCCTATGACGTCTTGTTAGTACGGGTCCATGATACGGTCGACGGCAGCGAATACCGAATTCCTTAAGACCTCGTGACACTGTCTTGCGATGAATTCGTCGCCCTCGGTAGCCGATTATCACGGAAACTGATGCCGCGGCCGTTTGGAAGCGGTCCCGAAGCTGACATTGACCGTGGTAATTATCCTGACGTTGTGACGTCACTCTCGCTTGTCCAGGTCTAGGACGATCAGCAACTGTTCCTGTTTGCCTGACAAGTTGAGCAAGACAACATATCGTTGGTCTAGCGATATTAAAGCGACGCGCGACCTCCATTTGTGATATGCCAGCTTCCAGAAGGCCTAAAATCCGATTCCCGTTTTCGTTATTTAACCTTGGTATTGATAAATTCTAAAATTTATCCAAATGTCAAAGAAAAACTTATTTGCAGACACCTTCTAAAGATATCTAATATAAGACTATAGTTAGACACGTCTATATGGCCATGTATACAACCGAATACCTCGTTGTGCACGTGCAAAGCGATCACGTGTTTACGAGTCATATGTTATTGAACTGATCACCTTGAATGATTGATTTTAGGTAGTAAGGAAGCATGTATCAGCAAATACGATCTAAGCTGGTTTTATTTCAAAATTATTCGAAAAAACTATGTTGTGTTTTCAAAGTCTTCTAGTATACATATATAAGTTCTGAACAGACATATATTCCTTTTTCTTTTTCAGCTTATATGTATTTGTTAGTTCAGGTCAGACAGTATTGCTTTCTACATCGACATATTTATTTTATAAGTTCGAGCCAGACAGTATTTTTTTCTATTTCAGCTTATTTTTCGAACCAGACTACATTCCTTTCTGTGCTGAAGTGAATTAAACACAGGGTAGTTTTGTTATGATATGAAGCAATTTTGTCTTGTCAGACGTTTAAGGGATACAGGATGTGTTGACGCCGATAGTTCACGTGTGACGTCGCGACGACAGGACAGGGATATTCGTTGCTCGCACTTGCGCAATCGTCACCTAAGTGCCATCGAAACTGGCCTTACTACGTAGTTGACGGCACATGCCCCAGAAGATTTCCGATGAGGCAGTAGAGATGAGTCATTTCCACTGACGAGGCACGTTTCATTTTTTTTTTTTTTTTTTTTTTTTTTTTTTCGCTCAGATTTTTTCCCGTTTCCCGTTTACCGACATCGTGGGGAACTCTTCGCCGACGCTTGCTTGTCAAGAGAACTAGATTTGGGGTGGTTCTGTTATAGTCTTAGAAGGCATTTCCCATGGTTGAAAAAAAGGAATTGATTTTGATAGTGGGCAATTTTACAGCAGTAAAGTATACAGATGAAGTCCTCAGCTCCGTTGCAGGGCCTCTTGTGCAGCAACGTCAATTGATTTTACAGCGGACGTAATCAGAGTTTTTCGTAACTTTCTGGCTGACCATAGCATTATATCCTACTCGACAGGCCATTTTACAATCCAGGTTACAGTCCAGGCTTGTCTCCGATTATGCATCTGTGGAAAGAAATGGACAGAAAGGTATGAAAGAGCCGAATTATCCCAAACGCTCTCGCCCAGTTGAGAAATGTTTTGTTAGTAGAATTCAACAACATTCCAATAAGGAGGATCAATGCATTAAAGAACTTCATGCAGAGGAGAATAAGGGCGGCAATAGCGACGAGAGAGGGCAAACTAGGTACTGATTAATTCAGTTGATTTTCATTTACAGTTATAGGGGGTTCTTCCAATGCACTTCAGTAACCGACGAGGTTTAAGTCATAAACCAATAGAATTTTGGAAATTTGTTTAATAACGGTGCTGTTTCAAACTCATATGAAAATATTTTAGATGCCTTATAAAGCATTATTTTAATTCAGCATTATAGTACACCCTGCGTTTCTTTTCCACTTCAGTAAAGTTTAACTTATTTACATATGTAAGCTCAAACCAGACACCAGACAGTATTCCTTTCTATTTCAGTTTATATAGATTCTCGAACCAGACGATATTTCTTTCTATTTTTGCTTATAAACATTTATAAGTTCGAACCAGACAGTATTATTTTCTATTTCAGCTCGTATGCATTTATAAAGTTCAAGCCAGACCATATTGCTTTCTATATTAACTTATATGCATTTATTCATGAACAAGAAGATATTCCCTTCTGTTTTAGCTTATAAACATTTATAAGTTTGACTGAGATAAAATTCCTTTCTATTTCAGTTTATATACATTTATAAGTTCGAACCAGACAAGACTGACCTTTGTGAATCCGATGTTAGGAGACTTACAAGTATCAGAGAAATATCCAATGGTGAATTGTCTACTTATATCAGGTCGGCTCCATTATCTAAATACCTCTTCCCTAGAGGACGAATGATAGTACACTTTGTGCCATTCCGGCTGATGGAGACAAATGTCCAGTTTATCAGAGACCCACAGAACTTCACCAACGTATATTCAGATATACGGACGGATTCTGAAACTTATGAAGGCTTGTTGTCGTTCGGAACGTTATATGCGATTAAAGCATTTCCTTACAGATATGAAATAAACATGTACGGGGCGGACATGAGTAGTTTTAAGATTCATATAATTAAACATTTAATGACCCTCAGGGAAACCACCACCAGCACAACAGCTGTGGTAGCGGTATTAGACAAGCGCTTCCGGCCAGACATGGTGAATGCGATCATGAAG
Source organism: Anodontia alba (assembly GCA_964016985.1). Taxonomy (NCBI): domain Eukaryota; kingdom Metazoa; phylum Mollusca; class Bivalvia; order Lucinida; family Lucinidae; genus Anodontia; species Anodontia alba. Next base: position 50,543,770 of record OZ024821.1, read on the forward strand.
GAATATGGAGGAATAAAGCAACTCAGCCATGCTTCGCCATCATCAGATCAATATTATACACTCCAGTACCTTTTTGAAAGAAAACTGTGAATAATTATCAAATAACGTTCTTTTTTTTTCACCACAAATGCATGTATTGACATTTTTTTTCTGATTACTTCACACAAACATATGCTGTGGGTATTATTCAGAAAAGCCTCCAGAGCTACATGTAAGTGTTATGTTCCAGGTTTTATTCCAAGCTTCTTGAAAAGCACCCGTTTCGCAGGTGGCTTTTTTTTTCATAAAGTATTGGGACACCTTAACTCTAAACCACACTGATCCTTAAATTGTTAAACGTTTGTTCTGCTGCATGTGTTAGTCTAAATATTGCTGGATGACAAACAGTATAGAACTAAATCAGACACCGCGTTCTGTGGCGTCTACTCTAAGTCTACCTCGTTTGCTCAGGCCTGTTTGTCATACTGCTTATGGTAATTACGCTTTACTTTACAGTTAGCCACGTTATGTTTTTGCCACATTTGCATCGTTATGTTTGTCAGAGTCATTCTCTGCTGGCAATTGCACAAGTTACACCACGATGTATTATGTTGGTTATTAGACACTCTGCTGCATATTACATTGACTAAAGCGGCCTACCGGACAGTCACTGGATATGTTCGCCATTTTGTCTACAGACGTTATCTCGGAGTGAATAGGCATTCGCAATCTGATTGGCTACTGATTTTGCGGTCAGAAAGCAGTACTATATTTTGACCAATCAGAAGGCAAATGCAAACTACCCCTGCTTTGCTTAATAAAAGGTGATGAAAACTGTCCGGGTGGCTGTTCTATGGTTTTACCCGATTTACAAACGAGCCACTGCCAACTTTAGAGAATTATTAGAACAAGAGAATATAAACTACTCTGCATGCGGTTGCTTACCCGAACTGCTTTTGATCAGCTCTAAAGTGTCTACCCTTCAATTTATTTCGAAAAATGTATAGGCATTTGCATAATAAAACTAATGAATTTAAACTCCTGTGATCCTATATAAGATATTTAGATCATTGAACGAACAGACACTTCATATAAATGTTACCACATGACAATAAGAAACAAATCTGAACTGATGAAATCATATATTCAAATATCCTTAGCGTATCAAATCAAATATAGGTCCTATTTTCATATATTTCTCTTTTTTGTGCTTAGGGAAATTGATGCTCTTTCAGGGCAAACTGGCTCGCTTTCCTTCTGAAAAGGAGGTTACTCTAAACGGAAAGAATTTGCTTCTTTTGTTTGAGAGTACATTTCTTCCTTTTTAGAGTAGATCTTTTTCCGGAAAGGGTCCGGTGCAAATAGGAAGTCACAACAATTTCTCATTCAGTTTTCAAATAAAAAATCATTACGGAAACACGCCTATTCAAATACATTGAGAATTTTATCACCAAAAAACTGATAACTTTCAGATAGTTTTCATATTTCTGCTCAAAACATAGATTGTGGGTACTTGTTAGAACCGCTTCGGCGAGGCAGTTTTAACGAGTATCCACAATATATTTTTTGAGCAGAAATAAAAAAAAATAAGTGAAAACCCTGTAAACCCCAGTTTTACTGTACAAAAGTAGGGTTTAAGGGGGTCAAAACTGTATATGCGTGTTTTCGTGATGTGAAGCATATGTGCATCATTGTTGCACATGTGATAGTAATGATAGCGTGACAATATATAAATATTATACCTCACGTGACTTTCCAGCTTTAAATGTCTATTGAACAAAAATTGACAAGTTTTAATATTACCCAGCTAGAACTTTGACAATCACAAGTACATGCACAATGTGGATGCGCATACGATGCGTTTTGTTCGCGACCACTTCAGAGAGCGTGAGAAAAGGACTGCCTGTAACTCCGTTATTTCAGTATTCATATTTTTAATTACATCAAAACAAATACTTCAAGACGAAAATTAAATTGACTTGCTGACTTTTTATTCGCCTCAACAGCCACTCGGCTTACTTTTCTCATTACTTTATAGGAGCTGAAAATCCGAAAACTGCTGCCAAATGTTTTAAGAGACGCTCGGTATAATAGTATAAACACAACATTCTTCAGAAGGTTCACCCTTCAAATATAATTGAGCCGCCAAGTGAAAGGGTGTTTTCGAGCATGCACAAAATGCATATTCATCCCGCGCATGCGCAAAAGCCCATCCGGGCAGTTGTTTTTCATTGATACATTCTATAGTGTCCAATGATTGTAAGCGGACAGTGAAGGCCCAGATCAAACTGCGCAGATGCTGTCACTGTCAGCATATGCCTGAAGACACGTTTTCGCAGGGCGCGACCGAATTATCAACCTTGACTGATGATCATATCCTCAGGATGAACATTGTTACTATCAATCTCTCAAGAATGGGATATTTACATAAAAAATATCAACTGATGGTCAATGAAAAGTCACATGAGGTCTAATACTAGAACATGACAAGCAAACATATATGGTATCGAATCTTCCTCAACCATTTCAGTCGAGGATAATATTTTCAGAGTTTATTTGGGAATTGATCCACGCCTTCAAACACATATATTTGTGCCGATTTTAATTTTGGATTTCCAGTATGCGGACGTCTCACAATTCCAAATTCCTGAAAGATGACATCAACTTTTTCTAGATCAAATTCATCTGGCACGTAAACTAGCATTGTTGTTATCCCTTTCGTTTTTTCTTTCAATCTTATCAAATGTTTTACTATGTGCGTTTTCAGAGAACTAGTATCACTTCCAAATATATCCAACATATATTTGTACTGGGGGTGAGGTATAGGAAACACTGTTCCAACAGACAGAAGCCCAGTACATTTGTCTGTATCGGATTTTATGTCGGAATAAATTGATTTAAATTGTTTTGGCCCTCTTATGGACTGAATGTTACTGTGGATCATTTTATAAGGTACAGCATCGACTATCATTCTTCCCGAAGGAGAAATGTAATCACGGATTGCTTTTGTTTTAAAAAATAATGACAAGTGCAAGTCTGTAACTATGTTCAGCTTGGCAGTATTTCTGGTGTCCTTCTCTGAAAGTGTCACCCCCTCTCCGGCAAAGTAGTATATAGGAAATTGCTGAAAAAGAGAAAAAATACGTGTTTTTATTGTTCTTTTGCGAAATACTGTCTTAGAAAGCTGCTCAGCTGTAGAGGTGACTGGGTTTGCTTCAGTTTGAGTTTACAGCTTTACGGAGCTGGTCAGTTGAGTTACTAACACGATATTTGGGAGGTTAAGTCTTCTACGCGATTAACCAGTACTTGCAATGTGCACATACTTTTGCCAGAAGCTGACAATGGCCCTTTTTGAAGCATCGGAACGGGGAGAACGACCATAGAAATGATTTGAGCCCCAACGTGAGAACACGTATCTTCTGACACATCACAAAAACATGCCTATATAATTTAAACCCCCTTAAACCCCACTTTTATATAGTAAAACTGGGGTTTACAGGGGTATACATTATATTTCTTATTTCTGCTCAAAAACATAGATTATGGGTACTCGTTAGAACCGCCTCGTCGAGGCGGTTCTAACGATTACCCACAATCTATGTTTTAAGCAGAAATTTGAAAAATATCTGAATTTTTTATCTGAAAATTTTGAGTTTTTTTGGTGGTAAAATTTTCAGTATATTTGAATAGGCATGTTTTCGAAACGATGTGCGCCCGATAAAGGTTGAAATCAGCCTACCCATTCGCGCAGTCTGATCAAAATCTTCTTTGGGTGCATTTCTGGATAGCCAAGGAAGCATAGTTTCTTCATGCGGACAAAGAAGACTCTGATCAGACTGCGCATATGTGCAGGCTGATTTAAGTCTTTAATTGGCACACATATCAGAAGGTACACTTTCTCACGTTCGGCGTATATGAATATATTAAACAACTTGTATACATCGGAGCCACTATTTAACTGATAACAAAGTTACCTACCTGGATTTGGCAACGTGGCCAAGTTAGAAAAACTACCACTTTAGACAATATTTTAAAGAAACACATCCTCATTAACATTTGTATCAAAGCAGAAACGTGGACTTCATATCGAAATATAGGCAAAGATATACAGGCCTACACAGAGACAAAGCATATCACATATCTACCATTTTATCTTTTTTTTCTATCCAAACTAATATGCTACGCATGCACCCTTTGTCTAAAGCTGTAAAGATATAAGATAATGATGATGATAATGAGTCCAGGTTTACTAACGCGTCAACCCATGAGGATCATTCGCGTCAAAATCACACCGGTAAATCAAAAAGCACTGGTGGTGGCTGCAACGCTCCGGAGTTGGCTTTTTAACGCACTGGAGTGGGCGAAAAATGGCGAAAAAGGTAAACAAAAGATATATTTGCTCTTGTTATAACTTTTATCTGAGCTTATTTTGGTTTTATTTTCAAGTACGCTGGGCGCACGGAACACCGAAAAGACTGCAGTTTATGATTATGTAAGTTTAGCACGTGTCCTTGCGATGTCATGATTTCACATGTAATTTCTTAAAATGCTACTAAAACGTAAGCATTTTCGACACTGTTATTGTTTCATTCCTATGGTATTACAATGGAAAACACGATTTCTACACGCCAAGATATTCACGATGATTTTCTTGCACTTTTATTGTCCATTTTTTATTACAACGCTGTTATTACAACATTGTTTGAAGTATCGCTACAACGCACCGGCTGTGGCACACACATTTTGTGGCTGTGTGTTTATCCCATGTAGGAGTGTTGAGTTTTCTAATGCACTAGATGTGTTTTTTTTCTTGGAGTGGCAGTCGCAGAAATGTTCTTCTTTGGCGTTACGAATCGTGGGAATCGTCTTTGTTTCGGCTTGTGCAGTCCAAAGGTTGATTTTCTTCGTTTCGGCATAATTTAAATATAACCATACTTATCATTAATATCAGACAATACATCAGACACAACTGAATTCGCCTCAAGACAATTCAACCCACATAAAACTAACCCCAAAACAACTCGCCCGACACTCATATGACAACTTGCCCCACAAGTAAAAGCAGATGACATTTTGAAATTATAGTTTTCTTATTTTTGTCTCAAAAAATACGTTTTGACACTTCATGTATTAATTCTTAGGAGACAATTTGCATGAATATCAAAGCCTATTTTCTGAAAAAAAGTAAGAAAAAATATTTCAAAATATCGTCTGCTAAATAAGCAAAATTCTGCTATTACAATAATGTGCTATTACCTGCGTGGAGCGAGTTGCCTCATGAATCTGGGGCGAGTTGTCTTGGGGCGTTTTATGTGGGCGAGATGTCTTGGGGCGAGTTTTATGTGGGACGAGGTTGTTCTGCACCCGTACAACTTATACTCAGTTTGTAATGCCTACGTGATAAGTTGTCTACTGCATCGAACCAGAGGTCATCCCAACCTCGGTGGCTCAGTTGGATCCGCCGTCCGACTGGAGACCAGGAGGTCGCGGGTTCAACCCCCGCCGAGGTCGGCAACATTCTTTCGTTGAGATTGATCATGAAATATTTTCTACGGGCATTCTCTCCCTTCCTCTGATTCAAGAAGGGCAGTTGTCAGTTTCTGGCGAAGGAATGTGCACAATACTGGTTTTAACCGCTTAGAGGACAAAGCCTGCCCAGTAAACGTGTGGTTAGGTAAACTGACCGCGCTCGACATGACCTCATTGGGTTGACTAGGCCGGTTGACTGGGCCGTAAAATCTCAACACAAACAAGCAAACACCCCAATACAGTCCCGCCAACAAATTAGAAGACATTTAAAAAATGTCATTGTCGAGACGTTTTATAGTAAAAACTATTCAATGATAAAAATATTATCTGTACGCCTGGATTCCAACCGCTTGCAGTGCGTATAAAAGTCCTACATGGGATAAACACACAGCCACAAAATGTGTGTGTCACAGCCGGTGCGTTGTAGCGATGCCTCAAAAAATGCGCACAGTAATAGAAAATGGACAATAAAAGTACAAGAAAATCATCGCGAAAATTTGGCGTGTAGAAATCGTGTTTTCCATTGTAATACCACAGCAATGGAACAATAACAGTGTCGAAAATGTTTATTTTAGTAGCATTTTAAGAAATTACAGGTGAAATCATGACATCACAAGGACACGTGCTAAACTTGCAGCCGATTTGCCGACTAAACGATAAAATAAATCTCCAAATGCCTTACATAATCATAAACTGCAGTCTTTTCGGTGTTCCGTGCGCCCAGTGCCCTTAAAAATAAAACCGAAATAAGCTCAGATAAAAGTTATAACAAGAGCAAATATATCTTTTGTTTACCTTTTCCGCCATTTTTCGCCCACTCCAGAGTGTTAAAAAGCCTACTCCGGAGCGTTGCGGCCACCACCAGTGCTTTTTGATTTACCAGTGTGAAAATGGTATATCAATTTGGATTTGTAATGGTAAGTCGTGTAAAGATATAAAACACACATGCATAACTGTGACTCTTTCACTCCTGCACAATTGAAGTACTACACGTAAATCGGAGATTCGAAACGTTTAAGGTCGAAATGAAAACATCTGATGCATCTGGAAGTAGCCCAAAATGTCGAAGTCATCTTTTACGATTGACTTTATATAGCCATTTTAACGTTGTTTTTTTTTGTTGTTTTTTTTTTTTTTTTGCTAATGACAGTCGGTATATATCAATTTTAGTTTTCTGGCTTTTTACAGTTGACTGTAAATAGCCAATTAAACGTAGTTTGGCTATTGACCATTGACGGTAAATATCCTGTTTCATGGTATGTTCATCGAACAATTTGAAGAGTAGCTCAGGTAATAAGATCTTCGGAAGAGGTCTTTTATCTACGCTAAAATGTCGAACAGACATACCTGAATAAATGTCTATGATCATTCTGAACTAGGTTAACATGTACACTGCCCATCACGAAAACATGCCTATATAAAGTTGACCCCCTTAAACCCCACTTTTATATAGTAAAACTGGGGTTTACAGAGGTATACATTATTTTTCTTATTTCTGCTCAAAAATATAGATTGTGGGTACTCGTTAGAGGCGGTTCTAACAAGTACCCACAATCTATGTTTTGAGCAGAAATGTGAAAAATGTCAGAATTTTTATCTGAAAATTTTGAGTTTTTTTTTGTGGTAAAATTTTCAGTATATTTGAATAGGAGTGTTTTCGTAATGCTATTGAGACCTGTAGGTCCGATCATTTATGATTATTATTATAAGAGACGAAACCTGACAAAACGTACCTTCTGATGTGAGCGCAAAAAGAAGATTCAAACCAGCCTGCGCATCTGTGGAGACTGATCAGAGTATTCGTTATCAGCACGAAGAAACTTTGCATCCATGTCTATCCAAAATGCGTTCAGTGAAGATTCTGATCAGTCTGCGCGCATGCGCAGACTGATCTTCATCTTCGCTGTGCGCACATGTCGAAAGACTCGTTTCTTGACGTTGCGACTCATAAGGTGATTTATATTACCTTGGTTGTAATGTGTTTGGTGGCCTTCTGGAAGGACGGGTTTGATAGATAAGGATGTGCATCAGATACTGTCAACGCCGTTCTTCTCACACCTTTTGAGAACCACCATTTCCTCAGTTCCAAGTTGAAATATTTGATCAGGCCTTGACCTTCAAACTTTGGATTAACTCTGCCAGCTCTTGATACCACTGTTTCGCCATTGTCTATTATGTGACCAACTTCAAATGCTATCTGAAATAAACAATTACAGTATACACCCTAAAGTAATCAACACCATGTTTGTGGTATCATTTGAACAAGTCCATTTAGGTACGGTATTTTCCTTAAGTATTAAGAAACTGTTTAAAAACTTTACAACACTTGTCCTAAAAACTTAAAAATGTCCATTTAACCTGTTGATGTGTCTGAATAACTGCTGGATGGGTGGCAAACAGTGTAGACCCTGATCAGACGCCGCTTATGCGGCGTCTGATCTGGGTCTACACTGTTTGATCAGGGCTGTCTATCCCAATATTTAGGGTTATTACGGAACAAACATTTATACAAGGAATTGCGCCAACAGTCTGATCAGAGTTATCATTATCTGTTTACAGTACATTAATTCTACTGAATACATCAAAAGCATATACAATGTACAAGGGATTGCGCCAACAGTCTGATCAGAGTTATCATTGTCCGTTTACAGTACGTAATTCTACTGAATGCATCAAAAGCAATCAAAGCTATAAAGAAACTCTGCGCTGGCGCAAGATGGCTTGAACACATTCACAAAGACAAGCTTGTTCACAATTATTTCATTTTAAGATGTCACGCTCTGTGGGCGACATAACCAGATTAAAATAAGTAATTATATTTTTTACCAGAGACTAACACTTGATATTTCATTCATATTGTGTGACGTGTTGTAAGTCCATGTGCAGATGTGTTGAGACTCGAAAGTTTGAAGCATGCACTTTCAACCAAAAGATATCAAAATATTTTGCTCTTATTTTCCCACGAAACATGTTGTGGGTGCTCATTAGAATCGCCTTGCCGACGGGCTTCTAGTGACGTACCCACAACGTAGTTTTTCGTGTCGGAAATCCTGGATATCCCTCTTCTCTAGATCTATACAAGATACAAGGTTATCATCTTACAATCTGATTGTCATATAACATCACTGCTGCGGCCATGTCCGGCGACGACAAGAAATGGTCATAATATGCTGGTAGATAATCCCGACCCTCATAGACATTGTCATGTATTCTAAGAACAGCCTCTTTGTCCTCTGGTGTCGCCTCTCGGATTGTTATTTTCTCCATTTCTGAAAACAAAGCATGATTTGATAAATAACACCCTATTCGATGGGTGATCTGATCGTCGCTCGGTTCATGCACTATAGCAGTGCTGTGGAAATGTCATGCCCGACTAGGCTAACTTGTTCTATTTCCCTAAGGATAATTAAGGAATTTCAATTTACTTATCCTGGGACAAGGATTTTATAGCTCTAGCCATCCAAATTATGAGATATATATTTTCCTATTTCTCGAAGAAAACGTGTTGTAGGTAATCATTAGAAGCGCCTCACTTATAACTATCCGCAACATATGTTTTCTTCGAGAAATAAGAAGTAAATCTTGGTAGGATCCGTGGATTTCAACCAATTTCTTGTCCGTAGACAAACAATAAAATTTGATAATTCCACAACCTTGGCCATTGTCTCATTTGTTTTTACATAACGCGGCTAAAAATTAAACAAGACTAGAAACAAGAAATCCGCGAAAGGCGGTGTTGCACTTAACGAAGACTGTCAGTATTATTGTAAACGAGTTAAATATTCATACACATACTCGTAATGACAAAGTATACTGTTGGTAATGGTCATAAAACGATCCCTCAGTGCTTAAGTCCTGCTTAGGGAGAACATACGCGTATATGCTTGTCAGGTTTGATGGGTTAAGTAGAAATGAGGCTAAATTCTAGTGTTGATGCAAAAATAACAAAGTTATTAGACCGTGAAGTATCTGGGTAATTAACTAATACCGCAGTGTTTGATTCCCTGTTAGGAAGGAAGTGCATGCTAAGTTTGATAATTGATAGTCATACTGTTCATCAGAAATGGAGCTAAAACGGGTTGAAACAATAAATGACAAAGTCATTCGATCGCGAAATATACGCTAGGGTCATAAAATTACACTGCCGTGTATGAGGCTATGTTAGGAAGGGAGAAAACACATGTCGTGTTAGCGGACTATAGGTGTTATAGTAAATCAGATATGGAGCTAACTGAAAGACTTATGAAAATATTGTATTCACAACTAGATTAAATCTCACTTTCTTAAGAACCAAGTGGTCTCAAACCCACGCGAGATTTTCGATATTAAGACAACACACAAACACCTAAAAATCATGCCAGTAGTCGAAGGTGAGCCAAAATCGAGATTTTTTGCATGTCCTTGTTATCGGCAAGTTTGATGAAGATCCAATTAAAAAATACTAAAGAATGAACAACATTTTCCACATTATATATCTATGGGAAACTAAAGGGCAAGTAACCCTCATGTGAATAATCCGAACTGCGCAAAAAATCAAACTGGTTCAAGATTTTACAGCTGTCCTCATAACCTGCAAGCCTGATTAAGATTCAATCAAAATAAACTCGCTCTCTTCCAGACAATATTTTCAGTATTCTATTGGGCCCTCAAGGATAATTAACTCTCATGCCATTAGTCGGAAATAGGCAGAAATCGAACTTGTCCAAGATTTTATGCCTGTCCTCGTTAACTGGAAGTTTGCTGAATATCCGATAAAAAATGAAGCCGGTATCGTCTCGACAAAATTTCCCCCATTATATGTCTATGAGATACTGAAGGGCAAGTAACTCTCATTTGAATAGTCAGATCTGCCCCAGAATTGAACTTAGGAGAAGAACTAAATAAGCTTATGCTTCTGTTCTAATCCTGTCTTGTGTGTATATGACATGTATGTTGTTTAATCATTGTAATTTGAAATAAAATATGTTTAAACCAATATCGACCTCATCCAAGATTTTATGGCTGTCCTCATTATCTAAAAGTCTGATGAATAGTAGATCAAAAATGAAATTGCAATCGTCCGTCAATATTTTACGGTCTATGAGGCCCTCAAGGGCGGGTAATTCTCATGCATTAGTCGAAAGTGGGCCACATCACGAAAACATGCCTATATAATGTTGACCCCCTTAAACCGCACTTTTATATAGTAAAACTGGGGTTTGCAGGGGTAAACATTATTTTTCTTATTTCTGCTCAAAAAACATAGATCATAGGTACTCGTTAGAACCGCATCGCCGAGGCGGTTCTAATGAGTACCCACAATCTATGTTTTGAGAGTAACATGAAAAATATCAGAATTTTACCTGAAAACATTCAGTTTTTGGTGGTGAAATTTTCAATATATTCGAATAGGCGTGTTTTCGTAATGAAAATCGAATTTAATCGAGATTATATGCCCGAAATGGCAAGTAACTTTCATATGAACAATCCAATTTGCCACAAAAATGAACTCGTCCAAGATTTTATAGCTGTTCTCATTACCTGCAAGTCGAATGAAAATCCAACCGCTATCATCCGGAGAACATTTCCCAAAGTCTATAAGGTCCTCAAGAGCGGGTAACTCCCATGCCAATAGCCAAAAGTGAGCAAGAATCGAAATTGGCCGAGATTTTATGCCTGTCCTATTTATCCGAGTTTGACGGAGATAAGACCAAAAATGACGGCGCTACCGTATGAACAACATTTTCAACATTATATGTCTATGAGACATGGCAAATAATTCTCATATGAATAGCCGAAATGTTCGAAAATCGAATGTCAAAGATTTTATAGCTGTCCTCATAACCTGCAAGCCTGATTAATATTCGATCAAAAATGAAATCGCTATCGTCTGGACAACATTTTCCGAAGTGTATTGGACCCTCAAGGATAGCTAACTCTTATGCTGATAGTCAGAAGGGTGCCAAAATCGAATTTGTCCGAGGTTTTGTGCCTGTCCTCGTCATCTGCAAGTTCAATGAAGATTCGATCAAAACTGAAGTCTCCATTGTCCAGACAACAGTTCCTAAATGTATGTCTATGGAAGACTAAAGGGCAGTAACTCCCATGTGAATGGTCCGATCTGCCCCAAAATCGAACTTGACCAAGATTTTATGGCTGTACTCATTACCTGCAAATCTGATGAAAATGCTATCAAAACTAAACTCACTATTGTCCGGACAACATTTTCCGAAGTCTATGAGGCCCTCAAGGGCGGGTAATTCATGCTAACAGTCGAAACTTGGCCAAAATTGAACCCATCCAAGATTTTATGCCTGTCCTTGTTATCTGCAAGTTTGATGAAGATTCGATCAAACTGAAGTCGCTGTCGTCCGGACACTTTTTTCCCCATCATATGTCTATGAAACCTTTTGGTTGTCCTGGAAACCAAAGTTCTGACCAGATCTCCCTTAAAACCTAACACAGCCAATCCCTCACCCCAATGATGGTACCTGTGAAATTTGATCAAGATTGGCCAACTGGCCTTAGAGATGTTCTTGTTTGAAAGTGTGGACGCATGGATAGACGCACGGACGGACGAACGACGGAGTATATACTATGAGCTCACCTTCTGAGTATTCCGTATCCGACTTGCCCCAAAATCGAACTTAGGAGAAGAACTAAATAAGCTTATGCTTCTGTTCTAATCCTATCTTTTGTGTATATGACATGTATGTTTGTATAATCATTGTAATTTTGAAACCTGTAATATAATTATCCTTTACAACTAAGTCTGATCTTTGGTTTGCCAGCATTACAGCTCCGAAAAACGGCATAAAAGGCATCAAAAATGACCGTCAAGGAACGTCATATTTTATGAAATGAAAAGCTCCAGGTCACACTGCCGATTCTGTCAAATATTATTATGTGTTAAAATCATGCTTGATCTTTGGTCGCCCAGCACTTAAATTCCTAAGTCAGCAGAATATGTAAAAATAACTTTTATAGGTAATATGATTAAATCGAACTCCCTCGGAAATCCTCCTAGATCCGCACCTGTAGGGACGTTAAATGCCAAGATAAGGACTTACTTTTTAAAATATTTTTGAAATAAGCATTTGTTTTACGACAACATTTTCCGAAGTGTATTGGACCCTCAAGGATAGCTAACTCTTATGCTGATAGTCAGAAGGGTGCCAAAATCGAATTTGTCCGAGGTTTTGTGCCTGTCCTCGTCATCTGCAAGTTCAATGAAGATTCGATCAAAACTGAAGTCTCCATTGTCCAGACAACACTTCTTAAATATATGTCTATGGAAGACTAAAGGGCAGTAACTCCCATGTGAATGGTCCGATCTGCCCCAAAATCGAACTTGACCAAGATTTTATGGCTGTACTCATTACCTGCAAATCTGATGAAAATGCTATCAAAACTAAACTCACTATTGTCCGGACAACATTTTCCGAAGTCTATGAGGCCCTCAAGGGCGGGTAATTCATGCTAACAGTCGAAACTTGGCCAAAATTGAACCCATTCAAGATTTTATGCCTGTCCTTGTTATCTGCAAGTTTGATGAAGATTCGATCAAAATGAAGTCGCTGTCGTCCGGACACTTTTTTCCCCATCATATGTCTATGAAACCTTTTGGAACATGCATCTATTGCCAATTTCCCTGCTCTCGTCACTCATAAAACATCTTGTCACTCATATCCACTAGCGCTACTCGTTCTGTCCTATAATTTTTAGCATTTTCCCGTTTGTTTGTTTATTTTATTTATTTTTTATTTATTTTTTTTGGTTGCATTGATTGTTTGCATTGTTATGATTGTAATACGTATGCCAAATGACGGCGTCTGTCTAATTCAAGTCGTTACGCAAGATGCAGATATGGCTGAACACATTAATTTTAATGGGTAAATTGTCCAAAATGGCACCAAATTTTGAACTAATTCATAGCGCTCTTCGTGTGTGTGTGTGTGTGTGTGTGTGTGTGTGTGTGTGTGTGTGTGTGTGTGTGTGTTGTCGCCAGAATTAAACAAATTCCAGGAAGCGTAGCTATATTTTGATGTAAAGTTTTGGTGCTGGTTTGTATGGAATTTAATTCCGCGCAGTATAGCATGGACTTGAAAGCTAGGATGATCAAAAAAAAAAAAAAAAAAAAAAAAAAAAAAAAAAATGACGTCTAGAAAGGAAGGACGAAACATTGTACGTCTACGAGCGTATATCACATACTTTTCTTATGCAAGTGAATAGAAAACCGGGGATCCCTTCCCAGCGGCCAAGCAACGTTGACGTTTCATCAACATTGATTTGACATACCGTTGTTGTATAAAATTCCCTGTACAATTACCATACCTGTCCATACTTTTGAACAAGCCAATTTACTAATGACTGTGTATCTGAAACCTGCTGGATGAGTGGTAAATAGTGTAGGCATACATCAGACGCCGCATTCTGTGGCTTCTTATCTGTGTCTACATTGTTTTATGTCTGTCAAAAGACGGTTCGTAAAATGTCGTTACGTTGTCCGTCCGTTCGTCTGTCCTTTAACTTTTCATGTCCTCATCGATTGAAGGATTGATTTAAACTTTGCTCAAATGTTCGCCAAACCAAGAAGAAGTGCAGAACTTTAAATCAATCCGGTCAAGGTCAAGGTCAAACGTCAAGGTCAAATTTCACATGGCAATATTTCGTGTCCGCTCTGTAACTTACAAACCGTTTTAGATTTCTTCATGAAACTTTGAACAAGTATAAAACATTATCAGATAATGTGCACAGTAAAGGAGCCACAATCCTACTTTCAGATTTGATAGTATTATGCCCCTTTGTTTATTTCAGGCACTATTTCGTGTCCGCTCTGTAACATTCAAAAACGATTAAGATTTCTTCATGAAACTTTGTATATATATAAGGCATGATCAGACGATGAGCAGAGAGAAAAAAAATAACTGTAGCTCTACGTTCAGTTCTGACGTAATTATTCCTCTTTGTTTATTTTAGGCAACAGTTCGTGTCTGCTCTATAACTTTAAAAGCATTTCAGATTTCTTAATGAAACTTTGTACAAATATAAAGCATGATCAGCCAATATGCAGAGAAAAAGGAACCGTAACTCTACTTTCAGTTCTGACGTAATTATTCCACTTTGTTTATTTCAGGCAATTTTGCGTGCTCGTTCTATAATTTTAAAACCGTTTAAGATTTATTTATGAAACTTTGTACAAATACATGAGACAATGTGCAAAGAAAATGAACAGTAATTGTTCTTCCAGTTTAGATGTAATTATTCCCCTTTGTATATTTCAAATAGTGATTTTTTGTTTACTCCATGTCTCTTTCACAAAGATAACCCTTGACCGTTGTACGAAGTCATGGAAAGAAAAGTGACAATTCTTCACCAAGAAGCACTGACGTGACTAATAATCTTTCTGGATGTTTTGTGAACATTTACTTACAAACACGCACAAAACCAAGTTAGCCGACTTTTGCTTGGATTTTCAGGGAAGCTATACAGGGAATGCGTATATGCCCCGCTCAGCGGAGCTCCTGTTTGCTTCTGCTGTCTGTCCGAATATTTAGGGTAAAGTATGTATCCGAAATATTCGAGCACCGGCTCGCCTTACCATAGTTATGTATTCTGAAATTTCAACATGTCTGTTTCACTTTCTGGTGATACGTTCAAAATTCAGCGACTGAATGACAGTCGAGGAATAAAACACTCAGTGGAGGTTCTGATCAAACTGCTTACAACAGCGTTCACGATTGAATTTTGGGAGTAACTCGATCAAAGTCTACACATTTTGTTTAAACCTTAAAGCGCCATGCTTTAATTTCTTGCTTTCTAATTCTTGCAAAATGTCATTCATTCCCCAGTGACGGTAAAATCCAACACCAGAGGTACGACATTTCGCCGATAATCTCACTCACATTTGAAGAATTAAACTAAGGAAGTACTAATATTTTTGGGTTTACGGGCCTTTTTCTTTTCTAAAATAAAGATAACACATAACTTGAACTTTTATGTTCTTAATTCTCTCACTATTAATCTCTTGTCAGTCTATGCGAGGTCATGCGCACAGCTCGGGTGAAACTCCCTACCAAATTAAATATGCTCGCCGCTTTAAAAGCAAACAAACTATGCTTTTACCATTTCCGAAAGCCAATTTATGAAAATTTCAAACGAAAAATTAATTATAAAACTGATTTTTCATTTATTTATTTATTTCGTTTCATAAAGCCATTAAGGAAAAAAAAAATAAAGAAGGGCGCTATTGTGCATGAATGCGCTACGTTATGCATATGCATAGCGTCGTTCGTTTTCTAATTCATGACTCATCATGCGCGATACGTCCTTAACTTTTATTATTCATGGTTGGATGAAACAAAGACTATATTCATAGCGCTCTTCGTGTGTGTGTGTGTGTGTGTGTGTGTGTGTGTGTGTGTGTGTGTGTGTGTGTGTGTGTGTGTGTGTGTGTTGTCATTCGTGGCTCGATAAATCGAAACATAAAGATTCTTAAATGTTGACTGCTGCATTTTTGAATGGCGCTTAAAGGTTTAAGTATATTTCGGGTACCTCATGCAATAGGGTGTCATTAATGAAGCAAAACATGGTGAAAGAACGTAAACACGACAAAGGCTGTTTTAATACATGGCAATAAAAATAAACATTGTGAAACATTGAAAAAAAGTGCGTTTACCTTCACAATAATTTTAACAGTAACAAATCCAGCGTACGTTGACCTAGGGCGCATCCATAAAATGATGTTACACCTTTACTGCCCTGTATTTTAAAAAAGATAATAAAAGGTTAAAGTTCTTTCCGAATAAGTTATAATTTTAGGTAACCTCTTTACACATTGAATGTTTGTGTTAAATAGTCGATAATGTTACAGAGAGTGTTCACCGTTTGCAATGTAGTCAGTAGAAAATAAGTCGACAATTGTCATTACTTCTTTGATTCATGTAGACCAAAGCAGATACCTGTGCAAACAGTGTAGATAATGATAAGAATGAACCGTCTCGTCAGGTTCTACGCTGTTTGCCGTTCTGTTGTTTTTTGTTTTGTTTTGTTGTTTTTTTGTTTGTTTGTTTTTGTTTTGTTTGTTTTTGTTTTTTTGACTGACATCCCTGTTTCAACAGTGGACATATTTTAATTCAATGATGGAAAGTTCAGGGTGGAAAGGGATAATGCTCGTTTACACCTATCATAATAGCATAGACATTTGATAGTGTATAATCGCTCCTGTAATAGTATGTTAACAGGTTAGTTTTTTTTCTTTGGCCAAAGACATACATGTATAAGATAAGGTTTGCATATAGATAGTTTATCGATCTCCAGCTGAAAAACGCTCGGCAAGGGAGATAACAAAAAGTTGCACTCCAGCGAATATTAATCAATGAATTATATGCGGATACCTTGTTAGCAACATCGGAAACATTCTGTCATGGTGGCGTTGTAAGTTGACCGTCGTGAGCTCGATCGTCGTGGCGGGCATACATTTTTTTTTTTTTTTTTTTTTTTTTTGTATATATTTTTATTTAATTATCTATTTTTTATTTTATTTTTATTTGTTTTATTTTTATTTTACGATTTAGAATCATACTAGCCATCCATCATAATAGATATAGTTTATCCCATTCCTACGTTTGAATGATAAACTGGACTGAGTCGTATGGCATACTGTTTGACTATTTAATATGCAAACTGATATATAGGATATAAGATATCTAATATAGGATATAAGATATCTCATATACTAATTCAGATATCTTATATCCTATATTAGATAACTCTTATTTGTTAACTAAGATATCTTATATGTTAATATAGATATCTGATATGCTAAGTAAGATATCTGATATACTAAATGGGATATCTTATTTGACTGAATAAATGAGATATCCTCTTTACGAAATAAGATATCTTATATCCTGTATAAGATATCTTATTTAGCATATAAGATATCTAAATTGACATATATCATATTTATATAAGATAACTAATATAATATATCAGATATCTTTTATGTTATAAAAGACAGATATATTAAATCAGATATCTGATTTATAGAATAAATAGTAAAATGACTTGCTGGCAAGCCGTTTTACTATTAAGTATGAATTATATGAGCTATCTTATATATGGTATAAGATATCTTATATAAAATATAAGATATCTGAATTAGTATGTATATCAGATATTAGTACATAATATATTAGTATATCAGATATCTTATATCCTATATTAGATACCTTATATCCTATATAAGGTACCGGATATATCATATTAGATATCTTATTTAATTGAATAAATAAGATATTTTCTTTAGTAAATAAGGTATCATATATCCCATATAAGATATCTTATATAACATATCAGATGTCTAATATAGCATATAAGATATATGTCAATTAAGATGTCTTATATAGCATATCAAATATCTTTTTTAGCATATAAGATATCTTAATTTACATATAAGATATCTTATTAATATAAGATACATTATATAGTATATGAGATATCTTATATAGTATATAAGATATCATATATATCAAATCAGATATCTGATTTAGAGAATAAATAGTATAACGGCTTGCCATTGAATCATGCCTTACTACCTGTAATGTATAAACAATCAGATCTCTTCAAAAATGGTCTGCTACTATATACAGCTGAGTTTTATTACGACACTTCTTGTTATATAATCCAGTACAGAAACCGTGGTTCTAAACATGATAAATCTCGAATGTTTAGGACATTTGCTGTACATTTAGAGGGCCGTACACTTTTCCTTGCACGTGCGTTAAGTATACTCCTTATGATAAACCTAAACTTTTAAAGCTCCAAGCAAAATTTGTAGCAGACGACATTCAAAACATTTTTTTATTATTTTTCAGAGAAAACAAGTCTTGGCATTTCATATGAATCGTCAGACGATTTAAATGAAATGTCAAAACTTGTTTTCTCTGAAAAAAATAAAAAATAAAATAAAATAAAAAAAATGTCGTCTGCTGCAGTTTAGTTTAAACATATTTTATTTCATAAACTCATAATACAATTTACATAGAAACGTACAATTTTACAGAACAGAGTGTTCAAATTGGGATTCGGAAAAAAGTCAACAGACTTAGTCAAATCCGGTTGCCGTAACATTTAGATTGCAAATATTATAACGTGGTGAAAATAGACTATGATCAAGTATACAAACTGCATACATAGTTATACACACATAGTCACCTGCATACATATATGTACTAATGTATTACATTTATCGAAACAAAATATGTAAACAATTATTGTAGCAATAATATGACATAGAAAATACATGAACATGAGAAAATTGAAGAGAGACATGGACAATACATGAATATTTGAGACAGAGACAGACAGAGAGAGAGAGAGAGAAAGATAGAGAGAGAGAGAGAGAGAGAGAGAGAGAGAGAGAGAGAGAGAGAGAGAGAGAGAGAGAGAGAGAGAGAGAGAGAGAGATGATCCTTAATCAGACGTAAAACGTTTTCTTTCTAATATGAAGTGCTGAACGGTAAGAAATATTAATTTATTCTGATGGAAATCTAATTTATCATCCCCGTACAACAAAATATTTAGACTCGGAATGCAAAACTGCGAAAGTGTATTTATCATTACAGTTCTGGCTTGAGTAAATCTTGGACATTCTAATAGAAAATGTTTAGTTGTTTCAACTATGCCACATTCACATAATGGGTTTTGAATCATATTCTTAGAGAATAAATGTTGTTTTAAAGAGCTACATTTAGTCCTTAATCTGGTAAGATAAATTTGTAATGACCTATTTCCTGTGCTGTAATATTTAGGTACTTTAATGGTATCTGCATTTAGTTTGTATTTGAAACTCGCTAACGAAGTAGAGTTGCTGCAGTTGTGATTGGCGCTTTAAGGATTAGTAGACACTTTCAGGCTAATTAGAACATAAACAAAATAGTTGCTTGATAATCAATGTTGCACATGTTTTTTTTTTTTTTTTTTTTTGTTTTTTTTTTTTTTTGTTTTTTGTTTTTTTTCTTAAGGTGAATATTTGGTACCAGAGCATATTAAGCCCCGAAAGTGTTCTGGTGTTCACTGTTCTTTGTGTGGCCTTGTGGATTCTGCGGGGCTTTATTTATGTTTTGTATAGTTCCTTCCCAGCTAGCATTCTTTAAAAATCTATAGCGGGCCGTTATCGGCCCATCAACTACCCTGACGGCCCGCTATAGATTTATGAAGAATGCTAGCTGGGTTGTGTTATTGTTGTGTTTAGAGGATCCTGTCTAGCATTGTCATCAGCTTGTTGGGGAAACGAGAACTGGCTGCTTTGCTTTTCTTTCCTCTGTGGCATGTCTACTGTCTGGCATGGGCTGTTTGCCCTTCTTTTTAGTTTCTAGTTCGGCAAGCCCAGTCAACATTCTTTCTAAATCTATAGCGGGCCGTCATCGGCCCGTCAGGGTAGCTGACGGTCCGATAACGGCCCGCTATAGATTTATAAAGAATGCAAGCTGGGTGGGTATAAAATCATACGTACGAACTACGATGTCTTTCATGCAAGAAAAGAAAGAAAGAAAGAAAAGGTTTGAGAATAATGTATGCCTGTCACTGGTATCCAACCCACGACCTTCTACTGACAAAGCTGACGTGTTTGGAGTGCAATTTGTTTTGTCTCCCATGCCGAACGCTCATCAGATGAAGAACCATGCATTACCTATTTGGATACCTAACCTTATTTGCTTTTGACAAAAAAGAACAAAAAAAAAAAAAAAAAAAAAAAAAAAATGCCCTGTTAAAACACGACAAAAGGAGCGTTTAATACGCTATATTAAGTAGAAGCTCATATACTTTGATAAGTGTGAACGGGCATTAACACAGAAGAATTTTCTACTTTTTTCCTTCTGACTACGTTGCAGGGCACAGTTAACCAATTGCGACAGGACCACTGATTGATGCAAAAAAGTGTAGGGAAGCCCGGGGTAGTTATTTTATGTAAGGCAACCTGTGATTGATTAATTATAAACATGAATTAAAACTCACCATTTTAATTGGAAGAAAAAAAATGTTTGTGTGTAATTTCCTGATTGTTTGAAAGAAATAAATGTTTCTGTTTGTGTTTGCTGGAGCCAAAAGAAGAACTGGTACAATTGCAAAGTTTCAAGTTTTGATACCTGGCAATTAAGGGGTTGCTACATTTAGCCTCCAAAAAGTCCCAGAAAGTGCTAGTGACAGAGGTGTGTTCCTTATTAATTTGCCTAGTCTTTGAATTAAAACAAAATTTGGAAGCCCAGCTATACCCTGAAATGAACTCTTAACCACCAGAAAGGGTGGAATTACCATGGAGTTCTATGGGAAAATAATTAGTTCACTGTACCCTGCAAACGACGAGCGCTCGACTATTTTACACAAACATTCGTTGTTTGTGAACAGGTTACCTAAAACTGTCACGTATTTTTGAAAAAAAAAAAAAACAAAAAAAAAAAACAAAAAAACTTTAATTTTTGCCATCCCTCCGGAAGCACTTTATGAAAGATCAGGGACTGTTACAAAGCTACTTTCCATAGATGGAGCACTGTTTCAGTATATCACACTTATTTTGACGTTCGAGGTATGTTACCATTGCAGCTATGGGGTATACATTGATTTAAACAGTTCAACTTTAAAGTGGGTGGATGCATTGATACGGCTAATTGATATGGTAGGACTAAAAAGCGAAGCGAAATTAGCTGTAATTATCTTTAAATGCGAGGGTCATTCTTGTAGAGGTCAACGGAACGAGATCTCATTTCACCCTTTACATGATGGATTTAGTCAAGCTTTGCAAATGAAGACTAGTTCGTATTAAAAATCAGCTTTGACATTTATTGTGTGCTAAGCGTAGATCAAGCTGTTTTGTGAAAGCTACTATTTGTAAGTTTAATGTCTTTAAAAAATGTAGAACGCAAAATTATGGATGAGATTGTTGTGTAAACACAGGTCAACGTACCTATGCTAGATTTGTTATTGTTAATTTTATTGTGAAGGCACATGGACTTTTTTAGTGTTTCAATATATTTGTGCTGTTGATATTGACATGTTTGTGTATTTAAGAGCTTTAACCATATTCATAGGCGTAGCGCTCATTACACACACTATGCCTGTGCGTAAGGAAAATATTTGCATTAAGAGAAGCCCTCATTCTTGGAAGCGATACTAGAGAGATAGTTTGGTATTTTTTACAGGGTCTGCGTAAAAATAATTTCGTTCTGGCTACTGGTTCACTGACATTTACGTTCTTTTATCGTGTTTACTTCATTAATGCCACACTATTGCATACCGTATATTTATATAAATAGTGCAGACTCTGGTCTAACGTTACTCCAAAAATCAAATCTTTAAGGCTGTTAGGAGCAGTTTGATCAGAACCTGCACTGAGTGTTTTATTCCTCGACTGTCATTCAAACGCTGAATTTTGAGCATGTTACCTGTCAAATTCAGAAATTTCAGAATAAATATGTAAGGAGTCAATGTGTCTAATACTTGGAATACCATATTTACCCTACGTATTCGGACAGACAAGCTGAAGCAAACAGTGTAGACCCAATTCAGACGCGACGTCTGATCAGGATCTAAATTGTTTGTAAGTCATCCATCAGGTTTAGATATATCAGCAGGTTATAAATTGGCTTATTCAAATTCTTGGACACGTATGGTCAGGAGTAAGGTGTCTGAATATTTAAGGTTAATATGATATCGTGTAGTATTGTAGACGTTTACGCTGGGAGAAAGGGAACTTGAGAAACTTGATGGATTTTCCACCATTCTGGAATAAAGCCTACCCGCTTTGGCTGCATTTAAAAAGGTTCTGAAAGAACGTATCAGAGATTTTACCATAAAATCCACGAGCGCGGGTATGAAATTAAATATTAATCCATCGGACAGATTTCAACCTGAAAAAAGAAAGTTCTAAGGTTATTTATTTTTTTTATTTTATTCAGACCTAACGTCGCTTTCAGCAATCGTTCAGTCATATTGCGACGGTGTCTGGAAGTGACAGGGAGCTCTATGCTCACTTTAAATGTGCTGTCCACTGACATATCACACCTCAGACACATGACGTGACATTCCACCCAGTCACATTATACTGACACCGGACCGACCAGTTCCGCTTTCTCAATGCCGAGCACAAACGAAAGAGCAGCTAATACCATTTTGTAAGTCTTTGGTATGACTCGGCCGGAGATCGAACCCACAACCTCCCAGACGCAAGCCGGACGCTCTAGTAACTGAACCACTGCGCCAGAAGGTTCGAAGGTAAACGGCCTGCTGATTTGAACGGTTTTTACCATACTTGAACCAGCGCATGAAAAACAAATGACAGGGCCCCTTGGGAAGAATCAGATCAACATGGGAATTGACTTGTAGACAGTGAAAACTGATCAGACTTGGCAGATGCCCAGGCTAATCTGAGTCTCCGCTGGGTGCACATGTCATTTTGTTGATTTGTTGGCAGCTCATATATGCAGTGTTGCCGCTAGGACGAATGTGATGGGGCCATTTGTTGCCCCGTAACCGTTGTTAAAGGGCCGTTGCCTATTTTAAGGGATTCTACTACCTTAAATATTAGCAACACGACTTAATATTGAAGGTTATCAAAGCCCCTTGTCCTATTTATGATTTTAGGTGGAGAAATACCCCCTTGTCCTCCTCTAGATACAACAATGTATATTGGCAAGGCGGATATCCTAATGACATAGTTGGGTCATTTTAACAAATGTTTGTTCCCCAAATGCTTCAGAGGCTTTATATTGGATTTGGGTTGACCCAGCAGTTTCTGAGATGTTCGAAGAGAGTGGACGATGGAGCCTGCCTATACTGTAAGTTCATCTATAGGCTAAAAACTTCAGGATACAAATCAAAGGAGATTGGTTCACGAATGACAAAATTCTGCCCTATTTAATATATTGATGAAAACTTTTCTATATATAAGGCAACATGGGATATCTTCAAAAACAACAAAAATAAGTTCGAAAACAACAATTGTAATGGTTGCTATGGCAACAACAGTACACTACATGTTGTATTGTAAAATTGTTTGTCTTTAATAGATTTCATGGCAGCAATCTGAGAACAATGTAATAAAAAGCATGATAGTTTTATAGTTGTTAAATATTGAAACACAAATTTATGAACAAAATCGACATGACACAGAAATTTATGTTGCCATGGCAACAAATATGTCGAGTTTAACCCATAAAAGCACATAGTTTTATTTAATATATTCTGTTTACACTGCAATAATTATTCTATTTTTTTTCCACCACTGATTGTCAAGTACTGTATGACAAGTTAGAAAGAAAAAACATGTTATCACTTAAGAAAAAATTGCGTTACCATGGAAATAAAACTGTGTCCTTTATTGAAATAATATGTGGTTTTGACTGATTTTAACTATGAAAGGTAAAGGTTTATTATTTGACTGGTTTTAATGTGTTACTTATCAAGTATCTGCCTGTGCGTGAAAAGCAAAATTCACATCAGTTAGCTTTGTGTTTCCCTGTCAAAAAAAAACACATACATTTATCCCATAACAAAGACGCATAAAAATACGTATTTTAAGTAGCACGGTAGCTCAGTGGTGAGCGCATTGGCCTCTCGAGCTAGAGGTACCGGGATAAACCCCAGACTTAGCCGAGGAAAATTTCGGTGTCCGAACACGCTTTCCTTCATGTCATTTGCAGACATGAAATGAAAACAGTGTGCCGTCCTTCGGATCGGGACGTTAACTAGAGGTCCCCTGTGCAGGGAAAATCACACCATGTGCAGGTTAAAGAACCATACGGTCCTTCATCCTGCAACCCGGGGTGTACAATGTACACCGTCTGTGTCCTCCTAGGAAAATTAGGCGTAATGGAAGAAATAAAGAAAGAAAAGCAGTAATTTACGAAATTGCCCATAAGAATATGTTGTTTTTGATTTTCCGTAATATGATTTGGATCGTACGGAAGTACTGCTTTTATTAACAGGTTAAACAATATATATTGTTAACAGGTTAAACAATATCAAAATAAAGTAAAAGATGAAACAAAAAAAATAAAGAAAAACACGGCTAAAAATGTTCATTAAATTAAACACACACACACACAGAGAGAGAGAGAGAGAGAGAGAGAGAGAGAGAGAGAGAGAGAGAGAATGTCATCAATGAGACTAAACCCGAGTCCATTCGTAGGAGAGGCCACTACAACACAGAGGACAGTATTCAGAACTGATCAAAATGAAAATACTTATTGGCTAGTTTTTTCAATGCAGTTTGAAATAAGTGAATCACCTTCCCCGTTCCCTTCCCCCAACACAAACACAGCTTGAAATAAGTGAATCATCTCTCCAGTCCTCTTCCCTCTCCACCCCCACCCCCATACCCCTCACACACACACACACACACACACACACACACACACACACACACACACACACACACACACACACACACAATAATATTCCACGGTGGGTAGCCATAACGGATCCTGAGTGATCAGCTTGCTCATAACGCCTCCTGTGGGATCAAATACCTGCTCCTTGGTGATTGATTTGAAACTAAAAAGATGGCTACTCAGTTTCGGGTCGATTTTTCTGACAAAAAAGAGTGAGTTAAAACAAAACATTTATCACACGGAACCTTACAGGGGGCATACGTTTGAGCAAGCAGTAGATGTTATTGAAGAAACACATTTCTGCCTGGATCTTGGAATATATTCCGTGTTGCTATTTTTGGTCCATAACACATGACATTTAAAACCGAAATTTTACTGTTTAAACCATTTCAAGACCAATGGCTATTCACTGGCTACTTCCTTATACTTTATTCTCTTAATAATGAAGACCCCGTTATTCCTTTATCGAACCGTTATCGTGCATAATGCATTTATCACCGTGTTGTAGTATTCATAGAGGAACGGATCTTGAGGGATCAGGGATAAAAAGACGTTTCTGTGGCACGATGTGATCATCTGGCACCGTATCCTATGTGATTATACATAATCGGCTTTGACAACCAGTTAGTTTTAATAGGGAATGACAAAATGTATGCACCGCACCATATACCACACCAGATCAAATACAGTTCCAAAGCGTTGCTGCACTGACCGGGATCTTGCTGAACATTTACGATCGTATCTGCGGCATAGTCATGACAACCATAATACTTTATCACGAATATGATGTTCGTTCATTGGTAAAATATCGCTATAGATCTAATAACAAAAGAATAAATATAAACTTATGATTTAGTTGGTCAATTTCATTTAAAAAAAAAAAAGTTTCATTTAATGTTTTAAAACGGGTACTGACAGCGACATTCTGTCTTGTCTGGCTGATATGCAACGGTCAGTTTCAGAGAGCGCTTTGTGCGGGTCAGCTCTGAACACTATTGCGAATCGTAGCGAATCGCTTTTTGGTAACATACTCGTACCATACTTTTTGATAACATACCACCGCTACAAATCGATCCGTAACGTTTGCATTTCGCAACTCGTTCATCCAAGGTGTGGTGTGGTGCCATGCGGTATATACATTTATCAAGGAATGAAAAGACTAAAATAGCATGTTGAAGAATTGTGGATAAGAACACTAACCCTACCCTACTCTACCCTACTC
Organism: Anodontia alba; assembly: GCA_964016985.1. NCBI lineage: Eukaryota > Metazoa > Mollusca > Bivalvia > Lucinida > Lucinidae > Anodontia > Anodontia alba. The sequence goes on from OZ024821.1 coordinate 50,569,870, forward strand.
TATCCTGCCCTGCCCTATCCTACCCTACCTACCCTACCCTACCCTACCTCCTAATCCTACCAACCCTTATCACTACCCTACCCCTACTCCATCCAAACTACCGCTACCCCTGCGCTATCCTAAGTACCGCTCCCCTACCCTTCCCCTACCCCTACCCTACCCCTTACTTTCCCCTACACCAACCCTACCTTACCACAACCCCTATCCTACCGCTACACTACCTCTAGCCTACCAACCCCTTCTATACCCTTCCCTACCCTACCCTTACCCCTAACCCCTTAACCCTAACCTCTTACCCCTTAGCCCTAACTAACCCTACTCTATCCTACCCTACCCCTAAGATAAGCAACACTGATATTTCTAATGAATATAAACGCTTGTTTGAATTTGCAGACACTTTAAAAGAACAGCGGCCATACTACTGCCAATGCCAGCCATGTTCTGCAAGTAGTTTCTTTGCAATTTTAAGCAAAATGATCGACTTTGCTAAAAGTCTAGCACCAAAATCTTTTTTTTTCCCTAAAAGAATCCATGTAAAAACGGACCTTCTTGCCACTTATCTGGACTTAAATTATTTTTTTGAAAATCAAGATAGGATTTTTGCAATGTTAAAATTACATTGGCGCAAGGCAAAGGTCAAAGTACGTTTGACCACTTGCGTTTCATTAACCTGGGCGGGAAATCCTCGAAAAAACACATGCAAAACAAAGTGGTGGGTGTGGAAAGTAGGTTGTATATTGCTGTAGTTCCTCTACTTGGTACGGTGTATCGACACATCAACACAGATTTAATTGTTTGTTTTTTTGGGGGGGTTTTTTTTGTTTGTTTTTTTAACCCAAAATGCAGCTTATCTAAGGTACTGATTTGAAAGTACAAGAAAGATATTCAGCTGCTTTGGGAGAATTTGGAGAAAAAAGTATTGTTTTTAAATGAAAAATCAGAAAAAGCAAACAAAATTCCATAAATCTCAAATCGAAATTATAAATGAGGACAATGAGGGCAATGAGGGCAATATACTGACGGTTCAGTATTGAAATCCCGCTGTTAATTTGTACCTTTATCTCGGTTAATCTTGCACTCTATTTATTTAGTAATATAGATACTGGCAACTGGTACCAGTACATGTACCGTACATTTTACGGACGCCTTTAAATTATTTACAGTAATAATTACGCATTGTAGGGCAGTGTAGGGCAAGGTAGGTAATCTTAAGCGTACGCAACCTTACCCTATCGTACGAGGAAATTCCTACGAAAGTTCATCGGGCCCAGTAAAAGTTTACGGTAAATGCGCTGGCAGCCAGTTACCAGTATTTACCGTAAAAATTACAGGAAGTTTTACAGTGTGACCTATATTTAGCGGTCGAATGCCTGTATCGTTGTGTGTGTGTGTGTGTGTGTGTGTGTGTGTGTGTGTGTGTGTCAATTCATTGTTCAGCTCCTTTTCTGATTTACTTTTATGACTTACAGTCATCAAACCTGACATACACTTCCTCTCTAACAGGAACTCAAACACTTCATTTTATGACCTTGTCCTATATTTACGGTTTGATAGTCTTATTTTTTTTATGTTTTCTCTAGTTTTTGCATCAATCCCGGCATTTAGCCCATTTAGCTTAAATTCTATTTAACCATATGACCTACAGTCTTCAAACTTGACAGTCATGCATGTCCTTCCTTACAGGAGCTTAAACACCTGTATTATTTTATTACCATGGCCGACTATGTTTATGAATGTCTATAACACTGACAGTCTTAGACTGGTGCTACACCACCTTCAGGAGCATTGTTGTTTCTATTCTTGTTTTTTTTTTGTTTGTTTTTTTTTTTAACCGCGCCGCCGCTCTCCGTATAAGCCTTGTAGGCACATTTTCTACATTCGCGCCGCGCTGTCTATATAATAAACGTCAAAAAGATTGCTTTTGGAAACAAAGAACACAATACAGATAAGAAAATGGGAGTCTCGGTTTTATTGAGACTCTTCATTCTTATATATATATATATAAGTTGGGAAAAGGAGCATAACATTTAACAAAAAATCTTCTTGTTAGTACTGGATCCAGAAAGGATGCTGAAATGATAGGCGTTAAACTATATGTTGAGAGTTAATCATTAACAGTGCAAATGATTTGTTTACCTGAGGCCTTTACCCGAACCTCTGAAGAAGGCGAAAGCCGAAAAGCCTCATGTAAACAAATCATTTGCACTGTTAATGATTAACTCTCTCTACACACACACATAAATGTGTAATGTGTAATTTAGCATTGTAAAGAATGTGTAAGCTTAAAAATGAACACGTTCGTGAATGTGTTCAGACCACATTGCGCATACACACAGTTTCGCAGGCTGATCTGGGCTGTCACTATTCGAAGAAGCCCGAAGACATTTTTTTCGCAAGGTGCAGTCCCTTGTGTATTAAGCTTTGTTACGTAATAATCTTAGGTATTTGGAGAAATAACCCTGAGTAAACAGTGAAGACCCAAATCAGACGATACTTCTGATCAGTGTCTATACAATTTGCGACTCATCCATCAAGTTTTGAGACGCACCATAGTGTAGTAAAGTGGTCTTGTTCGGTTGTTAGGACAAGCATTGTGGGAAACAGATCAGGGCCCGGTTGTTCAAAGCTAACGACGTCGTTAGTTAACGATTCGTTAAAATTTACATCGAGTGATATGCGAATACGCTGAAATTTTTTGCTGAAAAAATGTGAGTAGCTTTTGCAGTGCAAAAGCTACTCACATTTTTTCAGCAAAAAATATCAGAATATTGTATATTGAATCCGCTAAAACAGTTAACGAAATGACCTTTAACGAGCTCGTTAAGCTAACGACGCTTTGAACAACTGGGCCCAGGTGAATACGGTACTAAAGCCCGCTAGTTCAAATGTTAGGAAAAGCATGTGGAGGATTTCTTTAGGATATATACGGTAATTGTTTATTTCAGATAGCATTTCATGTTCGTCACATAACAGACAACGGCGAAACAGTGGTATCAAGAGCTGACAGAATTAATCCAAAGTTTGAACGTAATGGCCTGGTGAAATATTTCAAAGTGAAACTGCAGGACTGGTGGATTTCAAAAGGTGTGAAAAGAGTGGTGTTCACTGTATCAGAAGTACACCCTTTTGTATGACCTTCCAGAAAGTCAACAAACACATTGCCACCAAGGTAATACTATGAGCTGCAAAGTCTCCTTATGAACCGCAAAGTCAGAAAAAATACTTTCGGACAGATGCGTCCAGTGAAGATTGAGATCACCCTGCGCGTCAGCGTCTTCACTGCGCGCATTTTGGATAGCCAGGGATACAACGTTTTATCATGCGGACAACGAAGATTGATCAGACTGCGCACTTCCGCGGTCTGTTTGACTCTATTAGCTGGGCTCACATGTCAGAAGGTATACGTTTTCTCAACTTCTCACAATGAGAACCGTTATCAGTCCGACCGGAATCCTATCGGGCCGATAATTGTCCTATACAGATTTAAGCAGAATGCTAGCGGGGATGTCTGTATGACATTTTAGGTGCGTATAAGGGTCTCTTTAGAAGATCTTGTTTATTAAAGGTTGATAGTTGACCTAATCTTGAAATAGCACTATTTTTATTATCTGAAAATGTTATTTCAATATGAACTGCAGATGCTTCTGCTTTCATAAAAATCCTACTTAGGACTGGTTATCAATGTACATGTTGTATTGTTACAGTAGAAAATGGTGTCTAAAGTGGTAGATTCTAATTTGGCTACGTAGCCAGGATAAATCCAGGGAGGTAATTGTGTTATTAGTTAAACCGACATTTATGTATATAATTTTCAAGTTATGTGGTATATTCATATCTTGATATATTCAATAAGTAATAAATTATAATCCATTCCACAAAACAGTTCTGAGGTTCTAATGAATCTCATTAAGAGCATGCATTTTCATTCAGTTGTTTTGAGCATCACAATGCATTTCTAATTTATTTTACTGAGAACATATTTTCAAAAACAGTTTTGGTAAAATCCTGTTTGGAATAAAATGCTGTTATTCGGTGCTGCTTCTACCATGTTTTGCTATAGTAAAAACAAAAGCTGAGATATAAACCTTTAAATTGGCAACAAAGTGTATCATTTAGGCACTCAATGAAATCTCAATGCATAGGCGAAGCAATAAATCTCATCATGGTATATTTTAGGTAAAAACATTAAAGCAAAGATCGTAAATTATCGTCGCAATTTTCATCTTATCTTTAGCTATGTAAAACAGAGTACCAGCATAGGGACATTCGGACACATGAAAAATTGTGCGCCGTATTTACCATAACCCCTGATAAAGCGCATTTTAAACCGAAGGTAATGTGATACAAGCTGTTTTATTCATTATATAAATGTTGCCTGCAAATACCAAATCTATCGCTTGCATCTATTTGAATGACGTGTCTCTAAAGCATCCAAGTGGACAAATAACGTTAATACAACACCGCATTAACGTCGATGAACCGCCATGACGTTAATGTGACGTTGTATGAACGTCATGTGCCGCTGGGCAGACACCAGTGGATCTGAAAAATACTTTCTTAGACAACATTTCACCATTTTTTTTCTTCTTCTCCTTTTTAACTTGCTATATACTACTTTGCCGGAGAGGGGGTGTCACTTTTGGAGAAGGACACCAGAAATACTACCAAGCTGAACATAGTAACAGACTTGCACTTGTCATTATTTTTTAAAACAAAAGCAATCCGTGGGAAGAATGATAGTTGATGCTGATCCTTATAAAATGATCCACAGAAACATTCAGTCCATAAGAGGACCAAAAGAATTTAAATCAATTTATTCTGACATAAAATCCGATACAGACAAATGTACTGGGCTTCTGTCTGTTGAATCAGTGTTTCCTATACCTCACCCCCAGTACAAATATATGTTGGATATACTTGGAAGTGATACTAGTTCTCTGAAAACGCACATAGTAAAACATTTGATAAGACTGAAAGAAGAAAACGAAAGGGACAACAGCAATGCTAGTTTACGTGCCAGATGAGTTTGATCTAGAAAAACTTGATGTGATCTTTCAGGAATTTGGAATTGTAAGACGCCCGCATACTGGAAATCCAAAATTAAAGTCGCCTCAAATATATGCCTATGAAAGCTTGGAGTAATATGAAAGTAAACTCTGAAAAATATTATTTTGGGCACAAAATGGCAAGGACTATTCAATACAATAGAAAATAATGTGCAAAGCAGGCAAAATGCCCTTATCCCATGTGTGAACAGATATGGTCTAGATGAGCGTGCGCATTCCCGCAGTCTGATCTGGGCGTTCTCTGCTCGTGGACACATACTACAGTATGCATTAATTCTGTTAACGGACAACTCAGGCCCAGATCAGCTTGCGCTTATGCGCAAGCTGATCAGGGCCTGCGTTGTCCGCAGATTGCATAAGGGTCATTTTCGTACGTTATTCATCAATTATATACTAGCCCAAACTTCTAACGCAACAAGACTTTTTGTTGTATCTTTTTTATTAGAAAAGCTATAATCAGGAAACTCCGTACTTTTTGTTTCTACACAATAACGTTTAAGTCAGCATGTGCAAATGTTATGGTTGGTTGCTATTCGTTGAGCACGGAGTCCAGGGTACAAAACCTTATTTTAGTGCTGTACGTGCAGCACGAGTTGAGTTTTTTAAAACCGGTTCTACCTGCACAGAGCCACACGATCTCCCGATGAGATAAGACAAACAACATTGTTTCATGGCGAGACTAAGCACAGAAGAGCACGGACAAGCCATCGGGATGCTCAGAGCTGGTCGCAGCCAAACTACGGTATCCCGTATACTGCGCTGCTCGAGGTCGTCAATATCCCGACTCTGGCTGAAATTTCAACAGACCGGTAAGTCATTTTCAGCAATATCATTTAGACCCGTCGTTGCTTTGTGTTTTTTCGTTTTGATAACCTTTTTGTGCCATATTCGAACCCTACCCAATCTCCACCCACACCGCTTGATACAACGAATTTTTTCCATTTCAGGTCATGTCAAAGATCGGCCCAGAGCTCCCAGAAGCCGTGTGACGACTCGAGCCCAAGATAATCGACTGAGAACCCAACACCTTCGCGACAGATATCGACCAGCGACGAGGACCTCTGCGACAACGACTGGGAACCATGGTCGACCTATCAGTGCTCAGACTGTTATCAATCGGCTGAGAGCTCATGGAATACGCCCACGTCGCCCTTACTTTGGCCCACAGCTGCTGCAAAGACACAGACGTGCCAGGCTACAGTGGTGCAGAGCACATGTTCGGCGGCAGGCAGGTCAATGGAACCAGGTTCTGTTCTCTGATGAATCCAGGTTCACCCTAGAGAGATCAGATGGACGTGCTCGCGTCTACCGTCATTCCGGTGAACGCTACACTGACGCTTGTGTCAAACAGACTGACATATTCCGTGGAGGATCGGTTATGGTGTGGGCCGGCATCATCCACACACATACTGACGACGCAGTATCTGCAGGCGAACAACGTCGATGTCATGGAATGGCCGTCAAAATCCCCCGACCTTTCTCCTATAGAGCAGGTATGGGACCTGCTTAACCGACGTGTACGTCAACGTCCTGTTCAGCCGCAGACGCTACGCCAGCTCCAGCATGCACTGGTGCAAGAATGGAACAACATCCCAATGAATGTGATTAGGCGGTATATACGGTCAATGAGACGCCGCTGTCGCGCAATGATTCAGTCTGCTGGAGGACCACGAGATACTGAAATGTGGTAACTTTTGAAAACCAACCCCAGTGACGTGTTTGTGATCATTGTGGCGTTATCTGATAAGTTAACCCAAAACCGCTTATGCTGTTCACTGTCAGATTATTTGTCTTTATATGTGTTAAATTTCATGAAATTATCATAAAAAATGAATGAGCTATTTGAATTTGAAGTTTTTGTTGCGTTAGCAGTTTGGGCTAGTATATTTGACTGTCATGTTCTTATATACTGCACCCTATTCCAACAAACAATGAACAGTATGTAGTGCTATTTACCCAAAGTATTTGGACAAAGAAGCCTGAACAAACAAAACAGATTAAGACCAGACTCCACAGAACGTGGTCTGATCAGTGTCTACACTGCTTACCAACATAATTTTAAAATGCAATCAGTGTAGGACCAGATCAGACTTCGCTAATGCGCAGGGGACTGGGTCTACGCTGGTCGCATATGACGCTAGATTGTTTTCTATTCAGGGGATTGGTGCTCTAACAGTGACGATTATTGTTACATTATGCAGCAAACAAATAAGTTGAATATAGCAACAGAACTGCGTTTCATTGAACTGCTCTGAAATGCCCAAAGAACTGACGACTCTTAACACTTAGTATGCTTGGTAATTATTTCAGCAGACGACATTTTGAAATAAGCGAGCGTTTGATTTTGTCTGTACATTTCTACGAGAAGTCGACCTCTCGAACTTGCACACCTGGCAATATTTGCGATAGTGTTTTCGAATCACCCGATGCAAGACGTTTAAAAGTTATTGCTGAGATAAACTGTGATCTGACGCAGCAGATCAGAACTGTTATTGCAAGTCGCCAAGGCGAGCCGCATATATAGAAGTTATGCTAATCACACATCAAATACGGGAATTAAACCGAACCCAGCTTACGTATGTTTTCCGCCTTTACAAACAACTTTGTGAACATTCTTTCGTGGAGATTGATCATGAAATATTTTCTACGGTCATTTTCTCCCTTCCGCTGATTCAAGAAGGGCAGTTGTCAGTTTCTGGCGAAAGAATGTGCACAATACTGATTAACCGCTTAGAGGACTAAGCCTGCCCAGTAAACGTGTGGTTAGGTAAACTGACCGCGCTCGACATGACCCCATTGGGTTGACTGGGCCGTAAAACCTCAACACAAACAAACAAACAAACAACTTTGTGACTTCCTGTTTGCTTACCTACACTCATAGTCCCTTCTGAAAATGGATCTACTCTAAAGGGAAAGAATTTGCACCCAAGAGGAGCAAATTCTTTCCTTTTTAGATTAGATCATTTTTCAGAAATGGACAAACACATTTTGTCAGAGTTAAATCACTCTAAAAATATCATTTCACCTTTAACAGACTTATCTTACAACTCAACCACAATGATTGCAACAACTGCACACAGGTTTTCTGATATATTTGCATGTATTTTTTTTTATTCCTGTAATACTCAAATTGTCGGTACGAAATTATGTATATGGCTGCACAACAGTTGCATCAGTGACTGACTAGGCACTTCGGTAAACATCATTGTTTGGCAGTGAAATCGTCCTAAGAGCCATTGCTTTCAAGTATTGTGAGTGTGGATATGTCACACATACGAATACGTAACAGATGTGTAAAGTGTGCGTACAGCTGTACACTTATGTAACATATGGCAACGTTAATATATAGCATTTGAACAGTTAAATGTCAAGCTATCGTATGATACGTACGAACCACACAAATATGTAGTACATGTTCATTGCATGGAGTAGCGGTCATCGTATCAAGAACAATTTGTTTCTTTGTATGCATGTTTTATTTGACACTCGACCCTACTTACAATGTTTTGGCAATTATATATGAGGCAAAATGTTTATGTCCAATGTAATATGCTCGTACAATAAGCTTCCAATTGTTCGTGTTTGTCAGATATATACTCAGAGGCAATAAAAAGTATACAGTTTTTTTTATTTTTAGACACCGGCTCGTGTTTATTTATTTATTATTATTTTTTTTTTATTTATTTTATTTTTATTTTGTAAAAATGTTTTTATTGTCATTTTTGTCAAACGTCTAGCTTTGCAGTTCACATATAACCTTTTCGCAGTCATAATTTATGGAGTTATGTGCCCTTAACAGTATTTCCTGTCATAAATCGCTTCGTACAGAATAAACGGCATTTTTTTTCTTTTTGCAGATGTCTTGCACAAATGTCTATGAGTAAAATCATAACGTTGTTTGATTCGAAATTCCCATCAAACGGAGTCGTCCATTTTGAAATCTATCCGTCTCAAATTATCTCCCTTTGAATGAAACATATAGAGAATTTAAAGAGTCTATATCTCAATGATGTTGGACGTTTTCACTTCAAATTTTCGGAAACTTGATGCTTGGCTTAGCGTCATTGTGCCACATTCAGATGGAATCTCCTAAAACCGGTTATTGAACAGAAAATTGCCAATAAAGGTCTTATAGAAACTTAATGCTTTTTATCAGAGGAGAACCATACATGTCGCTTCCTTGGTGTAGAGAACCATAACATATCGCTTACTTGATGTAGAAATTTGACAGTGTACACCGTTTTGCATTTGAAGTTGAAACCTGTCCTTACAGTTTTTATCCTTCTATCGACTGGCGTCTGGCGATTTCGGCTTTTAGAATAAGCATTAACCTTTACCACTGTCTCTGCCAATTCAGCAAACGATAATTTGACGACACTTTTCTTATCTTTTTCCAGAGAATGGGATTTGACATGCAAAAGGTCTCCATTGGAGACAAAATGCATGACATGTCAAATCCTGTTTTCGAGGAAAAAAGAGAAAAATATTTCACTATGTCGTTTGCAGAAAACTTTATGCTGAGTGCTAAGCATTAAGCATAAATGAGAAATAATAGGAGAAACAATAACTTCTGTACGCCCAAAGGAAATTCCATGAAGTTCCATGAAGTCTGATCAGAATTTACGCTGCCCATTTGTAGAGCCTCGGGTCCTTAGTTATCCACAGAACAGAACAGCCAGCGGTGAATCCGATCATACTGCGCTTGTGTATAGGCTGATCTTATTGTTCCCTCGTTGTCCATGGCAAAAGGTATATTTTAGCACCTAGCCTTCTCGAAATGAAGTAAGGGAGGCGAAGAAAAACACAGCTATGCAAAATATCCTACCAAGGTTAATGAGTAAGTAGTGGAGCGATATAGGAATATTTGATCACGACATTTAAAAAAAGAAAAACAAAAAAAAAAAAAAAAAAAAACAAAAAAAAAAAACAGTTACCCTCGAAAAGCCGCAAGCACGAATCACAGCCTCTCCGCCTTACAGAAAAAGACAAAAAAATAACAAGCAATGACAAAATAAGAAACGCAATTACAACAACACATATATATGTACAAAGGAGAGTAAAGTAAGTAAAACGTTAATACTTTAGAACATCTTTATAAGACGATCCATTATATTATCAGACAGTTCGGATATAAACGGTTTCAAAGTGGACCGCAAATATTTTATATCCAAACAAACATGTATAGACTATATAGAAAAAATAACCATTCATGATCATTTTTCTATATGTTCTAGACAAATTTGTTTGGATACAACATGGTTGTTTAGCTAACATGGTTTTCTCTTTGGATCCCAGCAATCGTTTTATAAAGAGATTGTGGTGTGTAATGTTTTAAGTGCACTAGATACTCTTGGTACAATTTTCGACATTTTTACAAGGGAGACAACTTTTGAGACTGGTTGTTGTTCTGCAGTCCAGTCCCCTACGGAGAAATAGTCAACTGCAAAAGGTAGGATTAGCTCCCAAAGGGAGCAATGTTTTCTTTGAAGTAAACTCCTTTTTAAGAAGGGAGGCAAACAATTGAGAAAGAATTGCCTCCATCCTGAAATTGTTTCCTTTCCCGTTATACAGGCGACGACATTTTGGCAAAATTGTGATCGCCGTTTTAATTTTGACGCCATTAGCTTTTGCAGTCAACAAGACCATGGTCGCTCGTATTACCTTTCACTGACAACAATCTTTGTTGACTTTGGTCTGTAAGTCAAACCCAGAATTGGCGATAGATCCATAGGTTTCATGTCGGCTTTTGAGAATTTACATTTTTGCAGCAAGTTAGAGAAGAGAAGAAACAATTCCATTTTAGCGAGTTGTTCTCCAGCGCATCGTCGTCGGCCGACCCCAAACGGCAAAACATGATTGCATTTTTCTTGATCAAGGCCGTTTTCGCTTTTTAAAAACCGGTCAGGTGAAAACTCTTCGGGGAGTTCCCAGAATTCCTCGTCCATGTGAATCGAATGTAAATTTAAAAACATAACAGTGTCCTTGTCGATGTTGAATCCATTTAATCTTACATGCTTTGTAGCACTGTGTGGGACAGAGAAAGGGATGACGCTCGTTATACGCATCACTTCCAGAATAGTTGCTTCTGTGAAAGGCAGACTTGTTCGATCTTCTATATTCACTCTTCGACCACATCCAACTACGTCGTCGATCTCCTGTTGTACACGTGTTTGAATTTTGGGATATGCCACCATATACATGATCAGCCAATTTAAAACCACTGATGTAGTCTCAATGCCAGCACTAGCCAGATCATTTACTGTATGAAGCAGACGTGTTTCAGTTGCTGTACTTGTTTTGTCATTCGTTGTTTGCGGAAATCCGGCATCAAGGAAAACGTCCGTCACGTCCCTGATATTGCCTTTTATAAATGTCTCCTTGTGTTCGTTTACTATAACCTTGTTTGCATTAATACCCTGCATAAGCAATTTTGTCATTCTTGATAATTTCCAAGGAACTATGAATCTGAGCCAAGGCATTACATCGAGTTGGTTTCCACTTCCAGCGAATGTCATGAATTCATTAACATGAGTGATGTATGCTTTAAACAGTTCATTTTCTCTTACATTTTGTCCCCTTCCATATAGCACCTGGTATATAATACTTCCAACAGAGAGTTGTAAAGTTTCATCAACTATCGGATTCTCATCCTTCATTGATAAAAGTTGTTCTACCAAAATGTTTACCTCTTCATGTACAATATCCTGTGTGTATCCAGCACGTGTATTTGTAAACCTGTGGATAGCGGTCGTGGCAATTTTCCTAACCTGCTTGTATGCTTCGTTGAAAGATCCAAACCCGAAGCTGTCATTTCCGTCATACAGACTGGGAAACAATGCCATACTTGTAAATTTTGGTCGTCCGGAGAAAGCATCATCATTTCTATCCATCGCTTCCTTTATCAAAGAATATCTGTTGATAACTACTGTATCCCAACTTCCCATGCGTATGCGGAATATGTCACCGTAAATTGCCCGCCATTTTTCAAATGTTCCAGGCGGATCGGTTCCCAGAAGTGGCAAGTGTCCGACAATAGGAAAACCTTGTGGCCCTGGGGGATAATGTTTGTGTTTAGGTAAACACAGCCGCCTGTATAATAGAAGTGTTAATATAAATATCCCCGCAAGAATAAAACTGTTAAGATCCAACATTTTGTGCTCAAATAGACATACTCAAGAGTCGTAATTGTCATATACTCCTAAGTCTATACGTGTTTGTAAGTAAATTGTCAAAGGTATAAAAAATGACACTTGATTACACTGAAACCTGTGCAAAGTATTTGGCACAAATCACACATAAAAATAATACAACCTTGCTTGTTATAACAAGGAATCCGACAATGTGTATATCTTAAAAAATCAACGACCATGACATAGATGTGATAAGGACATTTTTTAAATGTGTGTCATCAGAGGCGTACAAATAATGACTTAATTTTTATCATAATTCAGATAGCTGCAACACGGCGGCTTAATGAGGTTTTGTATGCGCTGAGGTTTTACGGCCCAGTCAACCCAATGGGGTCATGTCGAGCGTGGTCAGTTTACCTAACGACACTTTTACTGGGCAGGCTTAGTCCTCTAAGCGGTTAACCAGTATTGTGCACATTCTTTCCCCAAAAACTGACAACTGCCCTTCTTGAATCAGCGGAAAGGAGAAAATGACCGTAGAAAATATTTCATGATCAATCTCCACGAAAGAATGTTGCCGACCCGGCGGGGAGTCGAACCCGTAACCTCTTGATCACTAATCGGACGCGCATCCAACTGAGCCACCGAGGCCGACAGGCAATAAAATATTTGGTATAAAGGTCATGCTACTTAACAGAAACCTTTTCGTGTTGCCCTGATATTCATTGATATGCTGATAACCTGCACCAGAGCTTTCCGAAGAGATCTGAATGCAATATGAAACTTTCTTTTCAATACTATTACCACTTCGTTCCGGGATTATCCACGAGAGATGTCTGCCCTATCAGAAACGTCTAGGAAAGTACGCTGCATCAAATATCTCGTGCAAAGTATAAGTTCAACAGGATTTTGATAATTATGGGTAGTGATTGTTTCGTCTCATCATACTCTAAGCACGGTATATCTGGGCTGTTAGCCTGACTTTTGGGTGTAGACAACATTCTGGAGGTTATTGAACTCCCGTGACGGAAATATGGACTCCCGACGCGGTATTCAAAAATATTAATGGCTACGTACTTGGCTTTAGTTATTGAAAAATATAAAGATAATGGAAGATTTACTATAATAATAATAATAAAAATAATAATAATAATAATAATAATAATTATTATTATTATTATTATTATTATTAATTATCGTTGAAGAATGGTTGATGTGTCATGATTTGTTAAAAAATCAAGCATTCTTATTGGAATGACGATTTGATCAGAGAATAAACAAAAATATACATATGTGAAGATACCTTGGAATGCCATAACCACGAAACAAAGTCTTCCCGAGGCACTCAAATACAGGAGAGATGAGGAACACATGGAGACAATACAAATGCCAATTATGAAACCACAGACGCACAAAAACAAAGAAGTACTGCATGATATTATGTTATTACTTTCGAATTTTCCGGTGTCAACATTTAAAGGTGATCGTTGGAATAACCTCCAAGCACCTGTGATCTGGTGCAGCACGATAAAAATTGTAATTCTTTAAACAGTCTCAATGAAGACTCCGATTTAACTTACTTCACTGCAGCTAGTGCTATGTGCCGTGTGACAGCCATAAAAAGTCTTCCTATACTTCCTTATGGGGCAGTTTTAATTCCTTTCACTTTGAGATCATTGAGCCCACCTTCGTTTCTTGGAAAGCATCATGAGCATAAGCAGGTTGCAAACAACTTGCTGCCATACATGAATTCCCATTTAAACGGAGACTTCGAATTTCATAATTTTATGAGTTCGATGTGTCAAGGGCAACCTCCATAGTTTTTAGCTCGCCTGTACGAAGTACAAGGAGAGCTATTGTAGTCACCCCGGTCGTTTGCGTTTGCGTTTGCATTCCCGTTCCCGTCACAATGTGTTAAAGTTTTTCAAATGCTTATATCTCAACAGTCACTCCTCACAGAGGCATCAAATTTGGAACTTAGGTACCTTGGAGGGTCTTCTGAGATTCCAAGAGAATAAACCCCTGGGTTCATGCCCCTGGGTGGGGCTAGGGGTCAGAATCTAGGACACCTTTGTAATACTGTGTTAAAGTTTTTCAAATTCTTATATCTTGACTTTCACTCCTCATAGAGCATTCATATTTAGAATTTGGGTACCTGGAGGAGTCTTCTGAGATTCCAAAAGAACATACCCCTGGGTTCATACCTCAGGGCGGGCCTTGGAGTGGGGCTAGGGGTCAAAATCTAGGACACATTTGTAAAATCTTATATGCCTACAGGTTATAGACACAACTGGTTATACATCAGCTAACTATGTGACATCGGTTTAAGTGTAAGAGAGTGAAGGTCATGGTGACCTACATTTTATGGTCCAGGTCACCTAGATTTCACGGTCCAGTGATTTTGCCTTATATCTTGAATACTATTTGTTGGATAAATGTCACACCTGGGATATTACTTCCATGTGACCCAATGAATGACCACTTACTATATCTAGGTCATTGTGACCTATATTTCATGGTTCAGTGATTTTGCCTTATATCTTGAATACTATTTGTTGGATAAATGTCACACCTGGGATATTAGTTCCATGTGACCCAATGAATGACCACTTACTATATCTAGGTCATTGTGACCTATATTTCATGGTTCAGTGATTTTGCCTTATATCTTGAATACTATTTGTTGGATAAATGTCACACCTGGGATATTAGTTCCTTGTGACCCGATTACTGACGTCAAAATATATCTCTGTTGGTGTGACCTATATTTCATGGTTCAGTGATTTTGCCTTATATCTTGAATACTATTTGTTGGATAAATGTCACACCTGGAATATTAGTTCCATGTGACCCAATGAATGACCACTTACTATATCTAGGTCATTGTGACCTATATTTCATGCTTCAGTGATTTTGCCTTTTATTTTTATTACTATTTCATGGAGAATTGTCATACCTGGATTATTATATCTATGTGACAAAATGATTTACATACAAATACATCTAGGTCAGTGTGACCTATATTATATGGCTTAATGATAAAAATGTTACAGTATAAAATGTACCCAGCAGGCGAGCTCGCTGTCCTACGACAGCTCTTGTTTATTTATCGGACAACTAAAACACAATGACAACAATTATTGAACAAATATATTTCGGTATATCTGCGCGAAGTGTTCTTCTTTGTTTATATTGTATTCCTTATATACTCAGTTGTCGATACGAAATAGTTGTGTACCGAAAAAGAAATTCAAATGCAACAAGTGACTCTCTAAGTACTCCAGTAAATATCAAACGTTTGACTAAATACAAGAACACTTCGCGCAGATATACCGAAATATGTGTGTTCAATAATTGTTGTCATTGTGTTTTAGTTGTACGATAAATAAAAACTTGAATGGAAAGCTCGTTCCGGTTTTAGTCTGTATTTGTCCTCGTTTTCAGTCATCTTTAGAATCAAGATTAGTCGGAAAACCCGTCTATAGCTGTCAAAGGCCATTGATAGGCTGCCGAGAGTATAAGGCAGACGGGTGAATAACCGGCGGCTGCAGTCACGGAGGTCGTATATGAAAAATGAATTTTGACAAAGTAGCTCAATTACTATATCGAATATTTTGATGAAATTTTACAGGTGTATAGAATACTATAAGTTGCATATTCTGGTTTTTGAGTTTTCTGCCCTTGATATATGTGAAAAAATGAGTTTTGGTCAAAACTCTTTTATGGAATATCTTAAAAAATTATGCTGTAAAGAATACTAAGGCCTTCAAAGGCCACTACTCTGATCATTTAATTCTTAAAAAAAAAAAAGGTAAGAGAAAAGTCCAGGGAGTGCCACAATCACAAACCGCAGCCCTTCCCAGACCCCAAGAGGAAGAGAAAACCGACAAATCCAAACAAGCACAAATCGAACAAACGTACGAAAAGCACTAAGATTAGCTCTCTCTTCCCCAAGCGAGGTAATCGCAATACTCAAAGGACTGAAAAACACAAGAACAAAATGACACACGGAAAGACATACAACAAATCGCCTCGTAGAATAAACCACAAAGCGACTATCCCTTAATATATCTAATAAATTGTTTTACCTGTAGATTTTACCAAATACTTCAAGTATTTAAAAAGATAAATTTATTAGCAACAACGCCTGTATTATTTCTTCTTCTCGTTGTTTTTCTGTTCCATAATTATTTTCGTTACATAGCGTGTCCGCATTTATCATGTTTATAGTAGTAAAACCCATTACTCACTCTGAGAAAGGATTGACAGAAAGCATGCTATCGGAAAAAGGGTAGCAGGGCCGGGGAATATCGGCCACCTATCATAAACCTTTCCCTTAGAACCATTGCGTAATATTTTCAAGGTCTCGATGAGCTAAACCATTTGTAAACATACGTCTAATGCACCTGAAGAGACAAAGTTTTGATAAATGTTATATCCAAGAGCCGGTATACTGGCTGGTTTTAATGTGACGGTCGTTATGAGTGTATCGGAGTCAAACAGATCGGTGTAAAATATCTCGACTTGAACATACTGTTTGGATGAATTTCCGTCTTTTAACAGTACAAGTGACATTCATTTACCTATTTGCTATTCCCAGTATACTCCAAATAATAAGAAGGGCATGCTTTGAAGAAAAAACTGGACGCCCAAGAATGACACAAGTGGAAGTCTCCTCGTAGACCAGCCTGGTAACGACACGCTTTGTCGTATAAAGACATTTACTGGATGCAGTTTCTAATGTCAAGTTTACATAGCTACGGGCCTCCGACACAGAGAGCAGTCAGCTTACGAAAGGATGATAGCATTTAAGGGCAGACTTACGTTCAAGTAGTATTTCCTGCAAAACTGTCAAAATTTGGAATTAACGTGTTGGAAGGAGCCATTGCGCAAAAATAGCTGTGTGCATGAAGTTCAGATTTATACCGGCAGACACGGGGGAGCAGAACGGTTGCTCGAGTGGTACAAGATCTTACAAACAAATAGAAAGGAAAATCTTACAAGTGTATACAGTCAAACCTCAATAGCTCGAACACTGATGGCTCGTTTACAATGGCTTACTCGAACTCGTTTTTGAGTCCCTACGAAATTCTTCCGAAAGCTCAAGAAAACAAATATTTAGGAAAATTTTCTTATTCTATCATGAAATTGTATGTTGTGTGTCCTCATTAGAATCGCCTCATCGAGGCGATTCTAATGCGTACACACAACATTATAATATTGTGTAGAAAATCGAAAATATTTCCCTAAATTATCGCTCTTTGCTACCTGACCTGGCGCCATAATTAACCCTCAATGGCTCGGACTATACATATCTCAAACAAATTTCCATGGTCCCAAAGATGTTCCAGCCATTGAAGTTTGACTGTATATGGCTCATTCTTGATTTTTTTTTTTTTTTTTTTTTTTTCTCGAGTCCTGCTTTGAAAACGCTCGTGGTGATCGGATTTACTGTCTTTGCACTGTATGTAAAAGTAAGAAAGGGATGCCACAGGCTGTAAAATCTGTCAGACCCAGAAATAGGGGTTACGGTTCAATCAAGCAGAAGTGAAATTGTATTGCAGTGGAATGGAAAGGTTGGACCATGTCCACAAACTTCTTCGCATGAATGGCTGGTTGAATTATAACAAAACTTATGACATCCCGTGGTAATATTTAGTTATATACTTTGAGATAGTTTGATGAGTATGTATGACAAATCAAGTGTCGTGTTCAAGAATGGTAATTCACATTGCCTTAGTTTTCGAGTTACTTTCCCTTGGAATGTTTAGTAATGAAATTTTGTACGCTCGATAACTGCAGTACACTTTGAGATAGTTTGATGATACTTGGTTGGTATGAGGGACAGGTTAAATAGGTGTCGCCTCAATTTGGAATATAGGGAACTATGTGAACAAACTAGGATCATGGTTTATAGCATTCGTATTCCTATAAACATGCACAGAGAGAGGTGATAAAACTGGGCAAGCCTTTCCTTTTGAAAGGAAACTTTATTTCAATTACTTTTATGCATAACAAACAATCGAATGCGTAACCGTTGGTTTAACAAGCAAAACAATAAGATCGACATCCGGTTTAGAATTCGACGAAGCAAAAAGGTAAACAAACTTTGCACATTCTGTCTTTCATAAGCGATATAAATTTTTCGAGGAAAGAATTTAAAAACCGGAAAAATGCTATTCCTTATCCCATGGATATTCACGTTTGTGGAGTAAATATGCTACTTCGCGCATTTTAACTGAATTACTTTTAACGTGCCGAAGGTGTGCTAAAAGCCATCAAGAACACGTGGAAATCGGTGATGTATATGGTAGTTTTTTTTGTTTTGTTTTTTATTTTGAGGCTGGTTAGAAGTTAGGATATCATCGCGCATATACGACAGACACATACGGTTGTATATCTGAAAGGCATTTTGGTTTAAAATGCAGCATGACTGAGAAACCCCGGAGAGAAATGTCGAAAATCCTTGGATGCGCATCAGATCAATATAAGTAATAATAAAATTAGCAGCCATCAAATATCTTTATTTCGCTTCCACAGCTCTGAAAATACATCCAGCGAGTTAAACGGGAATCTCTCTTAGCCAACCTCACCTGTAATGCATTTGTGTTGCGGATTTAACAGTATTGTAGATGAAACTATATACAAACTTCCAAATTAAAGTGTTTAAAGATTCCTACAAATGTTTATGCGTTCTAACCCTTTCTGTTGTGCCGCAAATGTCTAAAATATGCTTGGATATGTTTTGAGATTTTTTTTTTTCGTAGCGAAATGCAATTCTGTGTTTTCTGTGGCTTAGTATTATATTGTCCGGCTGAGAATTCGATGAATAAATAAGAGTTTGGGGTCTAAACATCCTTTCAGGAAGTATTAGCATGCTCATTTCGCTTAGTACTCAGCATTAGGAAGAAGATCTAGTACTTCCCGCACTGGTGTCAGCAACGGGATTCGTTGTAATATCACATAAACGTATTTGGGGATGTAACTGCAGTGTGGTCGTACTACAACAATATCAGCTCCCATGGTCACATTCAGACAGACTTCACGGTGCCGTTCAACTTCAACTCAAACGAATCACCAAATTGTCTAGGTAGTCGACTCTCGTTATCTCAAATTCCAAGGGACTGACTGAAATACTTCGAGAATCCCTACCTCGACATATCAGGTTTGCAGAATTGAGGAAAAATAAATCGAACAACCACATTTCACAAATGCATACGTAATTTGACTCCTGGAGTTATAGATACATTGAAAATATTGTGGAAAAGAGGAGAAATTGCTCCTTAGGAGCAATTTCTCCTCTTTTCCACAATATTTTGCTACATGTTGTTAGATTTTCATGTTTAAACAGGGACCAGATTTTTACTTCGAGATAAGCGGTTATTCAAGATAATCGAGGTCGAGATAACGAGAGTCGACTGTACATAAGGTGAAGTTGTTTTGCATACCGTTTGTAGATTATGGTCATTGTCAAATCTTTGTTGACATTCAACCTTTATTTCAGAAACGCTCACAGCAATAGAATTCTTCTATATGCGAGTCCCTGAATGCCTTCATAGATTTACTTGTTATTCTGGACAGATACAGGTTCAGGACTCTTCAGTACAAGCTACACTTGCTCCGTTACCTTGAAGTAAGCGTCGTCGGCCTAAAATTATCCATACTAAAAATGTTCAATATTTTCGTATTAGCTCTTGAAGCCTGCATCCACTCAGTGACACTGCTGTTAAGGTCACAAGTTTGGAAATTTTATGCTACGCTTTAAGGGGAAAGTTTTCTAAAGGACCAAATCTCTTTAAGATTTCTGCCTGACTGTATTATATTTTTGCTTGAACTGATGTTAGATATTGATTCCAAGTTTTATCCATTACAGACCGTGACCTTCAGGTCAATGTCGTGCTTTTGAGAAATTTAAAGTTAAACATTTTGTTGTAAATTGTAACTGCACCGTTAGATTTTTGATTAGTCATATTTTACTGCATGTAAAACAAAGGGATTGGACACAAGTTATAACATTAGAAAGTCCTCTCCCAATAGCATGGAATATATTCATTTAAAGATACAATGGTGCAAACAACATTTTACATAACAAATAAGAATACAAAACACATTTGGAAAAGAAATACTGGTCTTTAACAGCGCAAAAGTTTTGATATGCTGATATTAGGATTTAGCAAGAACAAAAGCGAAATATATGGAACACACGATTGGAGAACTAGTCAAATCTGTTAGTGTCTTTGATGGATTTTAAAACTGCTAGAATTAATAGTTTGTTAGTTCCAAAGTCGTATAATGAGCAGCGTTCGATAGATCAAAATTAACATCCAGGGCCCGGTTGTTCAAAGCGTCGTTAGCTTAACGAGCTCGTTAAGGGTCATTTCGTTAACTGTTCTAGGGGATTCAATACACAATATTCTGGTATTTTTTGCTGAAAATATGTGAGTTGCTTTTGCACTAGCTACTCACATTTTTTCAGCAAAAAATTTCAGCATATTTGCGTATCACTCGATTAAAATTTTAACGAATCGTTAACTAACGACATCGTTAGCTTTGAACAACTGGGCCCTGAATGTTTGATATTTGGGTTTATTGTTTTTAATTATCTTCGTCTTTGGGTGTTGAAAGATTGCATCGTTAACAGACAAGCTGCCATTCAGGCATGCCACACATATACAACAGCTCTTTGTTTTGTTTGTGTGTGTGTGTGTGTGTGTGTGTGTGTGTGTGTGTGTGTGTGTGTGTGTGTGTGTGTGTGCAATTGCAGTGTACTAAAAACAGTGATGTGGGAAATGCCACAAGCAGCATAAGGTACCTTGCAAAATTAGGGGAAAGAATAATAGGACTAGATAATCTCAAGTTTCAATGCATTCTGATCATGTTTTATTCTGTTATAATAATATTGTGTCCAGTGATTCAACCCTTAACAGTACTTTTTAAAAGGCAGTTCACTGAGACTTGATTGCACTACTGTTGTGTGTCTGTGTGTTTACACATTTCATTGCACCTCTTTATTGTGGAGACATAAAAACAATTACTTGGATATCTCATTTATGTAGAGCTACATGTAAGCTTTGAGCCAATAACTTATAAAAACGTAAGAAAAAGAACAATTACAAAAGCAAAAAAATAAAACAATAAAATAAAATAAAATAAAAATTTTCAACATAGAAGTCTCTCCCCTTTTTGGTGTCATATTGTACTGTACATTCAGCGAACATTTATATTAACTAATGAGATTCCAAGGGGAATAACTCAAAAAGTTTAAATATAAGCGTTATGGCTCTTGCACATTGAACGTCGTCTAATGTTGATTGATATTCATATATATAAAGTTTCGTGCAGATATCTTGAACGGTTTACAAGTTATAGAGCGGAAACATTCTTATGACAGACAAAGAACAGAGGGAAATAATTCAAAAAGTATAAATGTAAGAGTTATGTTTTTTTGCGCACTGCAGTTGCCTAATGTTGATTGATATTTACATGAAGATTCTTGAAGATATCTTGAACAGATTACAAGTTACAGAGCGGACACGATCTTGTGACAAAGTACCAAGGGAAATAACTCAAAAAGTATGAATGTAATAGTTATGGTTCTTGTGCTCTGTACGTCGTGTAATTTTTATTGATATTTATATAAATTTTCGTGGAGATAGCTTGAACGGTTTTGAAGTTATACAGCAGATACGATTTTGTGACGGAGTCCAAAAGAACTAACTCAAAAAGTAAAACAGCAAGTTATGGTTCTTGCGCTCTGCACGTCGTCTAATTGATTGATCTTTATATGACGTTTCTTGAAGATAGCTTGAACGGTTTTCAAGTTATAGAGCGGACATGATTTTGTGACAGAGTGCAAGGGTAATAATTCAAAACGTTTAAATGCAAGAGTAATGGATCTTGCGCTCTGCACGTCGTCTAATGTTGATTGATATTTATATGAAGTTTCGTGAAGATAGCTTGAACAGTTTACAAGTTATAGAGCAGATACGATTTTGTGACAGAGTCCAAAGGAAATAACTCAAAAAAGTATAAATGCAAGAGTTATGTTTTTTGCGCTCTGCACGTCGATTAATGTTGACTGATATTTATATGAAGTTTCGTAAAGATAGCTTGAACGGTTTTCAAGTTATACAGCGGACACGATTTTGTGACCATGTCCAAGGGAAATAACTCAAAAAGTATAAATGCAAGAGTTATGGTTCTTGCGTTCTGCACGTTGTCTAATGTTGAAGAGAGCTTGAATGGTTTTCAAGTTACAGAGCGGACTCGAGTGTGACAGACAGACAGAGAGACGACCGTGGGAAAAACAATATGTCTCCCAGCCCTAAAGTGGGGGAGAGATAAAATTAAATAATAATAATAAAAAGATAATCATAAAAATAAAAAAAAAAACAAAAAAAAAAAAAACAAAAAAAAACGTGAAACGGTAATACCCCGTCATTATCGTGTCGTGGGCAGACAACTATGTCAAAAATTGACGAAATTCGCCAATGAGCAATTCCAAAGCAGATCTCCAAAAAAATCAATGCACATTTGGTGAAATACATTGATATTTACTAAGGTTACCGTCCAGAAATGAAATTACGGACCTGTCGCGGGCAGATAACTCTGTCCAAAATTGACGAAATTTGCCATCAGCAATTCCAAAGCAGATCTCCACAGTATCAATGCACATACTATGTTTGGTAAAAATTCATTGATATTTACTTAAGTTATCATCCGGAAGTGATAATACGGACTTAAAGCGGGCAGAAAACTCTGTCAAAAATTGACGATTTGCCCATTAACAATCCCAAACCAGATCTTCACAATATCAATGCACACACCGAGTTTGGTGAAAATCCATAGTTATCGTCCGGAAAGAAAATGCTGATGGCCGGATGGACGGACGGACAGACGTACGACAGACTGGATCGACGGATACATGGACAGACACCGTGATACCATAATACCCCGCCACACTATGGTATTGCGGGGTATTAAAAAGCAACAAAAACGAAGAAAATTCTGTAAACTAAACAAACAGCAACGACAGAAATGGTTAAGTTTAATAGTTTGATAGTTGAGTGTCTGATCAGATCAGTCTAATGCAGGAAACCGGAAAAAGACTCAGTTTCATGTAACATTTTGAGAAATTAAAACAATGTTCAGTCAAATAAGCTTGACATTTAATATTTCAATATCCTTATCCATCGGTAGTTTTCCCCATAGATATTTACTATATCTGAAGATTCAATGCACTTAATGACTCACATTTAGATATATTATGGTTATAGTTACATGCTAGCACATCCAAAAAGGGTGTTGAGAATCAAAACCCTTATTCGTTCATCGAATTCTCAACCGGACAATCTAATACTTGACCACAGAAAATCGGACAGAATTGCATTTCGTCATAAAAGAAAAATCTCAAAACTTAATGTCATATTAAAGACATCTGCGGGACCACAGAGGTTAGAACGAATAAACATTTGTAGAAATCCCTAGACACTGCAGATTGGAAGTTCTTCTAAGTTTCCTCTAAAGTACTGTTAATTTCGCAAACAAAATGCATTAGTGGTGAGGTGGGCTAAGAGAGACTCCCGTTTAAGAAGCTTGATATATTTCCAGAGGTGTGGAAATGAAATAGATTGTTTGATAGGTGCCACTTTTATTATTATTTACATTGATCTGATGCGCAACCAAGGGTTTTCGATATTTCTCTCCGAGGTTTCTCATTCACGCTGTATTGTCAACCAAGACTCTTCAGATATACAACCGTATGTGTCTGATGTTTGTTTGTGTGTGTGTGTGTGTGTGTGTTTGAGTGTGTGTGTGTGTGTGTGTGTGTGTGTGTGTGTGTGTGAGAGAGGAATCCTAAACGTCTGACTAGCTGCAAAGTCAAACAAACTACAATATACATCACCGATTCCTACGTGTTCTTGACGGCTTTTAGCACACCTTGGGTACTTTTAGCACACCTTGGGCACGTTTAAAGTAATTCAGCCAAAATGCGCCAAATAGATAGTCTAATATTTACTCCAGAAAAGTGGTAAACCATGGGTTACAGGATCTTATAAAGTTGTCTTCCTTATAAAATATGGCGGTATAACTATTAAGTGTATCAAATCACATTAATCTTGTAGACATATTAAGGTGTCCAGTCTAAAAGGTTTTATTTTACAACAAGGCTTCAGTATTCTCACTGGCTACTGCACAGGCATTACGGAAACACGCCTATTCAAATATATTGGAAATTTTACAACCAAAAAAGGAAAATTTTCAGATAAAAAAAATCTGATATTTTTTCATATTCCTACTCTTAACATAGATTGTGGGTACTTGTTAGAACCGCCTCGGCGAGGCGGTTCTAACGAGTACCACAATCTGTGTTTTTTAGTAAAATGAGAAAAATAGTGTATACCCCTGTAAACCCCAGTTTTACTGTATAAAAGTGGGGTTTAAGGGGGTAAAAATTATATAGGCGCGTTTTCGTGATGGGAAAGATTATCGACTGTTGGCAGATGCTGTAATAAGAGATCACTTGGATTTACAAAACGCATTAAACAAATGAAAATGGCATTTTCAGTTTTATTGAATCCGTGCACGAATAGTAATGAAACGTGCAACACTGCTCACGCCTCTTAGCCCTAGGTTATACAATATCATGTTTTCAAATAAATCCGTATATTACAGTAGGCTTAAACCGTTTACTGGCGTAAAGTCTCACTCATCTCTCGAAGCAGCTTAGCTCTTAATTTCATCAGACATCATAACTGAGCCAGGGTACAATGTTTCCTATAACATTGCATGTGCGCTCACCGATGACACAGGTCAACCTGCTCATCCGCGATGTCTGATCTGAGTCTTCGTAAGACATTTTGGGTAGCAAATGATCTAAAGCGTCTTCAATGGCAGCGAAGATTGATCAGCTTGCGCGGACTCGTGATAGTGTCATGTGGCGGCCGTAAAACGTCTCCTCGTACTTCACAATAGTGTGGTTTATAGATTGATAGATACTTTATTAATGCAATAAGTTAAATTGGCCCATGAGCACATATACGATGAACATGATAATATAACATATGCGGGATAGCAAAACATACGAAACTATCACATTTTAGCAATGCTCTCTGCATCATTATTTCCTTTATTTGGGAGCGGTGCACCAATTACGTCACTAAAATCTAAAAAAAGAACCGGGTGTGGAAAAAAAGCGGTGTAATTGGAACGTTCTGTCTTTCTCGTTTCTCTTCTTTACTTTTTATATTTTTGAAAAAAAAATCACTTTTGATTTGGTAATCAATTTTTAGTTCATTTTAACGTGTACCACACAATTGCAAAGCTATATCAGTATATGTCTGTATAGAGCGACTCATACATACATATATTTGCCGGCCGCTTGAGGGTATATTTTTCCCGGCGCTTTATAAAAGAAAACTAATGTTGCGGCTTTAACTGGAAGTCTTATATTACAAGAAAAGGTCACATATTTACATATATATTGCGTGTCGGTAGTGTTACTGTGAAAAATATATGTTCTGTGACATGAGTCACGTTATGTCATGTGCGAATTTTGAGAGCCCGAATCAGCCTGCGCAGCCCAATTCGGGCTGCCGCTCTCCTGATCCGTCTTCAGTTCCAAGCACCCGACCGCATCGTTGCGCAGGCTGATACTGGCTCTCCTTGTCAGTACCGATACCACATTCATCACTGTTGTCACAGGTCTCGCATGAGACGTGTGCATATAAATACTCTTACATACACTTATATCGGCCCGGGTATGAGTGGCAGACGCAATGTCTAAACAGCTCTCCACGGTCCCAGTTAGCAATAAATTACAATATATGTTCTGGTCCTTTTTGAGCAATGAGTTCATTCTGGTATTTTTAAAATTTATAGCATGCTCATTGAGGGAAAACGGCATTTATGTCATTTGCTAACAGCGAAGGTCCAAATGATCGTGCGCATTCATGCAGCCTGGTCTGCAGCCTCTCTGTTCATTGACATGTACTGCAGTATCCATTGATTCTATAAGCGGGCAACGAAGGCCCTGATCAGCCTGCGCATTTGCGCAGGCTGATCAGGACCTGCGTTGTCCGCAAATTTGCATAAGGACCCTTCTGTGCGTTGCGCATCATATGAGTGTCGCTGATTAGGCATAAACGATCGAAAATACTAGTCTGGTCCAGAAAACACAATACGTCAGTTGTTTTCAGTTTTTTGAGTGTGGTCGTTGCTCTCAAGGGTCAATCCTTTCAGAACCTATTCAGCGATCATAAGCTTTATTTACCTTGAAGTGAACATTCAGAGGCTACTTAGCCCTTGTCTCGGCCCTATGCCTTCAAAAGCATACAATTGTTTTGACTTTAATCTTGGGTTCGCTGATTTATGTGGATGTCTTGTTATCCCGTATTCCTCGAACACAGTATCAACTAGACGTATATCAAGCTCCTCGGGTACAAACACTAGCATTGCTGTAACACCATCAGTTTTTTCTCTTAATCTCAACAGATGTTTGACTATGTGAATTCTTAGAGATTTAGTATCACTTCCAAACATGTCCAAGACATATTTGTACTGAGGCTGAGGAGTCGGAAAAACTAGACCGAAGGAAAGAAGTCCAGAACATTTATCAGCTTCTTCTTTTATGTCTGAGTAAACGACTGTAAATTCCCGAGGTTGTACCATCGATTGTATATTAGCTTCTATCAGTTTATATGGAACAGCATCAACTATAAGTCTACCACCGGGTGAAATATATTGGCTTATTTCTTTCGATTTAAAATATTGCGACAACTGAATGTCTGATACAATATTTAGCCTGTTTGTATTTCTGATGTCTTCGTCTAAGAACCTGAGCCCCTGCCCGGCGAAGTAATACATTGGAAATTGCTGGAAAACAAATAGAAATATATTAAGCCATTAGCAATAAACACAACAAATTTTAACCCATAAACCCTTAAATCACTGATCATAACTTCAGCAGACATTTTTATTGTTATTATAATTCTTATTATTATCATTAGTAGTAGTAATACTGTATATTTTCAGAGAAAATAGGATATAACATTTCATGAGAATCGTCTGCTTGAAAAAATACAAAATACAAACAACAACAATGCAACTACTACTACTTATAATAATAATAATAATAATAATAATAATAAAAAGAATACATCTACTACTACTATTACTACTACTACTACTACTACTACAAAAAATAATAATACGAAATGTCAAGTCTTATTTTCTCTGTATAATAATAATAAAACTAGAGTGTTGTCTGCCACACTTTTGCGGAGCGCTTTAAGGGTTAATACTCCATACATTCAGAAACCATCTGTGCTAACAGTGTAGATCCGGATCTGTCTGACATGACATAAGTAAATTACAATACCGTAATTACCTATAATTTTCAAATATTTCAAATTAAACGCCCTTTTTAACTACCCCTTTATGGGTCTTAATCAGTCGATGTGTTCTGCACTTTCCTCATCTTAAACACTTAGGGTATATACGGTTACAAACAAGTTGCTTTCTGCATAAAACCCGTTTAGCAGATTATGGACCATTTCCAGTGGCGCGGTAGAGTCTACAGACAGTATCTCAACAGAGGTTAAATAGCAATGTATTGGCTTTGACTGACCGTTATAACAATTATTTTTTGACGAGAATGTCAAATTTCAGTCGGAAATCCTTTTGCATTGATTCACTATTTTATTAGAAGTAGTTGCGAGAAAAATTTAAACTGAACCCAGCCACGGCAGCCTTTCCTACAAGACTGCACATGCGCTAAGACTCAGATCAACCTGCGCGGCCTGGGCTCCCGCGCAGTCTGATCTGTCTTCACTGGGTAGTCAATATCAAAAGCGTTTTCAGGCGGACACTGGAGACTGATCAGCATGCGCGAATTTTATTTATTTATTTAAACAATGTTTAAAGAGGATGGCACAATTAGCTATAAATAACTATTCTATCTTGCGGTCCTCTAACTAAAATTTATATACATATATACAACAAGACTTAACTAACAGCTAAGAAATTCATGGGATAAAAGTAGCTTGTAGCGAAGTGAATGCTTATATAGAGTTTTTGTCAAATAAAAAGTGCTAATAGGTATGTGCAAAGAGTTTTTGTCAAATAAAAAGTGCTAATAGGTATGTGCAAAGAGTTTTTGTCAAATAAAAAGTGCTAATAGGTATGTGCAAGTGATTTAAAACCAAACATGGCACTTAATTATATCAAAGACAAATCTATATGTATCACAGTTTTTGTAAGTGCTTTAAGATTTGACGAGCGCATAAAACCAATATCTAAAACAATTATGCTAGGTCATAAAAGCTTTCAATTCAGTTTTCAATAATGGTTTCAGCAATAATTTTACACATGGTATATCATTTAAAATCATAGTTAAAGACATTTTATAAGGGTTAAAATATTGCTTTAAGAGACTGCTTAAAGGTTAGAGAGTGACCCCGACGTTTTTACTGTTTGAGGTAGAGCGTTCCATAGTCTTGGTGCGGAACACGAAAAAGGCCCATCAAAAAGTGCTGTCCGTGCTTTCGGCAATAAAGTGAGCCATTTTCTGATGACCTCAGGTTAAGAGTGTGTACCTCGGATACTGGTTTTAGAAGTTGTGTTATATATTCAGGGGATAAATTATTTATTGCTCGGTATGTCAAGACAGCCTTATTATATTTAAGTCTGTCCGGAATTGACAGCCATCCCAGCTGACTGAACATATCTACTGATGGGGTATCGTAATCTGCTCGCAGGATGATTCGAGCAGCGCGTTTTTGCAGTTTGGATATGCGTTCAATATTAGTTGCAGAGGCTGACCCCCAGGTAACAGAGCCGTAATCAATATAAGGAAGAATATACCCCTGATAGTAAACTTTTTGAATATGTGTCGGTACATACGTTGCTAACTGGCGTAATAGAGATATTTTAGATGAGATAAGGGAGCATAAGTGGTCTATATGGGCAGACCAAGAAAGGTGTTCATCGATATAAACACCAAGGAGTTTCTGTTTACAAACGGATTGAATGTTGACATCGTCAGCAATAATATTTAGAGGTCGAGAGTCGTTCACGCGCTTTCTAGCGCCAACTAGCATGCGTTGTTTTGGTCATGTGAACATTCATTTTGTTTATCTTTCCCCATGTTTTTGTGAATTCTCCTTGCAGATCTTCTTCAATAGCATCTATGTCATTACCATGCGTGTGAATCGTCGTGTCATCTGCATACAAATCAGAGGAGCACTTTTTGATATGAAGCGGAAGATCGTTGATAAAAATGAGAAATAAAGTCGGGCCCAATATTGAGCCCTGAGGCACACCAGATTGTACGGTGGTGAAATCCGTCAACCCTTTATCACTCTCGATTACTTGTTGTCGAGAACATAAATCTGATTTGAACCACCGTATGGCAGAAGGGTTAAGTTTGTATAATGCAAGTTTATTCAGCAAGATGGAGTGATCAACTAAATCAAAAGCCTTCCGAAAATCGATAAAAAGGGCTCCAACCAAGTCACCCTTATCAATACATTTAATCCAGTCATTAATGAGTTTGACTAAAGCTGTTTGGCAACTATGTTTTGGCCTGAACCCGGATTGATTGTCATGTAGAAGTTTATATTTATTCAAATATGCCATAAGATGTTTGTTCACGTGCTTTTCGAAAATTTTAGATACAGTGGACAGGATAGAAATTGGCCTATAGTTTGAGGGGTCGGACTTTTCACCACCTTTGTAAATTGGAAGTACCTTTGCCAATTTCATTTGAGAAGGAAACTGGCCGGTCGCAATGCTTTTATTGATAAGCATCGCAATCGATGCGTAAGTAATTCTGAGTCTTCGCTTGGCACGCAAGCAAAATTGTATGAAATGCTGTGTCCCGGCTCAAATCCTGGTCGTTTTAATCATCTCTGAACGATTCTATTGGTGGATGGTATACTGAAACTAATCTCCCAATGCCAAAGTTAGATTCTTATTACCGTATTTACATGTACCCTAAGCTTTCGGACTCATCGACTCCTTACCATACTTCTCCTAAAATTTGAAGTACAATTTACTACCCGATGTTGTGTCTAAAAATGTTGGATGAGTGGTAAACAGTGTAGACCCTGATGAGACGCCGCCTCATCTGTGTCTACACTGTTTGCTAAGGCGTGTCTGTCCGAATACATACAGTAATAACGGTAAAACGTTATGTCATGAGTAGGAGGCAACTCTTGTCAGGTAAGACAACCCTGACAAAATTGTTTTGAGCTCCTTCTAAAGAGGATCTTCTCTGATAGGAAGCACTTTGCTCTTATTGGGAACAAATTCTTTCTTTGAAGAGCATACCATTTTACAGAAAGGGCCTGGTGTGCAGGACAGCAAACTGGAAGTCACAGACTTTGTCTCCGTTTTAATAAGTGGTGGAGAATCTACCAGACGAATTCCGTATATTTAACATCGTAAATCTGGACTTGAACTGGACAAAATAGTCATCTGAATCATGATCGCTCCATACTAATCTATGTTAGTGCAATTTCTTAAACAGCTCTAATAGAGAGAAAAAAAGACATCTATAAGTTTTATTGTTTATAAGAATTTCCCGGAAACAAATCTAACTACAATAAAATAATGGAGGAATGGCAAACCAAACATACGACAAAATCATAACCTGTTAATGATCGTGTATCTTAATGAATTATTCGCTATAGTTGTCACCAGTCTGCTGGGCAAAAGTTTCATGCTGGACAGTATGTAAATTGTCGCCTTAGGATCCTGTTTTCTAGAATATATATATATCATCATCATCATCATTTTGTCGTCTGCTGAATTTGCCCATTTCACGGTCTGGATGAGGTTTATTGACTGCTGATTAATGGTCTTATTTTTATTGACTTCTGATTTTTGGCCCAAAATTTAGTGACTACTGATTTTTGTGATGTAGAATTTAACGATTACGCCGAAAAATCCAAAATATTCTGATTTTTATGAAAATAGTTTTATCGATTACTGATTAAAGGGCTAAAATTTTAATGATCAGCGAAGTTTTGTACCCTCCCAAACCTCCTTCCCTCACATCTACACCCTTAGGAATGGTGGTAAATTTGATTTGTCTTTTATTATGAACAGAGGACTTGTTAAGGAAGAGTATTTGGTGATAATTCTGGGATATTTTTTCTTACTTCTTCACAATAACATATGTTATGGGTAATAATCTGAAGCACCTTGCCGAGGCGCTTCTAATGTGTACCCACAACATGTTTATATAGACAACAGGAGAAAGTTATCCAAGAATTATCACCAAAACTCCTTCTTAACCCTTGTCCTGCTGAAGAAATTAAGATGTCACTCCCACTTCTAATTTTCAGCCAATCAGGTCACTCGATCCTGACTGTTGCTTTAAATATACATACTTAATGGCAAATAGTGTAGATCCAGATCAGTTGGCTTCAGAAGCCAACTGATCTGGATCTACACTGTTTGCAAAGGCAGGGTATATCCCGGTTCAGCAGGACAAGGCTTAACAAGCCCTCTGCTAAGTGTATGAACCCATGAAGTGGTCAACACACCGGTCCTAAAACTTGAACAAGTTC
The DNA here is from genome assembly GCA_964016985.1 of Anodontia alba. Taxonomy (NCBI): domain Eukaryota; kingdom Metazoa; phylum Mollusca; class Bivalvia; order Lucinida; family Lucinidae; genus Anodontia; species Anodontia alba. Next base: position 50,601,640 of record OZ024821.1, read on the forward strand.
TGTTTTTACTATCTGCTTATGTGTCTAAAAAATGATGGGTGAGTGGCAAAGGGTGAAGACCCTGACGATGCAGCAGTCTGTGGCATCCGATCTGAATCTACAGACTTTGCTCAGACCTGTCTGTCAGAATAATTAAGATAAATACGGCATTCACGTTAACGCAAAATAATTCATCTTTTGCCTAATGGATAAAATGGATACTGTCATTACCCTTAGTATTCAGACTCCTCAACTCCTGACCATACTTTTTCTAAAATTTGAACAAGAACGATGTTGTGTCTAAAAATTGCTGAATGTGTGGAAAACAGTGTAGACCCTGATGAGACGCTGCGTTCTGCGGCGTCTCATCTGTGTCTACACTGTATTCCCTGGCCTGTCTGTCCGAATACATACGGTAAATACGACATATAAGTTACCCTTGTCATAAGGTGTTTGGTGAGGTTTTGGAATTCTTGGGTGAATACAGAAGGGTTAGCATCTGACATCGTAAACAATACTCGTTTTACTCCTTTTTTGGTCGCCCAATCACTAAGCGTGTGGTTAAAATATTTTATTACACCTTTCCCTTGAAACTTTTGATGTACTCTGCCAGCTCGAAGAACTACACTTTCACCATCGTCTATTATATGTGCAAGGTCAAAAGCAATCTGCAATTAAAACAAACTTTAAAGAGCTAATCACAACTAGTGCCACTACACTCAGGAGTATGACCAATATCAAATACTATGTAATGTAGATCAAATATTAAAATTATAACACAGATTAGATTGCCTGCCGCGTTTAGTATCAAAGCATTAACTCTTTCGGCGCCAAATTTCAGACGACATTTGTCGTCTACTTTTTTTTATTTTAACAAACTATCATTTGGAAAGAAGTTTATATATAAAGTTGAAAGACTGAATGTCAAACAGCGTAGATCCAGATGAGATGAGTTAACAGTCACTGATGTATGCATTTGATCAAATAAACTACTAAACTGACCAAATATTATAACCAATGCATACACCAATATGTCGGCGGCACCAAGTACTATGACGGTACCACCTGATAGTTTATAAATTTGACCCAGGAAAATATTAATTCAATCATAAAAAATGTTAACGAATCGAGCAGTCTGACCTTTGCGTCTACCAGCTTGCACATATTGACCTTAAAATGGCCTTTGAATCAACTACATGTATTCATTTCATTGCATAGAGTCGTATGGAGAATGAATGTAATGCGCATTCGCTAGAATAATTCAAAGATCACCTCGTCATTTTGTTGACTTTATAGTTTTTTTGTTGTTTTTTTATTGTAGGCGAATTAAGCATGTTAGTTTATTAATTGGTTACAATACATAACATGTACTACAATCAAATGTTAAACCCTTTCACTACTGAATTTCTGAAATGGGCTAATCCATCTCCGAAGTTAGACACATCCACTATTGCAAATAGGGGTTTAGTCAAAAATCAATAACAGAATGGCAAAGATAGACCGTCTCATCTACATCGAGACTATTTGCAAATTTATCCGTGTTGGTGTGCAGGGATGAAAGACTTAACATTTGGAGGATAAAGACAAATAATTTAACAGTACATGATTCGATTAATATTTCCTCGCCATAATGTACACACATCAGACTGGCCGCTATCCTGAACGAAAAATAAAATCGACAAACGCGGAGCAACTTAATAATAAACAGCGTTTTCGACTGCCAAACCGGATTATTTGGCAATCGAAAATGATTAATCTGCGTTCGTCGACTTTCATTTTGGCAGTCAAAAAATGCAGGATTCTTAATAAAATGATCTGCGTTTATCGACTCTCTCGTTCGTTTGCGACTATCGCCAACCTGATGTGGTACTTGTGACACGGAATTTATGTGTTTAGTATCGACATTTAGTGTTCCCTATGAATACCGTATTCGACCTAATTACCGCACATACCCCTATAAGCGCACAGTCAAGTAATTCTGTAGTCTTCAGATTACAGCCAGTGTACTTTTTGTCTACTTCTTTATAAAGGCATACATGTATGCTATGGGTACCCATTTGAATTGCATCGACTTGTCGATGCAATTCAAATGAGTACCCACATCATATGCTTTTAGAAAGAATATCAGAAAAAAAAAGAATAAAAAAAAGAAACAACGCGTAAGCACCATTAAATAAGTCATTTGCTGATCTTGTTTTACTTATAGTAGGTGGATATATAATTTAATACAAGTTTGCACAGTAATTTTGAAAAAACCCAAGCGCACGGTGCGGTTATTAGGTCGAATACGGTATGTGTGACGACATGATCAGTAAATATTCATCTTTTTGTACTTTTCATTTATCGCTACAGATAAGGCCCTTTTTCAACCAAAAAATGCTGGCTTTTTTCTTATTTACCCAAGAAAACATATGTTGTGGGTACTTATTAGAAGCGCCCCATAAGAGCGCTTCTAATGAGTACTCGTGTTTCCGTCAAGAAATAAAAAACATATTATCTTGGTATCCCCTCTACAATTTTTTTTTATACAAGAGAAAAACATGTCATGGTATCTGGAGCTATGCACATTGTTTAGACCTATGCAAAATCGAATGACAAAAAATAAACTTACAATTCTGTTCTCAAATAACATCACTGCCGGGAACATATCCGGCGACGCCAGGAAATGGTCGTAATAGGCTGGTAGGTAATCACGTCCGGCAAACACATCTTCATTTATTCGGAGGGCAGTTTCTTTGTCCTCTGGGCGGGCTCTTCGGATGGTAACCTTGTCCATTCCTAAAACAGAGGCATGATACCAAAGTGATCTTGAATGGTCTGGGGATACCCGTTTTTTTCCAGAGTATTCGTCTAGACAGGTCTGTGCAAACAATGTAGATACAGTTCAGATAGCGGCTTCTGATCAGGGTCTACACTGTTTGACACCTATCCAACAAAGACGCAAAAACAGATCATCTTTTGATGGCAAACCTTAGTCAGCCGGAATGTAAGATGTTACCAAATAAAAGTTTTCCCCAAACATTGCAAAAACACTCTACATCCTTAGATTTTATGCCTTCAATGGACAGCTTTTAAAATTCGATGTAATTGCAGTTTACAGATTGTTTAATGTTCTTTCAGATAAAATTTTATAATCCAGTTTGCTTTAGTATGCCTGTTATTTTCTGTTAATCAAGTTAACGCCCAGCTTTGAACAACAAACACAAGAAGCTGTTTACATAACAGAAATGCTTATAAATCCATTATAGTCATTTTGCCTTGCATTTTTGTTTGCATACTTTACAATACGTCTGACACAAGGTATGGTTCGTAACAAAACAAAACGACTGGCTTCTATATCTTGTTTTTTGGCGTATATGTCTGAGGAAAATTTGCAGAAGCATGTAATTTTAAATAAACTTATTGCTCTTGGCTACAATGTAACAAAGGTTTGTTATTTAAATATTTCGGCGGCATATCAATGATACATTGTTACATACATAAAAAACAACAACAACAACAAAAAAGCCAAACAACCTTGAAATGAATAATTTCGCCACATATACAAAACAGTAAGAATAAAACAAAATTAAAAAAAAATGTTATGACCTTTTTTGGAATGAGTTGTTTATTGAGCAGAATAAAGTTTAAACCATTCTACGTTAGCTTTGCAATATGTTATATATCATGAACTAAATAAGCAAACTCAAGAACTCATGAAATCAGATCCACATTAAGCCTCCCAACACAAAAGAGAAAAACAGTAAAATACAATAAAACAGCCGCTAATAAACTCTTTCCCAACAAAAAAAGGTTGCAACTCTGTTACTTAAACTTAACTGAATTTATCTTAAACCTACTTAATTGTTAAACGAAAAACATTAGTAAGTGAAACACAACACAACATTTAACAAAAAAAAAATACCACAATGAAAATACCGCCTTTAAGTAAAATTACTTAGTGTGTGTGTGTGTGTGTGTGTGTGTGTGTGTGTGTGTGTGTGTGTGTGTGTGTGTGTGTGTGTGTGTGTGTGTTTACTTAGTGTGTGTGTGTGTGTGTGTGTGTGTGTGTGTGTGTGTGTGTGTGTGTGTTAGGGGGTAGGGGGAGGGGGCTGGGAAGGCTTAAGCTACCTTTACGGGATCCCAACCCTCGCCCTCATTTCCATAGTGGTAAAAAACATCCATTTGTTCCGTCCGTTTGGAGGTCTTCTAACTCATCCATAAATCATTACGGGCAACATATATATATATATATATATATATATATATATATATATATATATATATATATATATATATATATCACAGATAAAGCCTATAATGAAGAGACGAGGAGTCAACAGAACAACGTGTTGAGATACTAACAGATCCCTTGATTGTCAAACAACACCATTTGAATACCAGAGCATAAACAACCCGGGGAGCCGAGCAACAGATATAAAAAGCTCCAGCCCAGACCATCAAGTGGCATATAAGTTATGCCACTTGCAGACCATCTAATGAAGTTTGAAGCCGTCATCATATAGGTCTGAGCCCCGACCCAGCGGCGTGCTATTAAAGAGGTAAGCAAAGTGGTCAACCGTGACTGGATGAACCGCTAAGCAAGCAGACTGTTTTATGACATCAATGTTATACCCTCTTACTGTTACTGTCATTTTCTTTCATTGATATATTACTAAATTTAAAAAAAAAATTTTTTTTTTGTTTAGTCATCACATATAAAGAAACACTTCAAAGACAAAACTGCATGTGTGAAACATGTGTTACATGCGTGACGCGCATTACTAAGTATACTCTCATAAACAATCTAATTACTGAAATGCTGCTTACTGTATTCCGAGAAACAACTTGATCAGCAGTACTGTAGCCATTTTGAAACGCCTGCCTGATAGGAGGACGAGAAATGGAACTGGGAAACTTAATCCATTTATGCCGAGTGGACTATTGTACCTTAATCTTTGGACAGGTCCATTTCCTATATAAAGAGTGTCTTTTTAGTTTTATTGTCATGTTTTGTAGAATTTTCTGAAGTTAATGCAAACCGCGTAGACCCTGATCAGACGCCGCGTTCTGCGGCGTCTGATTTGGGTCTACACTGTTTGTCTGTGCCCCTTTTATGGGACGCTAGGCTTAAATTGGTTAAACAGGTCATGTCAACTATTTTTATGCAGATCTGATTTTCAGTTTTGTCGAAATCCGTACTTTATGATAAAGACCAAGAAAAAGTAGTATGTCACATTGATTGATTACAGGTGAGTAATTTAATCTCCGATAAAAATATTAAATCTACCAATACACACTGCTGATAGTTCATTTCTTTTTTATAATACAGAATATGTTAGTGATATTTTCGGGTTAAACATCTTGAATATTTCTTGATATTTGTTTTTCATATTGGCAGCGTAACATCCCTACCAAAATTCTTTATAACTGATTTCTTGTTTCGTATGTTACCCAAAATCGTTCAAATAAGCCAACAACCCCTACAAAAGTTACTTACCCAAGGTTCTATATAATTATACAATTATATGCAAGTTTGCATGTTAGACAGATATACATACGAGCCCATATTAGTTCTTAGCAGCAAAACTGCTCTTTTGTTGTGCAAGGTTCACATTTTTTGTTGCCTATGTTACCTAAAACTCTGCTCAACTGAACCAAAAGAACCCCTCTTGGTGCATGGTTTGGTTCAGATATGATATGTAATGATTGAAAAAAAGATTTTTTGAATATATTAGCGTAGTAGTTTAGCAAATAAATAGAATTACGTAAAACTGATGACAGGTAACGGATTTAATAAACTGTTACTACATTATGTCACTAAGTACCAAGTGCAAACAACTTTTATTCAATGCAGAAAAGAATGGTCTTTGAAATAGACTTAGTCTGCAAAAAGAGCTGGGGAGCAGGGTCAAATCTGGATAGAAGCCGACAGGAATTGTTTGAGTTGAGCTTTTACGGCCGTAAACACATTAGGTCCGATCATGTCGAGAGCGGTCAGTTAAACCCTATTCCCACTGTTCTCAAAGCACATCACGAAAACATGCCTGTATAATTTTGACCCTCTTAAACCCCACTTTTATATAGTAAAACTGGGGTTTAAAGGGGTATACATTATTTTTCTTATTTCTGCTTAAAACATAGATTGTGGGTACCCGTTAGAACCGCCTCGCCGAGGCGGTTCTAACGAGTACCCACAATCCATGTTTTGAGCAGAAATATGAAAAATATCAGAAATTTTTATCTGAAAATTTTCCTTTTTTGGTCGTATAATTTTCAGTAAGTTTAAATAGGCATGTTTTCGTAATGGGTTAATCAGACTGAGTACATGTGAACATACTTTCGTCAGTTGCTGATACCTTTTTTCTTCTTGAATCAGCGGAAGTGGGAGAAGGGTCGCAGAAATTATTTCATACATCTCCACGAAAATTATGTGACTGAGCTGCGATACGAACTCTCGACACCTGGATCTGCAGTCAGACGCGCTATCGACTGCGCTATACAGCCCGGTTTTAGGATCAGTAAACACAATAATATTTAACATAATTTTGATATGCCTTTCATCCCGACCAGCTTCCTTTTTGATAATCTATATGATAATAAACTTAAGTATTGAGCCTGAACAAACAGGGTAGAACTTGGTCAGGCGCTGCATTCTGCGGTTTCTGATTGGGGACTACACTGTTTGCCCTCATAAATCGTTTTAGACTTTTCAACAAATGGATTTGTTCAAATTTTAGGGGACTGTGAATAAGCAGTAAGGTGTCCCAATATATTTGGTAATTACGGTAATTAAACTTTTTCTTTAGACTTTTCATTAGATGGACAAATGGACTTGTTCAAATTTTAGGGGACTGTGAATAAGCAGTAAGGTGTCCCAATATATTGGGTAATTACGGTAATTAAACTTTTTACTAACCGTTACTAATTCATAATAATCATAAGCTGACAAACTAGAGCAAGTGCCCAGAGGATCACGAATACCCACGGCCGGCGCCATTTCTTAATTATAAAATATTTTAAAGTTAATGACAATGATATAAGGCAAGATATAGTTTACAAGGCAAGATATAGTTTACAATGTCAATCTCTGACTGACACTGATCTATCATCCCAACTACAACTTTCCTGGAGTAAATAGTCTTCAAGACATGAAGCAAATTTGCTGGGCCATAAAATATAGGTCACTGACCTACATGTACTTGAAAAATTAATCTGATGGTCACACTGATGCATTACACCAACTATGATGTTAATCCATTAAATAGTCTAAAAGACATTAAGCAAAATCACTAGACCATGAAATATAGGTCATATTGATTTATATTTAGTTTAAGGTGAAAGTTTGGGTTACACTGTGTCATTATATGTAAATATGACATTTAGGTATCAAATAGTGGGAGGTATAAGACAACACGGCTATGAAATATATAATATCCACAATATCCCAAAATATGATAGTAATACATCAAATTGTCTTCAAGATGTAACATAAAATCACTGGACTATGAAATATAGGCCACAGTGACCTACATTTACTTTTTGGTCAACTATTGGATCATATTAATTCATAATCCCATTCAAGATATGAGGTAAAATTACTGGACCATGAGATATAGGTCAAGGTGACCTACATTTGTTATGCTGTTAATCGTGGTGTCACATAGAACCAATATTCCAAGTATCACATTAATCCATGAAATAGTCTTCAAGATATTAAGCAAAATAGCTGGAGCATGAAAATAAGCTCACAATGACCTTGACCTTATTAAACTGAATGTTGATGTGATAAACATGTCTCATGCCCATCTTTCTTTGACAAGGTGTTTGTATAAACAAACTGCAACATACTACTTTATTGAGGCATTAATCCATGAAATAGGCTTCACAATATACGTCAAAACCACTGAAGCATGGGTTGTTTGTATAAACAAACTGCAATATACTACTTTATTGGGGTGTCCTAGATTTTGACCTCTAGCCCCGCCCTGGGGCATGACCCAGGGGTTTATAGATGTATAATTGAAGAGAACCCTCCCAGGTACCCCCATACCAAATATGAAACGTTTTTGATCAGTGGCTGCAGAGTTATAAGTAATCAAAAAACTTCGAAGTAAAACTTGGTTATAGAAAGGATAAATGGACGGAATCACATCCGGACAAACGGACGGAAGGACGGACAGACAAACAGACGGACATGCAGATGGAAGGACTAATGGAACTGACGAAAACTATATACCCCTTGGGCATACTTCGTATGCCATGGGTATAATAAGAGGTTGTTTGTATAAACAAACTGCACAATACTACCTTACTGGGGTGTCCTAGATTTTGAACTCTAGCCCCACCCTGGGGCATGACCCAGGGGTTCATACAAGTAGAATGGAAGAGAACCCACCCAGGTACATCCATATCAAATATGAAAAGTTTTTGATCAGTGGCTGCAGAGTTATAAGTAATCAAAAAACTTCTAAGTAAAACTTGGTTATAGAATCGGACGGACGGACGGACGGAAGGACGGACGGACGGACAGACGAAAGGACTAACGGAATGGACGAAAACTATATACCTATATATATTTCGTATGCCGGGGGTATAAAAATAGAAATTGACACTCATTTCTTAACAGACAGTCTGTGAACTGTATGATGCCTAATTTACTCTATTTGGACTGGCCTGAGCAAACAGTGTACGCCCTGATCAGACAGACAACAAAGAACGCGGCGTCTCATCAGGGTCTGAACTGTTCGCCAAACATCCAGCAGTGGTTTAGACACATACGCAATTATACGCAATTGTGTAGAACTGGAAAACAAATATCATATCAAAATACATCCTAAACCCTGATTATTTAGTTTGTTTCACTAGATAAAGGGGCACGGGATATCAGATTGACATCGTAAGTGAATCGGATGTGTCTTTCATTTACCTCTACGACTCCCGCCATCGGGAGAGGGTGTTTGTGCGTGTGTGTGTAGGGGGGGATAACTTCCTATATATGGCATGTTACGGATGTGCGTGCCGAATGGCCCCTTTTTCAGCGCTGCCAGGTATATGATTAGCCCCCTTTTTTCAACAAAAAGTATACGACTGACCCGATCTTTCTTGATTCGTATATGAAAGGCCCCACTTTTCTCACATCCCGCTCTATATATGTGTACGTATATTTTTCGCTCAGAGATTTTTCGAGGCTGCTTATTTTCTTGGTACTCAATGTGAGTGTGTGACTGCGATATTTGTCTAACTACCAGCAATAAATGGGTATTAGAAATCAAAGGGAAGTATGTGAATACAGTGATTTATTTACCTTTCGGTTCTACTGAGTACAAGGGACTCACATGATTGGTATTTAATGAGTCCCAGGATAAAATCAGAAGCCCTTAACATATTTCGAGCTGTGTTCTATTGTATATTTAGGGAGTTTAGGGCTCACAGGTAGACATTTTGTGAGCCCCAGAGACAAGTTTGTGAGTATATGAAGCGGGAATCGAAGGTAAAAAATAGTGAATAGGTCAATATTTTGAACAATCAAGTATATGAACGGGTCCGTTTTATCAAAGGCCAGGAATATGGGTGGGGTAGGTTTCGAAATACTGGCTTGCACACCCGTACCGCAATTACCCCCAAGTTAACCCCTCCCGCCCCCCCCCCCTCGCCCGCCTCCACCAAGTTCCCGCCCATCCCTGAGGCCTGAGTAAACAGTGTAGATCGTAATGAGAGCATGATCAGTGACTACACTGTTTGCTACTCATCTGGCAGTATTAGATAGTGACTCGAACTTGCTCAAATTTTAGGTCCAAAGGATTCACATGATTGATATTTAATGAGTCCCATGATAAAATCAGGAGTCCTTAACATATTCCGAGCAGTGTCTATTGTCGTTTGTGAGTTTAGGGACTCACAGGTAGAAATTTTTTGAGCCCCAGAGATAAGGTTGTGAGTATGTGAAGCGGGACTCGAAGGTAAAAAAAATCACTGTGAAAAGGTCAATATTTTGGACGATCAAGTATATGAACGGATCCGTTTTGTTCAAAGGCCAGGTATATGGAGGGGGTATGTTTCGAAATACTGGCTTGCACACCCGTACCGCAATAACCCCCAAGTTAACCTTTTCCCCGCCTCCCACAAGCTACTGTCCCATCCTCCTGAGGCCTGAGTATTGGACAGTGTAAATTGTAATGAGAGCATGATCAGTGACTACACTGTTTGCTACTCATCTGGCAGGCTTAGATAGTGACACGAACTTGCTCGTTAGGTATCCCAATATATAGGTGTAATACAGTACACCTTTCAGCTAATAGGGTCCCTAATACTGCAGTGCTTATAGATAGGTTTTGGTACAAAAAGTACTTTACCCTCTGGTTTGAAGCTAAATGCTGAAATACCCATCTGCAGTACTTTAAAGTACCAAGCATAAGTGCAGCATACAAAATTCTATCTTTTTTTTTTCCGAGAAAGTAAGTATTGAGATTCATCGGCGCTTTCAGGGTTAACAACTTAACATCCTTTCTGATCTATTATAAATGTACTGGTACTGCTCACAAAATAATCAATGTATGGAAAACTACTCGTATTTCTTAAAGATGTAAAGATAAAAAAGAAAATGGGTAACCCCTTAGGATTCCAAAGCTGAAATCCAATATTTCACCCTACTACATCTTCATTTTCAATGATGATGATTTTAAAAGAATCGATGCTGAAATGCTCTTTTGTCTGGAGCTCTGTATACTGTTAAATAAAATAACCGTATCGTCTGAGAAACAGAAAAAAAAAAAAACGATCTTGACTTAGTATTTCATAATTATCCATACCTTCGTTTATTTGATGTCGAATATCTCGTTTTATTCCCAAACATCAAGTGAGTTATTTTTTGTGACCTCGTATGTGAGTGACACGAAACATTACACATATTTATATAGAAATACATACTTTGATCTATACACACACGATATCGCTGTTGTGGTACAGGTCAGTGACCCTATAAGATACACCTATGTCTTAAAGATGACGCCGTATTTTGTATTTGAAAAGAGGCAAAGAAAAAACAAAACAAAAAAAAATAATAATTATTTATCGTATCTCTGATTTAATTTTGGCAACATTAATTCAGGGATACGACATTAAAAAAAAAAAAAAAAAAAAAAATCATTTCATTTTTGATCCAGTTCAAAAACGAGAGACTAACTGAAATTTTACAGGCTATCAGATGCCACATTTTATGATTGTGGTAATACTATATATCAATTTATTACACCTTTCTTGGAAAACAATTTCTATTTTTGAGGAATATGGAGCCTTTAAGTAGTCCTTATAATATAAATACGTACAAGAGTAGATTCAGACTTTAACGATAGGGGTTACTTTCAATATGTATATTTTCCAGTCATTACATTAAACAGTAACAGAACTATGATAAGATCTTCTCCGACATTCTTTTTTTTTTTTTCTTTTGTAATATTATACCACTTAGTAAAATAAACCCCAGCTTTGGCCGGTGTTGTTGGGATATGAGGCTCGTACTTTGCGCTTAGCATTCTGGGTAAAAATAATCAATTTAAATTTAAATTAAATTTAAAATATTGTTCGTTTTTTTTCTCTCTCTCAGAAAACAGGTATTGATATTTCGTGCAAATTGTCTCTTCAGGAGACAAATCTGCATGAAATGTCAAAACCTATTTTATGGGAAATTTTAGAAAATTAAGAAAATTTTTGTCAATTTGTCGTCTGCTTAATTTGCCCAGTGAACTTGTCCAGAGACTGGTAAAGGTTTAAACACCAATCTGAACTGCAACATATGACAAATTGAAACATTTTATTATTTATCAGAGAAAATAAGGGTCGGCACTTTTTTGTTAAATAAAACTGCCAAAACTTTGTATACCTGCTTCAGAAAACTAAATTAAAACAATGTCATTTAGCACATGAATAAATAAATAAATAAATTTGTGAGTTGAGGTTAAATGTCATCTGACATGTCTGGATGAATAGAACAGAATAAAATAGAATATAATAGAATAAAATAGATCAGAATAGAATAAAAAAAAAGTTTTGTAATGGGCCACAAAATGGCCTGACAATAGCAATATTAAACACAATCCGTCTCAGCGAACCGATTACAAATAGTATGCATTTATTTACATGTGAAACAACATCTCGTGGGGGGGGGGGGGGGGTGGAGGGGTGGGGAGGGGGAGGGTAACTTCCTATATATGACATAGTACGGATGTGCGTGCCGAATAGCCCCCTTTTTTTACAGCACTGCCAGGTATATGATTGGCCCCCGTTTTTGAACAAAAAGTATATGACTGACCCTATTTTTCTTGATTTGTATGTGAAAGGCCCCACTTTTCTGACATCCTGGTATATGCGTATAGTTTTTCGCTCAGAGTTGTGTCAAGGGTGCTTGTTCTCTTGATATTCAATGAGCTGACTGCTATATTTGTCTAACTACCAGCAATAAATGGGTATAAGGTCAAAGGGCAGTATATGAATGGGTCAACATTTTGGACGATCAAGTATATGAATGGGTCTGTTTTTTCAATGGCCAGGTATATGAATGGGGTAGGTTTCGAAACACTGGCTCGCACACCCGTACCAAATTTACCCCCAAGTTACCCCACACACCCAGAACAATATAAGCCTGCTTCTAAATAATGTAGAATAAAACTGAAATAACTAAGGACACTGAGTACATTAAATAATCATGCATATGATGCACATGCATGAAAAGGGCCCTTATGCAATCTGCTGACTACGCAGGCCCAGATCAGCCTGTGCATTTGCGCAGGCATCTGCAGGGCTTTTGTTGCCCGCTTACAGAATCAATGGATATTGTAGCAGATCTATGTCGACCGACTTATAGAGCTCAGAGCAGACTGCATGGATGTGCATGTTGATCTGGACGTTTGTCTGTTTGTTTTGAGACATTTACGGCCCAATCAACCCAATGGTATCATGTCGAGAGCAGTCAGTTTACCGTACAACACTCTATACTGGACAGGCTTAGTCTTCTAAGCGGTTAACCAGTATTGTGCACATTCTTTCGCCAGAAACTGACAAGTGCCCTTCTAGAATCAGCGGAGGGAGAGAATGACCGTAAAAAATATTTCATGATCAATCTCTACGGAAGAAATTTGCCTACCCTTCTGGGGTCGAACCCGCACTGATCTCTGATCACCAGTTGGACGCGCATCCAACTGATCCACCAAGGCCAGCTGTTCGCAAATGGCAAAAAAGTCTTTTTCCCTCGTTATGCATCGCATGATACCTATATATTTAGAGATACCTTTTCATAACAGTGGCGGTACATCTCCGTCAGAAACGAACATCTCTTTCTTGAAAAGGCAATGTACAACCATCCTGAAGTACACTGCTGTCGGCCTATTCAGCGCACCTAAGGATTTGAGCTGAATTTAAAAAATGTTCGCTAGACCAGTTTTTAATTTTTAAATGTACTAGAACAAAGAATAATTTATTATAAGTAAAACAAGTTTATTTTCATTTAATTTCTTCTTCAAATTTAGCAGATGATAATCCCTCAACTTCATCGCCCCCTTGTTTTTGTGTCATACAAAATGTCTGCCAATGTCGCGCACCTGTTAGAATTTTGCCTGTTGCCTTGGACATAAAGAATGTTTTTAGATTAAAGATGCATTTCTATGATCACTAATCAATTCAGAATTTATTTGTGCCATTTTCATTGTTCACACTGACAAAACCACCTTTTAAATTTCACGTTTAGGGAAAAGGGTCCTTTGGTTTTAGTGAAAACAACATTTTCCTCATTATTTTGAAATAAACTACTGATTCCCCATGCAAATTGTAATGGCCATGTACCTTTTGATATGTTTTATCACATACGCCCACAAAATGATACGTTGAGATTTTCGGGAGAAAATATTTGAGTGAGCAGTATTGGCAGATGCGCCACATTAGGCTACACGGCTGTAACTCTTCATATAACAAAATATCTGTTTCTGCAACTGCACTTCTTGGTTCATTTAATAAAATCCTTCCGTTTTAGTAATTTTGCCATAATATGTGGACATCATTTACAATATAATTGTATATATAAAATGTGTATTAAAATAAGAGCAATCTTATTTATTTTATTCTTTTTTTTTTTTTTTTTTTTTTTTTTTTTTTTTTCATGTCTCTCTTCTTATGGCTGTATCAGGACACTAGCATTGTAGGCTTTATTCTGTGGGTATGTATTCCCGGGTATGTATTAGGTTAGTTTCATAGGTAATGACAAGAGTAAATATATACATGTATAATCCCTGAGTAACACATATCTCAGGTTCCAATCCTTTTTTTTTTTTTTTTTTTTTTTTTTTTTTTTGTAAGTAGCCTACTGCGTTTAGTGACCAGCTCTCCCCTGATTCCCTTCAGGAAAGTTTGTTTTATATTAGGTTTACAAGAGAGACTACCCTATAAGTTTATCTTCTCCAGAAAAAAAAATGATTTTTTATTTCTATCTTTGTTTTATGTCACTACCATTCAAATCAAGGGTTGAAACTACCTGTATTTGTTTAGAAGGCCTGTGCAAACTGTGTAGACCCAGATCAGAGACCGAACGTGGCATCTGATCAGGGTCTAACTGTTAATTTTGCATTCTCACTTTTATTTGGTTAGATTTTTCATCAACCCAACCTTTTTTCTTATTCTATTTTGGATTTTATTCCTACTTCCTGACAGCAACTTTTTACGAGATACACTATCAACCTGAAGTTAAAAAAAAAAACAAAAAAAAAAAAAAAAAAAAAAGAAAACACTGGCGTTAATAAAACACAATGATCTAAATTTGTAATCGTTTACTTTTGTTTTCTTCAAATGGCAATAATTGAACAAAACAAACAAAACAAGCATCATTGATTTTTTTTTAAATATAAATGCATATGCTTGTTTTAATAACGTATCACATAAACGAAATTTGTTTCAATCTAAGTACTCCATCATACGTTCGGAAAAATTGAAATTACTTATCTCGGTCTGTGAGAGGATGGGGTTGCGAAGGCTGTTGGTTAGTCTAATATTCCTCAGCTAAACTGGCTCGCAATATATATATATATATATATATATATATATATATATATATATATATATATATAGAAAGAAAGTTGCCAGATATGGGGCGTTTCTATATATGAAACCTTTCTTGTGGGGTGTGAAAAAATTGTGGGGTGTTTATACCACCCCGCATTTTTTTAAGCACTGCAGTAGACTCAGGGCATCCATTTTACCCTCCCTAGGTTGTTTTCCAGCATCTCGGTTTTATAAGGGTTATATATATATGTAGTTTCACAGTAGTCTCCCTTGCGTCGGCTAGCGCAAGACCGATATTAAATTCCCGCTGAGAAAATATATCACCCCACAAAATTTACCTGTAATATATAACACCACACAACAAAACTCTGTTAGCGGTATTATCGATTTTTGTTTCTAGTTCTGACGGCCGCATTGCGCAGCAAAACAACAGTTTGGAAAGATTTTTTCGGTGATGTTAAACCTTCGAAATAAAAATATGCACTCTACATTTATTCTATGTTTTGGATTCGCGGCGTTTTCAAGATTATTTCACTCAGTTCGAGCCGATCGTTAATTAGATGTTGGCGAAAAGCGTAGAACCTGGAGAAAAAACACCTGATCTTCCGTTGCAGAACTTGTCGCCTCATATGTGACCGTGTCTCTACAATATATTTCGCTCTCTCCGATAAAGAACAAGAACATCAACAACGACCATTAGCACAATATAATACTGATTTACATAAATATTTGGATTCATTGAAAATAATTACATGAAGGCCCTATCGTGCATTTAAGTTGGATGTCAATTCTATTCATTTTTTTTTATTTTTATCAATTAATTAATTTATTTATTTATTTTTTATTTTTATTATTATTTTTTTTTTTTTTTTTGCTTAATTCCAACACTAATTAAAACTTTATACAACATTTAAGACCTTAGATGCACATTAGTCTCCTTATTTGTGCTCTGAACATAAATTGTGGATACACGTTATAAAGCCACATTGAGGCGGTTCTAACGAGGACCTGCCATTTATGATTAGAACAGAAATAAGGAAAATATATAATGAATAATCTAAAAATGCTGCGTGTGCTTTTATCGAAATGCTAGGCCCTGGCGAGGCTGCACTTATGATCAGGCTCACCTGAGCCTTCCTTGGTCGACTCTGCAATCTCTTTTCTCATGAGCTGGTTCATTTACAAATGCAAATAAAAATGTTGACACTCGGAGATTATAACGTTAACATTCGCTATGTTCAACTATAGCTTACTTAGTTTACTTCGACACAAAACTTATTTTAGACTCGTAGACTAGACTACTGGCGTAATGTGACTGTACGTGGCAGAGAAAACCTGCAGCCTTGGATGGGAGACCACAACCCTGGTACATGCCGAGCACAGTTCGCAGTGGTGACAATCAAAGCACTGAAAGCACTGGTGGGTCGATTGAGTGTAGGATGGGAAAATGGTCCTGGACGGGGACTTAAGACTTGTTTCGTTTACCCCTTTAATTCATCTACTGAAAGCCAACAGTGTAGACCCCGATCAGACGCCGTGTACTGCGGCGTCTGATCTGGCTCAACACTGTTTGCCAAACCCAGCACAAGATTTTAGATAACCCTCTTACGCAACAAGCTGACCTCACAGCGATAAGAACAACGCGGCTATTTTCTGTAAATAACTGTTACCTGGCTTTCATACACATCATAAGTGATGGTCACGTGGACATCAAGAAACGAAATGCTGCTGTGCTTAATAACTTTGTGTCGATTGACAAACAATCGACAAAAAAAAAAAAGCCCAACAGATCCTTTTGAAATCTCAGATCAATCGAACGCAACGTACAGTAATACTCCATACATGTAATAACACTAACGACAAAAAGGAACACGCCTCAATTTGAAAAGTACGAAAGCCTGGTAGGGACATTTCTTATTTCTAACTTCTAACTTCTGACTTCTTACTTTTAACCTCTTACTTCTAACTTCTACGTTGTATGTATGTATGTATGCATGTATGTATGTACTGACGCCTACTAATACATACATACATACATACATAGTGGAAGTTAGAAGTAAGAAGTTAGAAGTCAGAGGTTAAAAGTTAGAAGTTAGAAGTAAGAAGTTAAAAGTTAGAAATAAGAACTTAAGCCCCTTTTACATGCATTAATGTTACCTCTTGGGGTATATTTACCCCTAGGGGTAAATATTTGCCCCTCCTTGTTAGATACCCTCGTGGATAAACGGGTTCGTTTATATGTGTTATAGGAAGAAGGGGCAAATGATAGTTTTCTCTTTTATTTAAAAGCCTATCTATAATTACATTGTTTCTTTTACCTTCACCACTCTCTGAGAAAAAAAAAAAAAAAAAAAAGCAGATGACAAATTGATAATATTTATTTTTCCCAGAGAATTGGATTCGGCATTTCATGGAAATTGTTATCATTAGAGACAATTTGTATGGGATATCAAAGCCTGTATCGTGAGAAAAAGAATAAGAAAACTATTTCATGTCGTCTGCTGAAAATTTTACCGAGAGTACTCAGCGTTAATTGTCATTATCAAAAAATGAAATGTTTGAGAAAGTTTACGAGGCAATTTGCTGTGGAAGATTTGGAAGAAAAAAGTATTATTTAGTGGTCAGTAATATATGTTCCATTGTTTCTTATTTTACTGTTGTATCCCAAAATGTTGTGCTAACATTCCCCAACAGCAAGACAGTATAGCCCCATCAAAGTTTCTGCAGGGTTTATAACATTCTACTCACCATACTGTACATAGATATGTTCATCAGAATCCAGGCTGGTCCCAAAATCAGTTGAGACTCTCCAAATAGAAACTGACCTTATGATATATATTAACAGGTTACACTCAGATCAGCTTGTGCATTCATGGGGTCTACACTTGTCACTATACTACAAAGATTCTGTTTGCAAACGGTATAGACCCCTATTATACTGCCCATGCAGATGTGCAGGCCCATCAGCGTTTACGCTGGTCATATATGTAATAAAGTCAGTTTCTATTTACATTTTTTCCACTCATCAGCTGTGTGCTCCAGACATGAAACAAGCACTGATTAACAGAACTAGCTGCTAATAAGCTAGATAAACTATTTGACATTGGTTTTTTTTTTTTTTTTTTTTAATTTAGGTCAGACTGACTATGATAATGTTGAATGTTGGCATACGATCTGAAACCAAGTCTACCGGGAAACTCAATTCCGGTGATCTTAAAGTATGCCTGGCAGACTTGGTCATTGCCAGCCTTTAGATCTGCACAGTCTGGTCAAGGCATTTCCTATTTACAGATTAGATTCTACATATAAAGATGAAATAATTCATCGGTAATAATTGTCCATGATCATTACAATCCACTTGCGGTACTAGTATTTTGTGCGTTTGTACTCAAGTGTTTATCACATATTGAACTATTGAAATACCACGTGTGTGAGTACCAGACTGTGCAGAGTTTGTTGAATAGATATATAGTCTGAACTGGCACCTCTATTTATATCTGACATTTCGTATGTTTGCTCTGTCCTTAACCTTCGCCGCTCTGTGGGCAAAATTAACAGACGACAAATTGGCAGAAAAAAAAAATTGTCCCTGCTTTTCTTAGAAAATAAGGGATGAGACCATTTTCATGAAATAATATTAATCATATTTGCCTTGAATCAGTATCCTAACTGCTAACATAATAGTATTCATGTCAAATAAATCACTTCTGACCACAACTTGCAAAGTTTATTTGTGATAGAGAAGGTAAAAGTATACCTGCAGAAATCAAGTAAATAAACAAATAAAATGTATTCAAAATAAAAATTGTATACATGTTTTTAAGACATTCCAAATATATTTATAAAATTTACCCCTATGTGTAAATTAAATATTAACTTTACATGACGAAATATACCCCTAGGGGTTAAATACCCCTATATTTGCCTCTACCCTTGAGTAGGGGTATTTTACCCATGTGGGTAAATTTTACCCCTCGGGGCAAATGCGTTTACATGACGAGTTTACCCCAAGGGTAAATTTACCCCTAGGGGCAAACGTATGCATATAAACGGGGTATTAGAAGTTAGAAGTTATAAATTAAGAAATTTATGTCCGTTCTTCCCTCCCCTCCGTCCGTTCGCAAACAATGACGTCATTGCAAATGCATGTTCACTCTCTCACACGCACACCCAAATCGATCCCTCATTCCGTCAATTCGTCCTTCCGATGAACGCGAGCATGAATTGACGCCTATACATACATACATACATACATACATACATACGTACATACATACATACATCTCCCCCGCCCATCTGGGCTTGGAGAAATAGATAGGGCTGCATGGTGCTTCCGCACAGAGCTGAAACCGACCGAATTTGAGTACTGGTGAAACGCTTAGAAGGTCTAAGCCTGACGGGGACGTAAAACCTGAACACAAACAATTAAAGGACTATCCCTGATAATGCGAGTGTCAAGAGTTCTTTGTACCATATTTATGCCTTTGGTGAAGATTGTACATAATTTTGACATTTATAGAAATCAAAGTACTGACAGCACCGAAGAATCGATTGTATTTTAGTGCAGACTGGGAACATAGTCTTGAACTGAGACGTAGACTGTTTCGTTTAACGCTAAAACTTCCAGTATTTTAAGCAAACAATGTAGACCCTGATCAGACTCGGCGTCTGATCTGGGCTAAAATGTTTGCCAATGTCCCAGCACATGCGCCCAGTCATTGTTTCACAAAAAGATTTCTTTTACACAGCACTCTGACGTCACAACAACAAGAATAACGCGACTATTTTCTATAAATAACCTTTTCCTGGATTTCCCCCCAATTCACTGATAGTCGCGTGGACATCAGCACTGAAGAGCTTCTGAGCTTAGTAACTTTGGGTCGACTGACAAACAATCGACCCAAAATACACCGGACTTGTGTGACCTGTAAAAGGATATTCCATACACATGACTAAGCGATATAACGCAACCTCTCTCTCTCTCATTTGGATAACACACTCGTGTGACATAACACTTTCCTTTGAGACATTTGTTCCCGTTGACATTTTGTAACCTTTTTTTCTTATTGATGCTCCAAGCATAGTATGTGGATGCTCATTAGAACCGTCTCATTGACTACTCACAATTTACGGTTGATAGAAAAATGTATTCCCTTGTACACCCCAGATTACAAGGGCATTTGTAAGGACCTTTTAACGTGATCTCTCTCTCTCTCTCTCTCTCTTCGCGAGACAGCTTAACGAAACAGGTTCAGGTTTAGGATCCCGTTTCGGGCCTAAACGCAAGTTCAATCGACCCACCAGTAGTGCTTTGACTTCAAAAGCGGGGATAGAAAAAGAAGAAGAAGAAGAAAAAAAAAATACATTTCATTCTCAATAAAAAATATGTTTGTGCTTAATGCTTATGAACGTGGAGCATGTGGACTGAACAAAAAATGTCAGTTGAAGCATGGTACAGTCTGTTCATTTATATTTCAATTTTGTAGCGTCACACACACACACGCACGCGCGCGCGCACCTCCGCACGCACACACACACACACACACACACACACACACACACACACACACACACACACACACACAGAGAGACTTTTTGGATTTCACTGTATGATGGACCTAGTTCAGTTTCCTAGTCTCAAATTATTACTGTTAAACAAATTTGCAGATTGGATGTGGTCAGTAATTGATTAAGTAACAGCTGCTTAATCGCTATTTGGGAGACGTTATCACTCCACGAGATCATTAGCTGAGAATAATCCGTGTAAACTGCATAGCCAACCAATACATGATGTGTTATAAAAACCTGAAACTACTCAAATATATTCGAAACGAAAGTTTGACAACTCATTCGTGAATCTCTAACGCACACCTTCTGAGCACCGATATGACATGTGTGTTTCATATCTCTATAATAAGCATTGTTCAAATGATTTGTTTTAACTTTAGTTTTCTATTCTAGACATATAGGTGCGCGTTTCTACCGTCTCACTGAGGCGATTCTAACGAGTATCCACAATCTATTTTTTTAGAAAAAAACGGAAAGTATTGCATACCCATATAAACCCAAGTTTTCCCTATATAAAGTGAGATTTACAAGAGTGTTTATTACGAGAGCATCAAGAAAGAATAGTTAGCTTTAAAATTTTATCTCTACAATGACATTTTTTCTGGCGAAATTTGTGATGTTTTCTTTTCTAGTCCAAACATATTATTGTGGGTGCTCGTTAGGGTTACCAGCCTATCCCCATTTGAGATACTGCTGTCCTTTAAGCCTCTGAAAAAGGGCATTTATCTGGCGAAACTTTGTGACAGTGTCTGAGATTTAACTTACGAGCACTCACAGTCTATATTTTGAGCAGAAATAAGGAAATGATAAAACCCTGGTAAACCAAACTTTTCTACATAAAGTGGGGTTTACCACAATCTACATGTATGTCTTTGAACAAAAATATGAACAATACTGTTCATCTTCTAATCCCCACTATTCCATACATTATGACTGAAGGTATTCGAATGAATCGCCTCAGTGGAGTGTTCCTATGAGAGCATGTAATCAAATAAGTCCGTGTGAATTTACAAAGGAATACATCCTTTTCCTTATTTTTGGTCTAAAATATAGAATGTGGGTACTTCTTACGAACAGTCACAAATTTATTACTGTTGTCTCAGTTTGTTGTGTATAACTATTTGCTGCTTGGAAAAAAAAAACAAAAAAAACAACAAACAATGTGTGTTGTGTATTTACGTCCCCGTCAACACTATTAGGGTCATTTTGGAGATGTTGCTTCCAGTTTTGTGGGACTTTTACCCGACACTGAGATGAAATGACATCACAAGCCCTACCGCCCAAAACAACCAATAGGGTTTATGTGCAGGGACGGTCTGACTCGCACCACTTTGCCTGGGCAGGCTAAGACCTTCTAAGCAATTTACCAGTACTCATGTGCGGACGGTTTCAGCTCTGCGTGGAAGCACCATGCAGCCCAATCTATTTCTGCAAGCCCCGATGGACGGGGTGTTGTGGGGGTGGGGGGGGGATGGGAGGGGGGGGGGGCACCTCGGTGTATATGTGGTCGTCTCTACCAAAAACCTATCAGCTGAGTAACGGATGCATCTTCAGGATAGGCAACTTCTTCAAATGTAGTCTTCCTCTCTGATCTTTAAAGTAAAGGAATGCATATTCATCTGTACTTTCCTGTACGAATATAGTGGAAAGCAAATAGGAGGTCACACATGTTGATTAACCCTTAACCTGCTAATCGCGACGTTTGCCAACGTCTTTTTTTTATTTATTTATTTATTTAATTTTTTATTTATTTATTTATTTATTTATTTTTTTTTTTTGCTCAGAGAAAATAAAGTTTGACACTACACGTGAATCGTCTGCTGAAATCTTGAGCATCTTTAATTAGTTTTTTTGTGGTCTGCAGAGGCGGGAAATGTACTGCCCAACTTATTGTAACAAGTGGAACAGTGCATGTGAAAATACGCGTAGGAGTAAATAAGGATATCTATTTCAACCATAAATAATGATATCTCTAATGCATTGCAGATACCTGTACTTGAAATGCAGATTATATATGTATTTAATTTAGAAATAAAGATATCTGCATTTCAAATACAGGTATCTGCATTTGCATCAGGAAAACATGCCTATATAATTTTGACCCACTTAAACCCCACTTTTTATAATAATAATAATAATAAAATAAAACTGACGTCTGCTCTGAAACATTATATGACGTTTTAATCGATAAGATTAGAGTCGGGTTATGGGGTCTTACGTTACATTGTACTTATAAGACAACGCTAAATTCCTATGTATAAAACCCAGTTTTCCACGCATATGCAAGATTATAAAAAAAAAAAAAAAAAAAACAAGAAAAAAAAAAAAAAAAAAAAAAAAGGTGAAAGAACCGAACGGAAGACAGATTTAAAACCAACATCTAATGCCTTTAGATTGTAACAAGGTTTATGAATATTAAAATTAAACTTTATGGCTGTGACTTCTGGCTTGGTTTTTTTTTTTTTTTTTTTTTTTTTTTTACCGTAAACTGACATTTTTTCCAATCACTTTTTTTTCTGCGTTTTATCTATAATTCGAGCTAAACAGAGCTTAGAAAACAAAATCACGAACAAAATTATTGTGTTTACACAGGACTGTCATAAGACCATTCCGGGCTGTAGACTATACATGCATATTCCGTTGTAGAATATATATGTAGATTCTATCATACTTCCTCGACATTTTGTATGAAGTTAAAACTTGAAAACACACAAAAGAGTTCTTTTAACGAAACAAATATTTTGTGATGAAACTTTGTGATATTTTTACATCTACTCCAAAAGTAGATAATAACTGCCCATAAGGACTGACTCATTGAGGCAGTTCTATCGAGCACACACAATCTATTTTTTGAACAAAATGAAAATGTTTTTTTTACCATTGTAAACTTCACGTCTCTATATATAAACTTGGGCCCATCTGATGGGTCCGAGATATAAAGTGGAGTTTAGGGTGGTCGTTACATGGACTTGTTAACGTGATGACTGAAAAAGAAATGGTTAATCTTGAAAAAGCTATTTTCTCTCTATATATTGTGTAATAAGTTGGGTTAATCAGTGTTTTTTTTTATAAAATGGGTTTGTCAATGTATTGAGTTGCTTTCCTATTCTTGGTCCATCCTTCTTTTACTTTCCAATAGCCATTCGCATTCCAGCAATACCATTCTTCGTGTGTATGCGTTGGTTGGTGGGGTGGTATACGGAAAACGCAGTGAAACAATGATTAGAACAAACTATGTAAAATGACATGGTATCGACTTTGATCCGACAATGCTTTTAAAATGTCATATTGATGGTAGGTGTCCACTGCATATATTTTTTAGTAAAAATAAGGAAAAAAGTATCCGGTACCCTATTAAACCAGACTTTCTCGGTCGATGTTAATTATATTATTAACGATCTAAATTTCATATCCATTTAATGACCGAGCAAATTCATTTTCTTGAAGGAGCAAATTCCTTGCCTCGAAGGATGGTTGTATGATTTCGATCTCGGAGGATGAATAAAATAGAACACGATATATTATTCACAGAAACGTACATTCGCGCAACAGAACATAACCCCAAATGAATACCACATAAAGGAAATGATTTTTTAATTAAATATATAGAATATCCTATCTAAAGTGTATGAGGATTTTGAATAAGTTATGGTAGATGAGCCATCGGTGTTCGAACCATTGAAGTTTCACTGTATACTCATCATATTTAAGAAGACATACTGTGGGACGTTATATACACATCCCGAATTTTATTTAAATTATCCACCAACTTTCCTAGACATGTGGCGGGTTAAAACTTTTGGCTAGTATATATGGATGCAGTATAGGATATATATGGGTGTCTTTTTTTTTTTTTAATTTGAATTGGGGTTTTCGTTATATAGACATCCCGGATTTTATTTAAAATAATCCACCAACTTTCCTAGACATGTGGCGGGTTAAAACTTTTCGCTAGTATATATGGATGCAGTATAGGATATATATGGGTGTCTTTTGTTTTTGTTGGAATTGGGGTTTTACCTCCCCATTCAACATTATTTAGGTCGTTTTAGAGACGCTGCTTCCAATTATGCGGGACATTTACCCGACATTGAGATGAAATGACATCTAAAGCCCTACCGTCCAAACAAACCAACGGGGTTTATATGCAGGGACTCGCATCACTTTGCCTGCGCAGGCTTATACCTTCTAAGCGGTTTACTAGTACTCGTGAGCGGTCGGTTTTAGCTCTGCGTGGAAGCACCATGCAGCCCAGTCTATTTCTCCCAGCCCCGAGGGGTGGGGGCAAATATGTGAGTGTCAGTCCATTTCTATGCAAACATGAGTTAGGTTTTAAAGTTTGGCATTTGTTTAGTACACATGAAGCATCCCTTGGTAGACCTAAAATTACTAAACACAACACAAAGATCGCTATTGTAAACGAAAACCCCTGTTCAAAATTTTCCTAAGAACTTCTGAAATGTACAAAATCTGTCATTGTCAGATTATTTTAACTATCTTACAACTATGACAACCGATAGACAACTTTCTGCTGAACAGGTAAATACAGTTATTTCTTATGAATAATTTATAATTTAATGGGGTAGGGCGGGGGGGGGGGGGGGGGGCGGGGGGGGGGATAGGCGGGAGAGCGGAAAATAAGTAATCAATCCCAGATAAAGCATAAAAGGAATTGCAGCAGCAGAATCAATTACATCAACAAAAGTGAATTGCTGGAAAATGGTAGAATGCCCAAATCAACAAAAGAAGAAAAAATGAATACCTCGGCATGTATTCCATAATACCTATGGCGGGGACAAGCTATGAATACATTAAATGCTGATGCAGCTAAACAAACAAAACGGATTCCCATGTTTATATATATATAATGGATTCCCATGTTTATATTTGTAGGCTACTATATAAAAGAAATGTAGTAGTCATCGTCACAATTTATGTCAGTAATCAACGCTATATGATAATGTCTCAGCAGAATCAGTTAAATCAACAAAAGTGAATTGCTGAAAAATGGTGGGATGCTCAAGTCAACAAAAGAAGAAAACATGAATACCTCTGCATATTATTCCATAATACCTATGACGGGGACAAGCTATGCATACATTAAATACTCATGCAGCTAAACAAACAAAATAGATTCGCATGTTTATATATATATATAATGGATTCCCATTTTTATATTTCTAGGCTACTATATAAAAGAAATGTAGTAGATATCGTCACAATTTATGTCAGTAATCAACGCTATATTATAATGTCTCTGAAAATGTACATTATTAAGATTTAAAAGACATTTCAGAACAAACATTTTAAATGTCAGATGTATCAAAACACTTTATTTTTTTCACACAATGTTATAATTTTTTGAAAAACAAATTGTTTAATTCATGTAATGAAACAAAAAGCGTAACACCACTTACTATACTGAATGCATAGGTAAATGATAATTTTGTTCTTTTTTTTACAAAAAGATTATGTTGTTGAAGGCTAAAAGGCCCATATGATCAGAAGACTCTAATTTGGCAAAAAAAAAAAAAAAAAAAAAAAAAAAAAAAAAAATACTGGCAAAATGTGTTTGGTAAACATCGAAAAGCGAAAACATGACTGACTTGTTTTATATGAAATTTTCGGTAACCTGAAAGTTTTTATATCCAAAATCAGCTTTTCAGTACGAACAACTTCTAAATAAAAACGTGAAAAAGTAACTAAAACGGTCGACGGCAACATTTGCTAATAAATCAACATTTGTATTGCATTTTTGTATATTCAGGGGTTACAATGTTAGTGATTCTTGAGAATACATTTTATTTAATTGTTAGACAAATCTTTCAATAGGGAAACAAAACAACTCAACAATGTTCGATGGTATAAAATTTTTTATGTGGTACTTTAATATTTTACTATTTTATAATGTAAAAAAGCACAAAGCATTTAACAAAAACATTATTTTTTTATAGATTTTCTGGTTGTTTTAAAACTGATCTAGTGGATCAGGTGGGAAACAGTCAACTACTTTTGCTAGTTTTGATTAGATTTTTTTTTCACTCTGCAACGGTGGCTCTACAATTTATATAAAATACGGGGTGGTTATATGTCACCTCGGTTGATGATATTCATATTCCTCGGGCGGGCATTTTTTCAGTATCACTCTCTCAGGAATGTGATACCTAACAAGACTACTGACCCGTACGCTGAAGTAGTACCTCCTATGTCATACTTTTTACTATCACCCTGGTATTCCGTGCATGTGCTATCTTTTTCACTTTTACCCGGAGGATGACATTTTGTTACTATCACACTGGCAGTGAAATAGTAAAAAGTATCGCCCTCAGGCCTATGGGATATTTGTATGGGAAAGTCACATTGTTACAGTGGTGACAGCGTTTTTCATGTCCACGGAAACGCATGCAAAACGCTTTTTAACGGTTTGGAAACGCAGCGTTTCGACCACGCTTAAACGATCGTTTACAGTTTTAGCCAATCAGATCATCGTTTCTGAAACGTTTCAAGCGTTTCAAATATTAACCAATCACATTAGCGTTCGGAAAACGCTGTCATGGAAACCATGTCTGGTTTCAAACGTTTTAGCGTTTGCAGAGTTAGCCAATCAAAATCCCGCGGACTCAATTTATTTTACATCTTTTTTTTTTTTTTTTTTTTTTTCCAATTTCACTTAATTATAATTGTTATAAAATTAATAAAAATAATAGTCAAATAATTTTATGGAGACCAGTATCTGATGCAATAAACAGGAAATGTGTTTTGACGGACAGTGGTAGTGGCCGGACTCTGTAGCTCAGTCGGATGCGCTTCTGACTGGTGATCAGGAGTCGCGGGTTCGATGCTTGCCGGTGCAGTCAGGTAATAGTTGTTTGTTGCACACTATTTTCTCACCTGAGACAAACACTGGGTACATAAATATTTCGATTTTAAATTACATCAAGTGGTATTAAAGCCACTTGATTATATTGAATGCAATGATTAGACTCACATCAATGAATGTAATATTTGTAGTAGTAATAATAATAATAATAACGATTACTAAACATGTATTTTTATGTCACGGTTTTGCAGATTAACATTTCACTGTATCAGCGTATACAGGAGTTCCCTGTCCAAGATTGCGGCTAAGTAGCGGTAGGAAAAAATCTAGAGTAAATACATGTATTTCGTTATATTTTCCTTCCGCGATGATTTAGGATATTAGATGGTGGCAATTAGCTATTAAAGACACAATTTAGATTACATAACACGCTAATGGCCATAAGCAGATAAAAATTTCTTGGTGACTTTGGCCAACCTTATAGGTAGGGGCCTAATAAGGGGAAATTATTGACATTAGTAAAGTTTATCATTAAAACATAGAAACAGATAAGGTCGGTAATTTGGCGAAAGGTTGGTGTGCATTTTTTTTTCTTTTTACTCATTAAAATATAGCTGGTTGTTTTTAATAAAATCGCCTCGAAAAGGCAGTTCTAATGAATACCCACAACATATTTTATGGATAAATTATGGATAAATTAACATTTATGTCTTAATATGCTAGTTTATCATCAAATTCCCTCTTCTGCATAAATTTCCATTAGCACAATTTCAAAGCTTCGTCAAACTAAAAGATAATCACTAAAAAGGGTATAATAAATAAATCCATTGTTCAGGAAAAGCATAATTTTGGAGCACTTTTTTTCGCAAAGACATTTAAGAATTATTTACCATGCTATGGGGCAGTTTCAGCAGACAAGAAATTAATAAGATTTTGTTTTTATTTTTTCTGAAAAATAGGATTTGAAATGTTAAATGCCATTTTACGGGAAATATAAGAACAAAATCTTTATTTTTCATTCATTCCTAGCAATGAATAATGATCGGAATGCCTTTCAACTTCCAGTTAAGAATGATTGATTATTGACTTTTGAAAGTACTGGAAAACACGTTGTGTCTTAAAATGCAATATACAACGGAAAAGGAATTTTAACAGTTTTTGGCAGAATCACTTTAATTCCTGCAAAAAAGAATGTACTTTCAGTGAATATGTGGATCAGTCTGCACATCCCGCAATCTTATCAGTCTGTGTTTTCTGGACGAAGAAGCAGTAGATCTTCTAGAGCGTGTGGTGAAGACTGATCAGACTGTGCAGACGTACAGGCTGATCTGAATATTCACTAAACATACAGAGTTTGTAGAAATAACTGTGTTTCAGAAAATTCAGTTTGCGCAATTGCAGAAAGTAAATATTCACATTTTAGGATACAATCATTTTTTTATTTTTTTTTTAAATTTCCTATCAGACTTATTATACAGTTCTCCATCAGTAGAATTAGGATCCAGTTTTTGAAGTGTTCTTATTTACTTTAAAAATAAGTAAATGAATAAATAAATAAATGAGGTTCATTTGAGAAACTTTATGATCGATTTATGATTATGATCATATCTTGTATTTTCATGTTTCTCCTCCAGAAAATATATGGTTGGTACTCATTAAAATTACCTCTGTGAGGTGATTCTAATAAATATACACAACAAAATTATTAAAGTGGAAAAATGAAGACACACATCAATTATTATCAAATACTCTATGCTACATGAATCTGGAGTACTGTGCAATTAATGCGTATAATATCATGATATTTTCCAATTTTTATTTATTTTCATATTTTTTTTTATTTATACTATCCCCTTTTTGATCTTTCAAATGTTACATAATATTAGCCTGTGTATTTCTTAAGGAGGGTGAGGTATAGGATATACTCATTCCATGTATTGTTTATTGGAAGTTTTATGATATGCAGGTGCACTTCCAAATCTATTTGGATGAGAAAAAAAAAAGAAACAGCATGCATAAGCAGGTAATGCCTTAAAAGGATATAATGCTCGTATATTTGAAATTAAGACAACACCAGACGTAATGTAAAAAATATATATCGAAGAAGACTTACTTAAAAACTGCTAAGTCAGTTTTGAACAAATAAAAAAAAAAAAAAAAAAAACATTTCAATTTCATCCATTCATCTTTGATAAAAAGTCATTTTCATTTTAAACTATCGAATACATGTAGATACAAAGTAATTTTACCAATATTAAAAAAGAGGAATACATGAAAATATGTGATAAATATAGGGCATCCGCGCACTCTGATTTGCTTCGTTGCTGCTCATCTGTACATTGTCTTATTCGATACGATTTGCCAATAGTCTTGCACATTATCTTCTAATATTTAACCTATTGTTACTGAATGAACTCACCCACCCTATATACTGGAAGATTCTAATTTCGATTTTAGGTATGCCAGGCTATGTTATGTAGAGAAACAAATGGTTGAACTATTTGCAAATAATGGATACCCTGATCAGACGTCACGTTCTGCGGCATCTGATCTGGGTCTCCACTGTTTTCCAATTACCCTTTTAGGAGTATCCAGACTACAATGTGCTATAAATGCAACATTGATTTGTATGTTCATCCGTGCATTTTGATCTGATTCGTTGCAGTTCGTCTGTACATTTTTATTATCATTATTATTCGAAAGGATCTGCTGTTTCTCCAGTGCATCGTCTTCTAATATTTAAGTATAGGTTGCAATATGCAAAATACTAAATTAGAATGTGCATCCGCGCACTCTGCTCTGGGTCATTGCTGCTCGTCCATACATTTGATCTGTTTATCCAGCACATCGTCTTCTAATATTAAAATATAGCGTTCTTAAGGTTAACAGCTTTGCATATACATGCCAAAAATGTTTTCATAGTGAGTATATACTTTCATGAAAGCCCTCCAGCAAGATATTTGCCGACTGTCCACATAATTGCCATGATGTGCACAGTGCATCGTATTCGAAAAATAATGGCCCAAACAAGTAAAAATGGACCTATTTATATTTTACGATTCTGATCAGTCTGTGTATTAGATGGATACTGAGCGATTCATGTATTACAGTATTTTATACTAATGACCTGATCAGTGAACTGAGTGGACACCATTATGCACTAGACTGATCCACTCACTTTAATCCGAGTAACACCTATGCTCAGAGGGACGTTTTCACTGGATAAGGATCTAATGAAAGGATTAGTATTGGTGACACATAATTCTAACAATAAATTTCAGTAAAGCAGATCATCTGTTCCAGAACCATTTGTCTAAACGACAGTGTACATTTCATTTTAAAAAAAGGTGGGGGCGTGAGGGGGAGGGACGTGGGGGGGGGGGGGGGGAGAAATATTACTCAAAACAATAATGGCAATTCACAGGTTCGACGTAGTTCAGACTGGTGTAGAAAATCTTTCATCTTGATCCTGCTGCGCAAGCTGATCTGGTTTGGTCGGCACTGGTTGAATATATATTAGCCCCTTTGAACAGAAATAAGAAACGACCTTATGGTATTTGAGAACAGCTTAGACCAAGGTGAACCGGCATTTCCGCGCAGTCTGATCGTGGTCTACACATATCACCAACAGAATGGATTATGTCAACGATTCATTGTCCAGTTGAACCTTTATCACTCTCTGGGCTAACTCAGCAGATGGCAAATTCATGAACTCTTTTCTTATTTTCTCCCGTAAAACAGGTTTGACATTTCACGCAAATCTCCACTGAAGACAATTTGCAGGGGAAGTGAAGTCCTGTGGAGATAATATGTATGAAAAGCCGACACCTGTTTTCAGGATAACATAAGAAAAATATTTCAAAATGTCATCAACTGACTATTCTGTACATTTCATGCAAATTGTCTTGAATAGACACAACTGGCATGAGATGTCAAATCCTGTTTTCTGGAGAAACGAAAAAAATGTCATCACTTTGTTGTCTGCTGAATAAACAGAGTGGTAAAGGTTAACATTTAACCTGCTTTGTTTAGATATAAGCAGATGATATTATTATTTTTATTTTATTTTTTTTTTTTTGATGTGAAAACAGTTTAACTCACTTTAATTTGGAGACGCAAAACAGGCTATTGGAAAACAGTGCAGATCCAGATCAGACACTGCAAAATGCGGCATTTGATCAGGGTAGCCATTGTTTGCACAGTTCAGTCATTTTTCGCTAGGATTATCTAAATCACATAACCTGACTTGCCTAACATTGAATTAGACTCTTCCAATATAGAGTGTGGGGGAGTCTATTTGGACATATATACTCTTGTTGCATCTTTTCACCTTTTCCCATGATGCTGTCAAATTGTGCTACATGGAAGTCAAATAAAGAACTAAACTTGTATAAGTTTTATCTCTCGCATTTTTACTTATGGGATTATTTCCTATCACATTTAACCAGGTAGCCTCTGGCATTTTTATTTGTTGCATTTTTCCTCTAACATTTTTGCATATGTCATTTTCAGCTCTGGCATTTTTACCGCACACCTTAAAAACAAAATAAGTCAGAAAAGCCTGCCGATTTAAATGACAAATCGTAGCCATTAACATACATCTAAAATTATGCAATAATAATAATAATAATTATTATTATAAATAAAAATAAAATAAAAAATAAATAAATAAAAATAAAATAAAATATAAAAGTAAGATAAATAAATTAAATAAATATTTTCTTGGTTAAGGCATTCTGATATTGTCAAATCATTTGCAGGCAATTTGTATGAAATGCCAAAATCTATTTTCAGGAAATTATATAAACTTCAAAATGTCATCTGCTAAATATTTTATACCGAGTACTATGTGCTAAAACATGTAATTGTCAAAAGACGTTGATTGTCATGATTGCAGTGTAAAAATAATAGGCTTCACAAAGTATAATAATTAAACATGTTAATTCTTTCGAAAATACCAAAATATATTTTATAAAGAAAATATAAATAAATAAAATAAAATAAAATAAATATAATTTTAATACGTAGATACAGAGTACTTTAGTTGTAAATTAACACGGTTTAATACGGTCCAACAGGTATTTATGATTCGATTGGTCTAACATACAAACGGTGCGAAACGGTCAAATGATTGGCCGAAACGGAAAAAGCGTTTCGATAAGGCAAGCTGATTGGCCGAAACGGTGAAAAGCGTTTCGAGAAAACGTTTGTATCTCCTCAGTTCGCATATGCAAATTAAGCGTTTGAGTGAAACGCTTTGCTCTGTAATTTGATTGGCCGAAACGATATGAAACGCTAGAAACGTTGTCGAAACGCAAACGTTATGCCACGATTTTAAAACGCACCCGAAACGCATAAACGGACAAGAAAAACGTAATCGCTACTGTACGACCCAGAGCAGACTGCAGTGCCAGCTGACTAAGTTTAATACCTATTAGAGGTAGGGTCCATTTTCCACAGTCGGACCATTTGTTATAGTTATTAATAGTAGCGTGATATATAAGTTACGCAAATTTAATAATGCTAAACTGGTTGCGAAACGCAAAAAAGCGAGAAAATCGCATAATGTTTGCATTTGATGCGTAGCAAGAGAATAACCTTACTATATATAAACTCACCGATACAGTCCTATTCGAAGGACAACTAGACAACACAAAAGATCCGTTTAAATTATGATTAGACAGTTCGGCACGTCGTTAATTTATATTAATATTATGTTTGTAGTCTTTTTCTGTTCAAATATCAAAAGCAGGAAAATGTCCGTATCTGAATAGTAAACCTATAAACTATATATTGCAGCGCGCGCTAGTCCGATACTGCATATGTTACCTGGCTTATTTCAGGAATGCTGAGCAGGCTGCGCTAGGTTATGCAGTCTTGTCGGAAATCAGGGAGCGAGAATTGTAACTGCTATCGGGGACACTGAGCAGGCCGCGCTGGCATGTGCGGACTGACCAGTCGTTTTGAGGCAGCAGTCGCAAGGTGTGATTTAGTTTATACAAAATAAGAAAACAGTGCAGGATCTGAATAGCCAATGTAAAATGTGCAGTACCATAAGAATCGCGTAGGCCAGAAATTTAGGTTTACATACGCATATGCAATACGCAAACATACGCACGAACATACAGGCACCTATATAGCAGGTTTTTTTTTTCTCTTTCTAAGTTTAATAGATAATTTAATGAGTCTAAGAAATTGTTGAAAATTTGTATTATTCCGCCTGCATAATCACTGTTATATTTAAGTGTTCCGATTTCGTCTGATCAGGGCACCGAGTTTAAAATAGTCGGAGTTGATCCAGTTACTCTCCCTCTGATCATTATCCGGAAGTCGGAGGTGTTTTTCATTAGTAATGTCAGTGACATTTAGGATTGCGACATTTGGAACGTCATGTCCCTGATTGTCATCCATACATTATAATCGTTTGTGCGTGTATGGAAATGGGGCTTGCATATGATATGACGTTACGCGGACGACGTTGCCGCCAGTTGGCAGGCGCTCACCATCGACCGCGTCGGTGTCATTAATAGGGATAGAAGTCGCGGGTGATACGTCGACGTCAGTGATGGGTCTATCATGGCGTCGGTTATACAGCTGCGACGTCAATGACGTCACTCTATAAGGTGATGTGCGTGATTGTAGAATAAAGGGTAGAATCTTAGCAGGATTCATCTTATGTAATTATAGAACATGTCCTTAGTCTGTTTTTGTTTATTTTTTGTTGTGTCCTTCCATGTCCTTCCAAAGACAGTTGACCTCAATGTGAGGTGCAGTACTTAGACTCCATCGAGTCTTGGACGGGCCGAGGCCGCCAAATAAGGGTCTAATACAATGGTATAAACAGCCAGAACTGGGAACAGTGAACAAAAGGTTCAAGGGATTGCCAACATACAAGAACGTTATTAAGGCCTTGACTAAACAGAGAAATGATAAGATTAAAATGAGCTTAATAAATAATAATAATAATAATAATGAGATCGATCAATAATTAAGAAAGTGTAATAAAACTTTAAAAAAAATAAGATAAGGGCGCCGTATAGATATTATTGGAAAGGGAGGCAATCTCTTCGCACTGGCACACAGTTATCCTCATTTGGTTGGGTATATATACTGAGTGTATTAAATTGATTAACCAAGCAGGCTAATCAAGTAATATACCAGTATAATTCTCCAACCGTGCCAACGTGACGAGATTTGCGTCAAAATTGTGTATGAAGTGTTGTATTATTTTAATGTCTGTTTATTATATGAATTGTATATGTAAAAAAAAAAAAAAAAAAAAAAAAAAAAAAAAAATCTACCGTTGTTAGAGGCTTCTGTGAAATTGTACAGTTGGGCAAACCCGGAGCTTGATTAAATTGGAAAAAAAAGGTAAGAGAAACGTCCAAGAAGTGTCACAATCACAAACCGCAGCTCTTCCCAGACACTAAGAGGAAGAGGAAACCGACAAATCCAAACAGGTAGAAATCGAACAAACGTACGAAAAACACTAAGTTTAGCTCTCTCTTCCACAAGCGAGGTAATCGCAATGCTAAAAGGACAGAAAAAAAAACAACAACAAAAACAAAAACAAAACAACAACACAAGAACAAAATGACACAAGGTAAGATATAAAACAAATCACCTCGTAGAATAAACCACAAAGCAACAAAGAGTAAGACTAACACCGGGACCATCGCCTTAGAACGGTCAGTAGAGTAAACCACCGGGGGCGGAGTTTAAAGCACTTTTACAGCTAGCCAACTTCACCCTGGGTCCCGATGCTTCTCTTAATACAGAAATACTTAAAAAATCGGTTCGCTTAAATGCTCCCAACTCAGTCAATGCATCAAAGCAAAAACATAAAGTCAAATTAATCACTACAATAAACAAAGACGAGTACTCATGGCTAATTCTACTGTATGCCAGCGTAAATGAAAACCAAAAGTTGAACCACGGCGGGCCAAGCCAAAGACATATCGCCAAGCCCCAACCAACTGGTTAAAGTTTTACGAAGAGGCCATCATTGAGTCTGAGGCCCGAACCGCCGTCGTGCAATTAAAGAGTGAAGAATAGCCATCAACAATGATTGAGTTGACAACTAGCCATGCAGTCTGTCGCATAATATCCAGGCTATAGCCAATTCTTATATAATGGTTAATAAGTTTTCTGAATTGCTCCGAAAAGTTAGATTTTCCTAGAATTGCTCCGAAAAGTTAGAAGTCACCCTCGGTGCGTCTTAGCCGCCCAGAGCGTAAAACACATGAGGTTCAATCAAATATCAAAATAGAAGTGAAGGCAATGGTCAGGAATCGATGCAATTACCTCACATCTTCCATCCAAGACACCAAAGGGAAAGAAACACAAACATAAAACAACTTCACCGTAAAGGAAATGTCACAAGTGGAAAGCCAAAATTAAGGATAGTTACTTTCCTACAAATTGGCCGAACGGCTATTCAAAATAAAAATGATATCAGCAATACATACATGCTATAACGAACTATAACAATATCAAACCACAACATAAGAACCGCCTTGGAATAAATACTTTCTCACACCACATTTTTTATATGCACATCATATATTAGGCAGATTAAGGGTGTTATATAGTCATCCCGTATTTTATACAATTGTAGATTTACAGTTTTAGAGTGATAAACTTGCAAAGTTGCTGTCTGTTTTAAGCTGCTTTACCCATAAATGAAGAAAAAAAAAATCAAAAAAAAATCTCAAAACCTTCTCACCTCACATTTAAAATATATATATCTTATATAAGACAGACTAATATGGTAATACATATCTCAGTTACATATACACTCCGTATTTATATAAATTGTGAATCCACAGTTTTAGAGTGATAAACTAGCAAAAGTTGTTAACTGTTTTTTTTTAAGCCAATTTACCAGATTATATGAAATATCAAGTACTTTTACCTCATATTTTGCATCACACACTATACAGACTAATGGGTGTTATATAGACACCCCGTATTTTAAATAAATCGTAAACCTAACACTTAAAGAGTTTATGATTTGTTAATACCTTAAATATGGTAAACTAGGTGATTCTTTAAACAATATGACAAAGAGAAATGCAAAAGCTTCGGATAGTTTATGTTGACAATTATCATCAGTAATCTCTGCAGTGTTTGTGAAGTGTTTTATCGGTTATGGGGACATCGTCGTTCGGAACGTTTACAGCATATGAATTACCTGGACCTTTAGGGCTGTGACAAAAATGATGTTCTGTCTCTAGATACAGTGTTCTCTTCCTGAATTGTACACTGTTCCAAAAATTTTGGTGTTCTGTTCCTAAGTCATGGTGTTTGGTTCCTGAGTTCACTTTTTGGCACCGAATATTGGAAATTGGTTTGATTTTTTTATATTCTATCTGGGTTTAAGTAGATTATTTTACGTTTTAGTCGCAAACATAGATTTCATCGATTGTATATGTTAGGGTTAAAATATCGCTTATTAGCCGAAAATGACAATGGGAATGCATCCGGTGTTATTTTTTTTTTTCTTAAATAGTTAATGGTATTTTTACGAGTATAAATAGGTAGGATCCTGTCTATTCATGTTGGCCTCCTTTACACGTATGTAACCAAACTGCGACCCAGGATAAGGTCAGGGTTTAAGAAAATAATGTGTTGTTCTGTTCCTTTGTTAGTTGCTAAAACAATTGAGGGTTATATACGTTGAAGTATTATTACTTTTAACAGTCGGCATCGAAAATGAGTGATTTGCACATTGTCTAACACCAAAGTATGTAGTCAGAAAAACAAAATCGATTTTTGGCATGCTGCTAGTCATTTTTGCAGACATAACTTAAATTCTTAAAGATTATCATGTTTTGTGTCTATTGTACTACGGACTTATATTAGCAAGAGTTCCAAAAAAAAAAAAAAAAAAAATGCAGAAAAATGATGGAAATACGTAGTGTTTAAAATCGTTAACTTCGATATTTTGTTTCGGAACAGAGCACCATCGAAAGACACGCAGTTCAGATAGATTATCTCTTCACCTCTGTGTTTCTTGGAATGTAAAACAGGGTCTACGTATAGACTAGATTATAAGTGAGTCCAACCCGAACCGCGAAGCGGTTCGGCGTGTAGATGCACTACTATAGACTAACTATGTGACCAGTGATGCGTGTGACCAAAAATGTACTGGTCCAACAAACGCTTGGGTGGTTCGGTGCTTATCCTGAAAAACAAGGGTGAGTTGGCACAGGCTATTGAC
This sequence comes from Anodontia alba, assembly GCA_964016985.1. Taxonomy (NCBI): domain Eukaryota; kingdom Metazoa; phylum Mollusca; class Bivalvia; order Lucinida; family Lucinidae; genus Anodontia; species Anodontia alba. Next base: position 50,639,253 of record OZ024821.1, read on the forward strand.
ATAGCGCCGTGCCGATAATAACAACAAAACAGCCAATAACGCCAAGTATTCCAAATGCAAGATGGTAAATCACGAGACGTGACGTCAGCCTACAAAATTTGCGGTCGCGGCCATTTTGAATTTTTCTCCACTTCGAATTTTATTTCTTTCCATTCTCCGTCTACTTACAAGCTAAGCACGATTGGTTTTGTGCATAAGGTACACATTGATGTAGAATTTCATCTAACACATACACTTTATGCTTTTTTGGTTACGTGATAACCTGAAAAAAACTTCGACACATTAATGTGTTTGTTCGATCGGTTTGTAAACTGAACATTGTTATGTTTGTTTTTGCTTTTCGTAAGGTGTAGACTCGCAAAAAAAAAAAAAAAAAAAAAAAAAAAAAAATAGACCAAAAAGAAATAAAGACAAAAACGCACAAATGGTCAAATATCTTTAGGAAAAATCCTGAAGCAGTAAAATGGATTTCAGGTAAGCGAACGATATATAGGCTACCGGCATACACTGGAAAGCACGGTCCCCGCCCCCATCGGAGCCTGGGCTGCCTAAAGCCTCCATGACAGAGCTGCTAGAAATCATGCAGGACCCGAATTCATGTGATCGGGTCGGGTAAAAGTCCCACAAATTTGGAGGCAATGTCTCTAAACTACTGAAATATTGTTGACTTGAGACGTTACATATCGCAATTCAGAAGTCGTGATCTGAAATCAAATTCAGTTAGATCTCTGCATTATTAGAATCTGAACTGACAACACTGAATTTGTGGGTGATAAGGCCAAACTAAAGAATGTGTTTAGGGTATTTAGAGTAGGATAGGTAGGGATTTTTTTAACATTTTATTTTAATTATAATTATACCATAACAATTATACCAAATGTATTTGGACTGCATAGGCTTTCAAGCAGGCCCTACTTTTCTCTACTTTTTTGTTTTTTCAACTTTTCCCTACTTTTGTCTGAAAATGCCCTTTTGATACTCTAATTTTTAGTCCAAAAATGTTTGATGTGACCAAAAATTGTAATTTTTTTTTTTTTTTCCTCGCTTGCTTGGAAATTGTAAATATCAGATCAACTTAATCTGAGCCGTCGCAATGAAAAAGTTTATAAAATATTTTTACTTCAGTTGTACTCCTTTTTTTGAAGATTTAATTTGGCATTTGCTTTCCATGGTAATGCAGTGTTTTTGTTCAGAGAAGACACTGTTAATTATTGTGTCTTTTTCTCTGTCTGAAAACCTCTGTGGATGGTGGGAAGGGGTGAATGTGGTAAGGGTGTGCAAGCCAGTATTTCGAAACCTACACCATTCATATACCTGACCTTTGAAAAAATGGACCCATTCATGTATTTGATCATCTGAAATGTTGACCTATTCATATACTGCCCTTTGGTTTTTATACCCATTTGTTGCCAGTAGTTAGACAAATATAGCAGTCAGTTCATTGAATACCAAGAGAACAAGCAGCCTTGACAAATCTCTGAGTGAAAAAAATATATGCATTTACCGGGATGTGAAAAAACCAGAAAAGTGGGGCCTTTCACATAAGATTCAAGGGTCAATCATATACTTTTTGTTGAATAGGGGGCTAATCATATACCTGGCATCACTGAAAAAGGGGGCCATTCAACACACACATCAATACTATGTCATATACAGAAAGTATACACACACACACACATACACACGCACACTGAGCTGAAAATAGAACATCCTTACTATCCTTACTTTGCATGATTGAAATGCCTACTTTTGCCCTACTTTAAGCCATACTTAATATCTCTACTTTTTCACTGGAGGGCACTTGAAAGCCTGTTTTCACATAAAATTTTACCAAACTGATTTGCCTATCCTTAGAGGTTAGATGTGTCCAAAAATACTGACAGAATGACCAACAGTTTACCTACAGGAGCAGTTTGATCTGGGTCTACAATGTTTGCTCAGACCTTTCTGACAGAATATTTCAGTCTTACATATATGGTACAACATTACGAAAACACATGTATTCAAATATATAGAAAATGTCACCTCTAAAAACTGTAATTTTTCAGATAAAAAACTCTGATCATCATCATCATAATCCGATTTTTGGATTTTTGATTAACGTGGGGGGAGGGGGGGGGGGGGGGCTAACTTAGGGGTAATTTTTGTACGGGTGTGCGAGCCAGTATTTCAAAACCTACCCCATTCATATACCTGGCCTTCGAAAAAACGGACCCATTCATATACTTGATCATCCAAAATGTTGACCTATTCATATACTGCCCTTTGATTTTTTGTACCCATTTTTTGCTGGTTATTACACAAATATTACAGTCAGTTCATATAATACCAAGAGGATAAGCAGCCTCGAAAAATCTCTGAGAGAAAAATATGTGCATATACCAGGATGTCAGAAAAATGGGGTCTTTCACATAGGAATCCAGAAAAATGGGACCATTCATATACTTTTTGTTGAAAAAAGGGGGCCAATCATATACCTGGCAGCGCTGAAAAAGGGGGCTATTTGGCACGCACATCCGTACTATGCCATATATAGGAAGTTACCCCCCCCCCCCCCCCACCCCCCCTCCGAGGCTGGCTTGCTGCAGGCATGGCAGATTTCACACCAGATCTCCAGGTACGTCTATCATGAGGGTTGATAGCCGAGAGCTTCCACTCTCTGCAATCCCTCTCTGTCAGCTGCTTCCATGTCATTTTGGGCCTCCCAGGCCCACGCTTTCCATCAACCTGTATGTCAGAGGCTGTCTTGATTGCACCACTGGAGCGTTCCACATGTCCATACCATCGAAGTCTTCTCTCCTTCAGAATGAGGTCCAGATCCTCAATGCCAAGCCGCACAAGTAGATCATTGGACCTGGTGGTGACAATGTCTTGCGGCCTGACATTGCAGATCTGTCTGATCATTGCCCTGTCATTTCGCTGCAGACGCTGGAGGTTTGGCTTTGTCAATGGCCAAGTCTCGCTGGCATGGAGCATTGCGCTCCCCACACAAGAGCTGTACACATGGCCACGTGTTTTGAAAGAGAGGTGGCGTGAAAAGAGGACTGGTAGCAGATCCTTGAACTTCTTCCAGGCGATTTTCACACGTGTTGTGGTTGAAAGTTCACAGCCACCTGCTGCTGAGAGCATGTCTCCTAGGTAGCAAAAGGAAGCTACCACCTCAAGCTTGTCAGGTCCGACCTGGACTTCCTTCTGTGGTCTGCCATCCAAGGGGCGTGCAGTTCCCTGGCACCGTGTACATCTATAGTCAGGGTCCTTTTTCAAGCGCTTGAGCCCACTGCATTTCTTGTGCACCCAGTGCTTGCAGCCATTGCAGAAGATGCTGTTGCTGCCCACTCCAGTGCGACAGACAGCGCATGGGAACTCGCCTGAACTCTGCAGGAGGTCCAGTTCCGTACCGCAGATCATGATCTTTGTCTTTTCTGCATTTACTCTCAGTCCTTTCTTCTCCATTGCTTCTTTCCAAGTCAGGAGCCTCCTGACACATTCCTCAAGCGATTCAGCGATGATAACAAGGTCATCGGCATAGAGGTCCTCCCAGGGGACCCCAGAGCGGAACTCTCGTGATAAGGCTTCAAGCACAATGATGAAGAGCAGTGGGCTGAGTACTGATCCTTGGTGAACACCAACCTTCAAACACTCCACTGTACCCCTCACCATCACGCACACGGCTCCGTGCATTTGCATACATCCCCTGCACCAGTCGCACAATCCACTCCTCCACACCAAGTTTTCTCAGCGCCCACCAGATGACCTTCCGAGGCACTCGATCAAACGCCTTCTCCAGGTCTACGAAAGCCATGTAGAGTCTTTTATTGGCAGCTAGATACTTCTCTTGCAGCTGCCTGACAACAAAGATTGAGTCTGTCGTGCCTCTGCCTGGGACGAAGCCAAACTGGGAATCGTCAATTGACACCAACTGTCTGATGAGGCCGTCCACAATCCTCTCCAGGATTTTCATAACCTGCTCTGTCAGCTTGAGACCACGGTAGTTGCCCCTTTCCAATGCATCCCCTTTTCCCTTGTAGAGGCAGACAATGAAACTCTGCTCTCAGTCAGAGGGTACCTTGCCATCACGAATGATTGCAACTGCGAGGTCACGGATCATGGAGGCGCCCATGTCACCGGCCGCGCTTATCATCTCCACCACTATGCCTTATGGGCCCGGTGCTTTGCCTGCCTTCATCTGCGAGATAGCCTTCTTAACCATATCAATGATATTGTTCATATTTCTGCTCAAAACATAGATTGTAGGTACTCGTTAGAACTGCCTCGGTGAGGAGGCGGTTCTAACAAGTACCCACAATCTATGTTTTGAGCAGAAGTAAGAAAAATAATGTATACCCCTGTAAACTACTATTTTACTATATAAAAGTGGGGTTTAAGGGGGTCAGTATTATATAGGCATGTTTTCGTGATGATCTCGGACCAGATCTGGACTCTGAGATATAATTAGTTAATTAGGGTTATTATTATCAGCATCATATGAATTTGCCCCACAGGGTGTAATTAATAGCAGCTGTCTGCAGTTGTGGTGGACAGCAGAGAGAAAATCTTGTCTATGAACATGTGTGATGTAGAGATAAAATAATGTAAAACAGCAAATTTAATATGTGTATACATGTAGCAAATTTAATTTCATTCAGTGGATACAAGACAAACATACATTATTCGATAACAATAGTAAAATGATTAGAATTTGAATAGAATATTCAATATACATAATATTCAATACAGATAAAAATTCATTCAGTTAAAAACTATAGTCATGTGACAAGAAAACCAACAATATTTTGCAAGCAATTTCCTGACCTCACCAAATCCCACCCACTTCAATTGCCATGTTCCCCTTTCGTTTGAACACCCACCCCACCCCAATCCCCCACCCCGGTTGGAATGGTTGCCAGACCAAAAATGGGAATCTAATATGTATTGTATAAGGATACCACTGTGATTACATCAGAATTTCTCAATATTTTGGAATATGGCCACAGAAAGCATACAAACAATGACAAAAAATCTCAATATAATGCACAGAGATATATAAAAAAAAAAAAATTAAGCCAAACTTTGTATCTCTGAGGCCGATCATCTTATGGAGAGATACTGGTGTAAATATGTATAATAACAATGCTTAGAAAATCTTTATTGAAACCTAACATTTCCTTCTGTAACTTGCCATAAAATTGTAGTGCGATTGACAGTGAGAGAGGTGCACCACAAAAAAATTGTAAAGGTCTTTCAACATATAATTTTTTACTTTTTTCTGTAAGACAGGCTCCAGATTGTCAGAGAGTGAATATGAATATAAGTGTGGTGCACATATGAATATATGGGAAGAATGATGTTGTATGAAAGGACTGGAGACCCTTTTGAGATTACCCGGATCTCAGAAGGTGTTTTGTAACAGGAAATTACAAAATAAAATTCAGATTCCAAAAAAAAACAAAAAAAAAAACAATATTTGGCCTGTAAACACAGAGGACTTCTGCACAATCATATCAGAGCCTTTGCTGTCCGCAAGAAGAATTCATGGGTCCTTAGCTACCCAGATAGCACACAGCAAAGACTCAGATCAGACTGGGTGGATGTCCAGGCTGGTCGGAGTCTTCGCTGGGCACACAGACCATATTTGTTGGTTTTCCCATGTCGGGGCTCAAATTATTATGCGCTATAATATGAACATATATTTCAGTCAAAAATAAACATGCACTTTTATTTCAGATCAAAATGCTCAAAATGACACTATTATATCTCAAAATGACACTTGTATTTCAATGTACAAATGTCTGCTTTTAATTTAACACAATGTATTAATTATATGGATTTAATAAATTATATATACCGTGATAACCCTAAGTATAGGGAGAGATAGGCCTTTGCAAAGAGTGAAGACCCAGATCAGACACAGCAAAATGTGGCATCTGATCAGGGTCTACACTGTTTGCCATACACACAGCATTATTTTAGATGGATCAAGGGGTAGCAAAATGGGCTATTTAAAATTTTAGGACAAGTATTTTAGGTAGATAAGGTGTCTTAATACTTAGGGTAAATAAAGTATATTAGGAAATGACACAAAACAAAGAAAAACCTAGTACACAATAATTAGGGTAAGTACATGTATGGTACAATGTACGAATTTTACACAGTTGCAAATTCAACCACAACAGAAAACAAACAAGAGTTGTCAGAAGACAATGCAGCTTGCTGGAAAGGGCTGATCAGATAAGAAAACAATCTTTTATTAAAGATTAAATGCAGAACTTAAACTTAAACATAGCTGTAAACAACAGAGACTTAATACAAGATAGAAACTTAGAATGTTTTACACGAATGGTAAAGTTTATATGTGAGAATGACAGAATTCTAGAATCTAAAGGAGACCATTGTTACAAACAGACACATGAAGATTACTTATTGTTCATGGATTACACTGTTTGGAGTTTCTGGCTCTCAGACATCACTGAATAGAGAGTCTACAGACAAAATTTTAAATAAGCATTTATTGTCCAAAAATGACCACATAGTATGAACAGAAATCTATAAATTTCTGTACATCTTACTTAGTTGGACCCTTATAAGTTGGCTTTGGTGTGGATGTTTGATGTCGCTTTCTTCTTAAGCCCTTCTGTGGAGTTGATGCAATACGCTCATGTCGTTTTCTTGCGACAGTTTCTCCTTGGACCAGTGTTGGCAACTCTTCAAAATTTTGAAACTGGCTTTCAGATCCCAAATCATACTCAATTTCACTTGAAAGGTTCTTTTGCAAACAATTGCTTTGCAAGAAATTTGGAAGAATTGCTTCATGTTTTCCAGCTGATTCCATATATGCAAAATTTGTAATTTATGTAATAGCTCAGCAAATCTCTGAATGACCGATTTCGGGGATACTGAGGCCATATAGATAGATAACCCTGCAAACTTATCACATTTCCTACCTCAGAATCTGGTTTCCACTAATTACTTTTTATGACAAGGTCAGTAGGTGTTATTGGTGGCACCATGCTGGGGGGACAGGGTGGCTGGTAATTGAAACTATTACATGGCTAAATAAACTTGATTAGGCCTCAGAGTCCAGATCTGGACCAAGATTGTACCCTAAATGTAAGAGTGATTTAGTATAAGTATTTTATCACAGTACCACCTACCCTTTTTTTTTTTTGAGAAAACATGAAAAAATGATAGATTTCACCAAGAAAGTTAGATAGGATAGGGTTACCCAAAATACACATATTTTATTTCACTTATTGTAGTAGTGAAATGTCCATGTATATGACAAAATTGTACTGCCTTGCAATACAAGCCAGCTCTTTTAGAGATTGGACAGCTAGATAGCTCACTATCACAAGGTCCCATTTTAAAACCCAGAATTCAGCTCTTGACTGTAGGCCCTAGGGCGCTTTATTGCACAGAACTTTTCATTATCATCTTTCCACTGTCTCGATATGACTTAAATAATGTTGAAAGGGTTTTAAAACACCAAACCGTCAGCATAATAGTGACGTGGTAAAATGGTGGCCTTTCATGCCAGTTGCTTGCGTTTGATCCCTGGCAGCGGCACTGGCGATAGAGTTGTTTCTCCTGTAACAATAACATACAATAACATTCATTTTCTATGAGGGTATTTAACAAATAGAATAGTTGGTTGTGTATAAGCTCAAATTACTATTTTCTTTGTAGTATGACTACATTACTATACCAGTTAAACTGAAAAAGAAAAAGATACCAGTCCCCTTAATCCTGGAATATTATTTAAAAATTTCAAGATCCTATCTGTAACTTTTTTTGACTATATGCTAAGACTGGACAAAGGAACAGTCAAACAACCACCAAGTTTTATGCCCCTCCACCTTCTTTGAAGTCTGGAGCATTATAACTTGGTCCACTATTTTTTTTGCTCACCTGAGTGAAAGGAGGAGATATTATGATCCATCAATCCACAACTTTGAAGGACCTTCTCTGAAAACCCTGGGTCATTTTTAGCTTACAGGTCTGTACAAAAGTACAGTAATAGCTTTTGCACTACTCCAGGCATTGGCGTTGTCATCAGCATTTATTAGCCTTGAGAGGCTTGTCCATCCATAATTAGTTTGTGATAATCTTATTGAAAATGTCAAATGCCACCTAGTGTAATTATGCCCCCAACTTCAAAGAAGTTGGAGGGGCATATTGCTTCTGGGATGTTTGTGCATGTGTGTGTCCGTCCCTGCATGCGGCAGTCCATTACGCTTTTTGATACAAAGCATAATTTCTGAACCATATGCATGCTAGGGTTTTGAAATTTCATATATAGATTCTTCATGAGAAAATAGCTGACACATATTTTTTTTCTCCGTCAGGATTATGCCCCTTTCCAGAGTTATGGCCCTTTGAAAAAATATGGATGAAATCTTGTCAGCAAAATATCTCAAAAGCTATTGAAGCTAGAGCCTTGAAACCTGGTGAATAGATTGGTATTGATGAGTAGATGACCTGATCAATCTTTGAATAAATTCTGAAAAGTACTTCTTGATTTATGGCCCTTTGTCATATTGGGCATTTTTACATTGCACACTTTTTGATGCATAGCATAAGTTGTGAACTGTGCATGCTAGGGTTTTGAAATTTCATATATGGATTCCTCATGGAAAAATAGGTGTCCAAATAGGTAACCCATATTTTTTTCTTATCCAAATTATCTCCCATTTTAGAGTCATTTCCCTTTTAAGAAAATAACATTGAAATCTTGTATATTTGTACTATTGTTACCAATCATGGGCAAGCAGTGTTGGAGTCAAGCAGTGATAGAATCAGGCATTTGGATGCATAGTGTTTTACAAGCACCAGCTCTCTATATATAGTTAGCTCTCTATATATAGTTAATGTGTACACCTTATAAAATAATAGAGGCTTAAGGGCTCAGTTAAGAGAGAAAAAACATTAAAGGTTCTTAAGTTTTAAACTGCTTGAAATATTTTGATAATGTTTTTGTATACATATTTACAAGATCTAATCAATGATATTGTAAAAAGAGATTTCTTTATAAAGAGTTGACTGCCGAGGCATATCTGTCCCTCCCAATTCAGTTTGTGAAAATTACTATACCTTTTAAATGGCTTGAACCATATTTATTATTTATGCCATGCAGATTGGTATTGACAAGACCTAACCAATGAAATTGACAAATGCAACCTCGTATATTACTGGATGAATGTTTACTGTTGTGTCTTTGTACTTTTAAGACTGGAATAATCCAGGGTTGTTAGGGGTTTAAATAATGCCACTAGGTTTTTTCTGGTTTACTGACTGCATAGGGTTTCTTGCATGTGTATTGGATCATAGCTCAAACAGTAAGTTTGTTGTCCATAAAGCAAAAAACTAAATCGATGGTCGGAGATTTGATCCCTTTAACAGTCTTTTTTTTACTCATAATATCTTATCTCTATGCGTTTTTTTTTTTTATCCTTTCTATTTTCATCTAAGTCTCCGCGATGTGAAAATTCTTATGCTGTTTTAACACTAACCACGCTATAGGCAGATTCACCAGTCAACAAATTGATGTGCTCCTTTCCGACAGAAATTAGGATTCAATCAAACAGACAGTTTGCATGAAATGTCAAATTCTGTTTTTTGGGGGAAAAAAATGAGGAAAATATTTCAAAATGTTTTCTGCTGAAATATTTACCAAACATGCTAAATGTCAAAAAAAGTCTTTAAGGTGTGTAATGATGAGCTCTTATTGCATTTGAATAGCAAAGGTCAAGATCAACCTGTGCATCTGCGCAGTGTCATCTGGATCTTTTCTGGGTTAATTCTGTCCATTCATATATTCTATAGTATCCATTAATTTTGTAAGCAGACAAAGGTCCTGATCAGACTGAATGATGATAAAGTGTTGAGATAATGACGTTGTTTATTGCTAAAAAAAACAAAGAAAGAAGAGAGAAAATACCATGTTTACCATAAACATTCTGACACCTTACCATACTTGCCTCAAGACTTTGACAAGGCCATTCAACTACCTGTTTATTTATCTAAAAACTGCCAAATGAGAGACATTCAGTAACGACTCTAATCATGCGCTCTGCGTTCTGCTCTGGGTCCACATGGTTTGTTCAGACTAAGGGTAAATACAGTAAGTGCCAATTAGCCAGGTTCCTGTCTAATGGTGTATGAACAGCAGATGTTTTTTTTTTTTTTTCAGTGGGGTATGAATAAAAACTTAAAAAAAAATGAATAATTTTTAAGCCACAATTGATATAAAAGATCCAAAGTAAAATACTGAAAAAAAGAAACAAAAAAAACCCCAAAAAAAACAGAGAGATTGCATGGTGACAATACAACAATTTACTCTTCTCAAGACAATCAGATCCCAGTGATCGATGTATCTGCTAAACCACTTCGTCCACTGTTACAGAGTATTGTGAATATGTTTGCTATTCTCGTGGCACTATCTCCAAACACTTCACGAAAATACCTGATATGCTATTTTTAGTTTTGCTTACCTAAAAACGGACTTTGGATTCATGAACTCATCCAATCTTTGACACGACAGTAAACATTCATCGAGCTCTAATAAAGAGTACTCATCATTAAACAACAGAGGTTTAAGGGCTCCAGAGAAGAGATTAAAATCATTAAATGTACTTCGGGAGTGTAGGACAAAATCCCTCCTGGACATAATCCCTTCTGCTCATTTTTGTATAGGTGGACATAATTCCTTCCGTGTTTTTTGCAATGTGGATATAATCCCCCCTGCTCTTTTTTACAAGGTGGACAAAATCCCTTCTGTGAAATTTCCAACTAGGACAAAACCCCTCCCGGCTGAAATCCCCTACATCTCTCCAAGCTGATCAGAGTCTTACCTGGACACTTGGCTACTATTTTAGCATTTTCCGATAAAACTGCACAGCCGAAATTCTTGGGACCTTAAACAGTAAACAGTGATGCTTTTCATCAAACTTTTAGATGTGCAGTCAAATCTGAGTCTTTGCTTGGCATACATGTGAAATAGTAGGAAATGTTATGCATGGGCTCAATTTTTATAATTATAATGGAAAGTATTTATCAACATTTTAATCAAGCAAACAAACAAACATTGTTCTCTAAATAATTGTTTGTGTCTAACAGCATTGACAACCATTTAAGTACGGAAAGATTACAAAGATAATTAATTAGGCTATTAGAAAAATGATTGACCTTAATAGCGCTCAATTAGACATTGCTTTTGAGCACATTTAAATTACAAACATATTCAGCATGATTGCATTAGGCACCAATTAACAAGAAAGTATAATAAATAAAAATATAGATAAATAAATATATTTGAAGCCTAAATGAAAGTAAAAAGCTACCTTCATGCTCTTTTTTTTAAAAGTAAAAAACAGAAAGCCTGAGAATCAAAAGATTTTTTTTTTGTTTGGCCTAACAAGTTTTTTAGCTCGCCTGGATGAAGTCCAGGAAGAGCTATTGCACTACTCCCGGCGTTGGCGTTGGCAATGGCATCGGCGTCCACATTTACGTTATTAAAGTTTTTTAAGACCTTGTATTTTCCAAACTGTACGATGGATTTGGTTCATATTTGATGTGATGTTAGATGTAGGTCCAAAATTTCTTTCAGCAATACCCCAGCCCATGCCCATGATCTTAAGGTCAAGGTTACAGACTTTGAAATTTTACAATTGAAGTATTACGTTAAAGTTTTTAAAGAGCTCATATTTTCCAAACCAAATGATGGATGTGATTAAGATTTTGTATGATGACAGATAGAGGTCCAAAGTTTTATTGAGCAATACCCTGCCTATGCCCATGCATTTAAGGTAAAGGTCACAGACTGAAATTTCATGTTAAAGATTTTTCAGAGCTCATAATTTCAAAACTATATGATTGATTTGGTTTATATTCGGTATGATGATGGATATAGGTCTAGAGTTTTATTCAGCTATACTCCCACCTATGACTATGGCTGAAAGGTCAAGGTCACGGACAAATTTTACACTAAAGTTTTACGTTAAACTTCTTAAAAGCTCAAATTTCAAAACCATATGATGGATTTGGTTCGTGTTCAGTTTGATGATAGATATGGGTCCAAAGTTTTCTTCAGCAGCACACTCTCCCCTATGACAATTATGATTATTTAATGCCCCCTTCCTCCCCCCGATAGGCCAAAGAGGCATATAGTCCTTACATCCCGGTGAGCTATGCTGTCTGCTGACAGCTCTTGTTAGTAAACTCATGGGTTTAACTTGTCTGAAAGGTTTTTCATAGAATGATAAATGTTGTAAAATCAGTGCTTGCATTATTCATTCAGCTTTTTCTGGGCAGCATTTTGACAAAATATACCTTTAAGATGATTAGCAATAAGTCAAGTCATATCAGACTTCATCTGTGAAGGCTGATCAGAGCAGAGTCTTTGATGATAGCATACAGTAGGTACTTGGCCTGGACTATCCACAGAGAATACATGTAAGACTGATCAGTATTTCCTTAAGTGCATGTGCATGTCACAAGTTTCCAAGGGGACACTTTCTCATGAAGCGGCCAATAAAATTAAGCCACATGTCCTGATAATAACCTTTTCTAAAGAATCATGGCATTGCTATCTTGCTATCTATCAGTTTCATATAGACATACATAAATTACATATGCATATATTCAATGATCATTTTCTGTTGATGTATACACAAAAGAAAAAAAGTATAAATTTAATCATTTCAGTTTTCTTGTGCAATAACCTCATTACAAGACAACAGTTGTATATGGACCGCAACCCGCAGCCCGCAGAATAGTCAATTTGTGTTGTTCGTGCTCATTTGAATTGCCTTGACATATTGAGGTAATTCAAATGGGTACCAACAATGTATGCTTTTATAAAGAAAGAACAATATTTTGCAAGTATCATTAAAATGCCCTCATGAAGTCTCTGCTGATCTTACTTGAAAGTATACCTGAATTAGGAGGATATTTTACTAGAAGTTTTTATAGCGATTTTGAAAAACAGAACTTAAGAGCACATTGCAGTAATAAGGATGAAAATGGTAATAGCCTTAACCCAAGGCATGTCCGTCTGGCCATAATCAGTTTTGCAAATTGCTATAACTTCTAAACCGCTTGGAATATATTAATAATTTATGGCCTGCAGATACATATTGACAAGCCCAAACCCAATAAAATTGTCAAATGCAAGCTGATATAATAAATGTGCACTCCACATAAAACAACAAAGGTTTGAGGGCTCCAGATAAGAGATTAATATTAAAGATTCTTAGGTTTTAACCACTTGGAATAGTCTGATAATTTTTGGCATGCAGATACATTGACAAATTCTAACGAATGAAATTGTCAAATGCCAGATTTCTTTATAAACAGCCATACCAAGGCATGTCCGTCTGTAATCAATTTGTGAAAATTGCTATAACCTTTTAAACCGCTTGGAATATTATGATAATTAATGGCAGGCAGATACATTCAGTTGGAATAAAACAGTAAAGGTTCTCATGGCACCAGGTGAGAGAGATAAAACAATTCTTATGATATGAAAATCGTAACAAAGGAATGAAGCATAGCTGAATAAACTTCCCGCCTATCGAGGGATTTGAACCCACTCTCCCCGAATTAAAATCCAATATTCTAACTACTGAGCCAAAGAGTCAACTCCCTGACGCAGTTGTCAGAGATTGAATATATATCTACAAGCTGTGCATAATCTGCCAAGGCAGATTATTTCAAAGGTAGTAGTGATAGGCCGTAATACCCCTACCACCCCACACCCCCCAATCACCCCCCTCTTCAAGAAAGTCATCATTTATGATGACACAAAGCCATTTTCAGCAAAGTAAAGTCCAATCACGGACAAGCCCCCATCTTAGGACATGAAAGTCGTAACAAAGGAATGAAGCATAGCTAAATAAATTTCCCCGCCTTTGTGGGATTCGAACCTAGTCTGCCCATATAAAAATCCAATGCTCTAACCTCTGAGCCAAAGAATCAACTCCCTGAAGCAGTTGTAAGGAATATATATCCACAAGGTATTGGTGATCTGCTAAGGCAGATTATGGAAGGTAGGAGTGGTAAGCCATAACACAATAAAGAATCTTAGGGCTCAAATTAAGAGAGATAAAACAATTTCCTTTGTGCTCCAGATAACTTAGGCCATTTAGTCGGGTGTGGGGAAGGTGTCATGTATCTTATGTTACCTAAGCATCCAACTAATACTGGCTTACAGTTAGGCAAGGCCTGCTATCCTTGCAGCAGGTAAGGGTACATTGGGTTGGGGGAATGTTTTATTATGCCCCACCATATTCGGTTGGGTTGGGGGAGGTGGAGGGAGGGGGGCATATAGTATCACCGCTGTCTGTATGTATATATGTCAGGTCTGTCTGTCCTGTCCCGTCTGTCCTGTTTCAATATTTTTGGTGGCATATAGTATCACCACTGTCTGTACATATATATGTCAGGTCTGTCTGTCCTGTCCCATCTGTCCTGTTTCAATATTTTCTGAAAAGATAAGTGTATTGGATTCAAATTTTATACAAAGGTATATAATCATAAAATGTAGGTCAAGTTCAGTTTAGGGTAAAATCCATCAATTATGGGAGTTATGGTCCTTTTTCAACTTTGAAAAATGGTACCGTTTGATATCTTTTGAAAAGATTAGTGTATTGGTTTCGTATTTTATACACCGGTATATAGTTATAAAATACAGGTTGAGTTCAATTTAGGGGTCAGAGTATTCCTTGGACCATACACTTCCCCATTTGAACTTGGACTGGTCCAAGTGATTATCTGTTGGACCAAATGGGGTGTATTCCTTGGGCCAATTCCAGTTGGACCAAGTCATTTACTCCGGGCTCCAGCCCGGCGTATCTGTTTAAGGTTGTTTTTGTAAAATGTGTATGCATTTGAAGAACCTCGGTTTTGTTCTTAGTGGGGCTATATATAACTATTCACCCCCACATTTTTTTTTTATTTTGCAGCAGAGAACTGTGCTATTGGTAACATAGTGAAATAAATCAAAGCGCCAAAGGCACTGAAATGACAGATTCTATCAGAAATTCATCAAAAAAAAAAAATCTTAATTTGTATAAAACCTATACAGGAAGAACACCTAACGGCATTATGGATGGGTTTATCAGAAAAATTAACCAAAAGATAAATCTGCCAGACGATGTCTGCCCGGACTTCGCTTTATTAAAGCACGGATTTTTGAAAACCCGTCCAATTTTGTTATATAGTGCTATATAGTGCTATGAAGTTCCATTTGATGTTTTGAAGTTTCAAAAGAAAAAATTTATCTCAAAATGTTGCAAAAAGCCAGTTCTCACATGCAATATAGAGCTGAAATTGTGATAAATTTTCTTCAATAACTTAATACCTGTACTTAAAAATTGGTTGCAAATGAAGCCATTAAATTTGCTGTGCAAATCTGCAAATTTAAAACAAGATGCGGACCTAGAGTCATTTGGGTTCTTTTTAAAGAAGCCAACTTGTTGTCTACTTTCACTTTCACAATCGAACATTCAATAAAAGGAAATAACTGAATATCTTGAGTAGTTAACATTGCGCTGCAGATAGCAATATAGATTTTCAACACTTTCCGTTTTTTCTGACAAATAGTTACACTTTAAATCCAAGCATCCTATGTATTAAAATGCCACAGTGAAAATATTTAATGTAAAGCAAATCAACAACATTGTAATGTTTGACTTAAAGCCCTGTCCCTTTAATCCGACAGTATTGATTTTTTTACACACCTCAAACAAATGGGCAAGTGCTCTGTATAAAAGTTTCATGTTGCCATATTTTGATTTTTTTTCCCCAAGGAGATGGCATTTGACATTTCATGCAAATTGATTCCTCTTTTGAGACAATTTGCAAGAAATGTCAAATTATGTTTTAAGGTAAAAATATCTGGTTAATTTTTGATAGCGGGTCATGAGGCGGCACCTGTTCTATTAATAGCTAACAAAAAATTGCGCAGATCAACCTTACAACCTATCTAACGCACTGAGCTAATATCGAAGTAAACGCTTTGCAGCATGATTATGAGCACAGCTTTTTTTTTTTTCTTTTATTATCAAGCATAAAAAAAATCTTCAGAATCTATATTTGGACAGTAAGAGCTGATTAGACAGTGTTTATATTGCTGGTAACAGTAGATTATGGTCTAATTTCTTACGCCATGTCTTTAGTCCAGAACAGGCGTATTGATACACCAGTATGTTGATTATGTTAACCAGTTGGAAGCGCCGTCCGACTGGAGACCAGGAGGTCGCGGGTTCAACCCCCGCCGAGGTCGGCAACATTCTTTCGTGGAGATTGATCATGAAATATTTTCTACGGTCATTCTATCCCTTCCGCTGATTCAAGAAGGGCAATTGTCAGTTTCTGGCGAAAGAATGTGCACAATACTGGTTAACCACTTAGAGGACTAAGCCTGCCCAGTAAACGTGTGGTTTGGTAAACTTACCGCGCTTGGCATGACCACATTGGGTTGACTGGGCCGTAAAACCTCAACACAAACAATAACCCTTAAACTGCATAGCTTAATTACTACGACTGTAGCAGATATCAATTTCATTTTTTTCTCTTTTTTAATCAGAGAAATTTATGCAATTCATCCGCTGGCAAATAAGTCATATGAAATTCTTAGTCTGGTTTTCTCTGCAAAACAGGGGAGAATCTGAATGTCGCCTGCTTTAAAAATTGCACTGCGCTATAAAGATATTTATAGCTTTATATTCATATAAATCGGACTACATTTTGAGCGGACACATATTTCAGTGGTAGTGAAAGCCGGATGCAACTTGAAAACGCGTATGCCAGCAAGGAATGACAGATGAATCTGTCATTTAAAAAATGGGAGTACTGTCATATCATCATAATCGGATTTTTGATTAACGTGCAGGTACAGGGGCAACATCCACATCAGTGGGCCCCCTTCCAGATAGCTGGCTTGCTGCACGCATGGCAGATCTCACACCAGATCTCCAGGTACGTCTATCATGAGGGTTGATAGCCGAGAGCTTCCACTCTCTGCAATCCCTCTCTGTCAGCTGCTTCCATGTCATTTTGGGCCTCCCAGGCCCACACTTTCCATCAGCCTGTATGTCAAAGGCTGTCTTGATTGCACCACTGGAGCATTCCACATGTCCATACCATCGAAGTCTTCTCTCCTTCAGAATGAGGTCCAGATCCTCAATGCCAAGCCACACAAGTAGATCATTGGACCTGGTGGTGACAATGTCTTGCGGCCTGACATTGCAGATCTGTCTGATCATTGCCCTGTCATTTCGCTGCAGACGCTGGAGGTTCGGCTTTGTCAATGGCCAAGTCTCGCTGGCATGGAGCATTGCGCTCTGCACACAAGAGCTGTACACATGGCCACGTGTTTTGAAAGAGAGGTGGCGTGAAGAGAGGACTGGTAGCAGATCCTTGAACTTCTTCCAGGCGGTTTTCACACGTGTTGTGGTTGACAGTTCACAGCCACCTGCTGCTGAGAGCATGTCTCCTAGGTAGCAAAAGAAAGCTACCACCTCAAGCTTGTCAGGTCCGACCTGGACTTCCTTCTGTGGTCTGCCATCCAAGGGGCGTGCAGTTCCCTGGCACCGTGTACATCTATAGTCATGGTCCTTTTTCAAGCGCTTGAGCCCACTGCATTTTTTGTGCACCCAGTGCTTGCAGCCATTGCAGAAGATGATGTTGCTGCCCACTCCAGTGCGACAGACAGCGCATGGAAACTCGCCTGAACGCTGCAGGAGGTCCAGTCCCGTACCGCAGATCGTGATCTTTGTCTTTCCTTCATTTACTCTCGGTCCTTTCTTCTCCATTGCTTCTTTCCAAGTCACCAGCCTCCTGACACATTCCTCAAGTGATTCGCGATGATAACAAGGTCATTGGCATAGGGGTCCTCCCAGGGGACCCCAGAGCGGAACTCTCGTGATAAGGCTTCAAGCACAATGATGAAGAGCAGTGGGCTGAGTACTGATCCTTGGTGAACACCAACCTTCACTTCAAACTCTTCACTGTACCCCTCACCAACATGGACACGGCTCCGTGCATTTGCATACATCCCCTGCACCAGTCGCACAATCCACTCCTCCACACCAAGTTTTCTCAGCGCCTACCAGATGACCTTCCTAGGCACTTGATCAAACGCCTTCTCCAGGTCTACAAAAGCCATGTAGTGTCTCTTATTGGCAGCTAGATACTTCTCTTGCAGCTGCCTGACAACAAAGATTGCGTCTGTCGTGCCTCTGCCTGGGACGAAGCCAAACTGGGAATCGTCGATTGACACCAACTGTCTGATGAGGCCGTCCACAATCCTCTCCAGGATTTTCATAACCTGCTCTGTCAGCTTGAGACCGGGGTAGTTGCCCCTTTCCAGTGCGTCCCCTTTTCCCTTGTAGAGGCAGATAATGAAACTCTGCTCCCAGTCAGAGGGTATCTTGCCATCACGAATGATTGCAACTGCGAGGTCAAGGATCATGGAGGCGCCCATGTCACCGGCCGCTCTTATCATCTTCTTATCATTCTACTGTGTAGAATGAATGTAATAATGTGGGATTTGCTCATTTAAAAGAGAAATGAGCAATTTTCCCATAGGAGCCCCAATTTGACCATTCAACCTGAAATGACCTTGTTGCTGTCAATATTTGTACACGTTTGAATTTTTCATTTTGTCTTTTTCCGTCTTACTACGAAGAAGAAACAAAAGCTATTTTTCTTCGTTTACGATTGGAAATATGCATTCTCAAATCAAACAGATTATAAGCTGGTTTAATAATACAGTTTAATTTGATATTCAAGCATGGAAAGATTTGGGCTGAAAGCAAACATTATGAGTGGAGAAAAGAACGAAACACTGCTACATAGATGATTTCGGATATAGTATGTTCAGCCTAGGCTATGGATGGCGACATGTAATTAAGTATGCGGGCTAGAAAACAGACGATCATAGTTGATTTTTTTTTTTACATAGCTCTGATAATGTCTATAATGTTTTTATCGTTGAGTATTGCGATAATTTATATAATTACAACCTTTCATAAATTATAACATTTTTTCACTATACTATGATCTATAGGGAGCTAAGTAATGCATGACAGATTAGTTTCCCAGCGTACTGATGCTTTGCATCAGTTTTCTTGTAAATACCAAGGAATACACGGATCCCTAAATTTAGGGCAAAATCCATCAATTGTTTTGGGAGTAATGACCCTTTTTCAATGTTGAAAAATAGTTTCCGTTTGATATCTTTTGAAAACATTAGTGTACTGGATTCATATTTAATACACAGGTATATAATTTTAAAATAGAGGTCATGTTCCATTTAGGGTAAAATCCGCCCCTTATTATCAGAGTTATGGCCCTTTTTCATTTTTGAAAAATGTTTCTCGTTCGATATTTTTTTTTAAAAGATTAGTGTGGATTCATATTTTATACACAGGTATATAATCATAAAATATAGGTCAAATTCAATTAAGGGTAAAAACCATCAATTAGTATGAGAGTTATGGCTAAATGTTTTCAACTTCATTTTTTGCAAAATGCTTGTGTGTGGGTTATGATGGACCTTGGGCATCTGTGTCATATTTCGTCAGGAAAACCTGCCTATATAATTTTGACCCCCTTAAACCCCACTTTTATATAGTAAAACTGGGGATTACAGGGGTATACATTATTTTTCTTATTTCTGCTCAAAAAACATAGATTGTGTGTACTCGTTAGAACTGCCTGGCCAACGCGGTTCTAACGAGTACCCACAATCTATGTTTTTGAGCAAAACTGTGAAAAATATCAGAGTTTTTTATCTGAAAATTTTCAGTTTTTTTGAGGTGAAATTTTCTATATATTTGAATAGGGGTGTTTTCGTAATGACACATTTCTGGTTTCTTCTGTTTCTTCAGTTTCATTCCTGTTCCTTCCCTGTCCCTCTCTTTCACTGCCTCTACTATCTCTTCTATCCCTTTTCTCCCTTGCTCTGGGAGACAGTACAAAATGACCTACAAGGGTTGATGTTTGGCTAAACCCCATCACAATCAATGTTCCAGGTAAGAGCCATACATTAGGGCTTCTCTGGGCTCCAGATAAGAGAGTAAACAGTAAAGGTTTGTAGGGCCCCAGATAAGAGACATTAAACAATAGTTTCTTTAGGGCTCAAGCTTAGATGAAAATAAAGATCAAAGGGCTCCTGATAAGAGATAAAATACAGGTCTTTAGAGCTCCAGATAAGACAGCTACAAAAATAGAGGTTTTCCACAATAGGGTATTGAAATGTCTGGCTATTTTATAGCTAGTCCAGTAAAGCAGCAATAAGACGTTTTCCTATTTTATTGAGACATGACGACTATACAGTAAGACAATGGTGTAGTTACCATGGATCAGACGTTATGAACGTAACGTCATAATTCGACGTAAGTACTGTTAATAATACCAGTCAATTCTGGATACGACATCCCTCCATGTTTTACGAAGATGCTAAACATTATTTTAAAGATAACGAAAGTGTTAATAAGTGATAAGGTTGTACATTTAAAATCTAAAATTAACCTCTTCGATTAAAATTAACCTCTTTGATGGTCACATATAAAGCTCTTTGTAAGAGTTCATCTTAGGAGTATTTGATTAATGTTTCTGATTATTTAGTTAGGTATGGTAACGTGTTATATAATCTTTCAAATGTATTGGTCTCTGTCGTGTTCTGCCTGATCGTCTTGGCTGTTGCTCCTCTCTGATTTCTGCCTCGTCATCAACAACCTCTGCATCTACTTCTCCATCAGCTGTTTCCTCTTCTGTTTCTGTCTGGCCATCATCTTCCTGGATTTCCTCTGTTTGGCCGACCTTTCCATCAGGTGAGCTGTCTTCCTGTATTTCGCTAGGCTTTTTAGCTTTTCGGAGCACTGTTTCTCGCCGGTCGTAGTGTCTCATATTTGAGCCTCTTTCTACAACTTTCTGTTCCTCTGATAAGTTTGCGAGTTTAAACTTACTAGAGTCTCTTGAAACCTCTTTCCCATCTCGTTTCCTCCGGACTGAGATAGTCGATCCGTCTATCCTGAAGATGATATAAATATCTTGTTCATATGCTGCAGACCATTTATTTCGCTTGGCTTGTTCCATAAACACTTGGTCGCCAACATAGAAATTATGTTCCTTTGTATTCTTGTTTTCAGCATTATGCTTTATCCTTTCTTTATACTGTCTGTCTCTGTCATTGATTTGCTGCTCATTATTTGGTTGGTTTTCTGTTCTGCTTACGTAGTCTAGTTTTGTCCGAATTGTTCTGTTCATCATTCCGTCATAGGGTGAGATGCCTGTCGCAGGATGAGGAGTCGACCGGTAGCCTATAAGCATTTCTTGCATTGCCATTAATGGTGACATTCTCTGAATTTGTGCCCTTTGTTCTGTTTTATTGATGAGTTTCATGAAACTCTCTGCTTCACCGTTTGCTCTAGGATGCAGAGGAGTGATCCTATGATGTCTGAACCCCTCTACTGCAGCAAATTCTGCGAATTCTTTTGATGAAAACGGTGGACCATTGTCACTTTCTACTTGTATGGGTGTTCCATGCGTTGCAAATATCTTCTTGAGTTTTTCCTTTGTCGGCTTTATTCCTGTCGAGTACACTACCTCAACCTCTGGATATCTTGTTCTCTTGTCAATGACTACAAGATTATAGTGCCCGTCAGGGTATGGGCCCCCAAAATCAACTGACACAACCTCCCATGGCTTTTCTGGTATATTGGTCATCTTAACGGGTTCTTGTCTGTGTTGTTTTGTGGTGAGCTGGCATTCATAGCATTTCCCGACAACATTTTCAGTCATTTTATTCAAGTCAGGGAACCAGTATTTCTCTCTCAACATTTGCTTTGTCTTTGTCATTCCCAGGTGTCCTAGGCTGTGTGCAGCTTTGATGACGGTATGCTGCAGGCATGATGGAATAACTATCTGGTTAAATCGGAAGATGAGCCCGTTCATTACATAAAGTTCGTGCCTGATGCTAAAGAACGGTGCAATATCATTGTCTCGTCTGTGCTTTTGCCAGTCTTCTTTGATTATTCTCTTAAATAGCTTCTTTAACTGGTTGTCTTTTGCTGTCTCTTCTCTAATCCGGTCTAATACAACGGCGTGCTCAGCTGTTAGAATGCTCTTCACAACTTTTTCAGTATTGTCTGTTCCGATAACTGGTAAAGGGTGCCTGGACAGGTAGTCCATCGGATCAGCATCGTCTTTACCTGGCTCATATACTAGCTCGAAATCGACATCTTGCATGTCCATAACCCATTTTTCGATTCGTGGTGGCAGTTTTGCTGTGGCTTTATTAAACATTGGTAATAAAGGTTTATGTGCGGTAATGATTTTGAATCTTGGTGCCCCAAGCAAGTACATTTTGAACCGATTCTTCGCCCATCTCACTGCAAGAGCATCCTTTTCTGTTTGACTATATCTTTTCTCTGTGTCCGTCATTGTCCTGCTGATATAGTGGACTGGTTGAAGTCCACTTCCTCTATCCTGAAACAAGCCCGCCGATAGCCCATCATGATAACTTGCTTCTGCTCTCACAACTATCGGACGCTTCGGATTGAAATAGATCATCGTTTTCTCGTTTGTAATGCTGTTTTTCAATTTGTTAAATGCTGCTTCCTCTTCGGGTCCCCATTCAAATTTCACTTTTCTCTCTGTCAATTTTCTTAATGGGGCGGTTATGGATGAGTATCTGTCAATGAATTTCGACAGATATCCTACCATTCCAAGGAAACTTTTGACGGCCTCCTTTGACTCTGGACGATTGCTGTCTTTGACTGCTTTCACCTTTTCTGTCGTTGGTTTCAGTCCATCCTTGGTGAATCGGTAACCATAGAATTCTATTTCATCTACTCCGAACTCACATTTTTCTCTGTTGAATGTGATTCCATAATCTGCAGCTCTCTGTAATACTGCTTTGAGTGTTTTATTATGCTCCTCCATGTTTCGGCCTCCTATCAGAATATCATCTCGTTGGTTCATACAGTATGGGATATCACCAAATATTCTGTACATCATCTCATCGAACAGGTCTTGTGATGCCTTTGCTCCGAATATTAGGCGTTTTGGGCGTAGATTTCCCCAGGGCGTGCTAAAGGTAGCTACAGGTCGGGAGTCGGGATGCAACGAAAGTTGATGATACCCACTTCGTAAGTCCAGTTTCGAAAACTTCACGCAGTCGTGAAACTTGTACATAAAGTCTTCTACAACAGGCCCTTGTGATATCCTATTTCTCTCCATGTACCTGTTTGGTATCCTTAGGTCAATGCAGGCACGGATCATGTTTGGTTGCAAGTCATCCTTCGACACATTTGCGAACCGCGGTTTCGGCTGGACGACCATAGGTGAGCACCATGTGACTGGTTCACCAGCTGGTACCTCTTCAAAAATGTTATTAGCAATGGCCTGTTCTAACCACCTTTTCAGTGGCGCCTGAAGATAGTATGCTACTGGCCTAGGTTTTTGTGCTACAGGTGCAGCGTCTGGTTTCATATTGAATTTAACGAACAATTCTTTATCATTCTTATTATCTCTTATTCTGCCTATGCCTTCGAAAACTTCGGAGTGTTTATTTAGTATTTTTGTTATTTCATGTCTTGCAGGAAAATTTTCACTTATCGCATTGACATTGGTTTCTTCTTCTGGTATACGAAGGTCATTTGGTTCTGCAAAAGATCCGTCATCTCTGATCTGGAGCATTCCTAGTTCTGTCAAAGTTGTCTTACTTATTAGTGGAGGAGAGTTGATTCTGCCTTTTACCACTAAGAATCTTGATTGAATTCCGCACGTTTTGTTTCTGACAATAGCCTTGAATTCTCCTTTGACCGGTAATTCATTTTGCAAAGTCATGAGTTTGATTTTGCTGTTCTTGAGTTCCACCTGTTCTGCAGACCTATGTAGTAACGCGCGAAACTGGTATTCGTCCATGACATTCACATCTGCACCACTGTCTGGTTCTGCTCTAATCGAGATGTCATTGATCATGAGCGGAACAGTCTTTTCTAAACTGTATCTTTTCTTTATTGTTTTTACATTCATATGAGCAACTGACTGTGAAAGAAAGTCTTCATCTGAAAAATCTTCACTGTCGGACTCGTGTTCTTGAGTTTTCTTCACCCTGTTTCTTCCTCTTTTTGTATCATTTTTATTCTTGCTTTTTGCATTTCTGAATCTGTCTGCTTGACAAACTGATGCAAAATGGTTTGGTTTCTGACATATGTCACATGTTTTGCCAAAAGCTGGGCAGCTGCGCCGATCCCGATGCCTCTTCTTCAAACCGCAGTAGGCACATGGGTTTATCTCCATGTCAGGTTTTCTGTTTGCATACCTTTGTTTCCATACCTGTCCTTTGTTTCTATCTACTCTTGCTATTTGCTTCTCTCGGTCTCCTAGTTTCATATCCTGCATTTGCAAACAAATGTCCTCGATTTGGCCTGCTTCTGTCAGAAACTCTGACAGATTCCAACCTTTTGAGATACATTTCTGAATTAGAGATTCATTTTCAATAGTTTGAATCAAGTGTTCTAGAATGCGTTCATCGCACTGGTCCACGGTTCCAAATTCGCAATCTTGAGCCTTTTCTCTGAGTCTGGTTGCGTATGACACCGTTGTTTCCCCTGCTACAGGTTTCATCTTCAGGAAAATATATCTCGCATGATGTTTATTCCTTTTTGGCATGAAATAATCGTTTAACTTCTTTCTGAGCTTTTCATATTCATTTAGACTCTCTTCTGTGGGTTCTGGTAAACTTTTCTCAAGACGTGCAATTTCTTTCCCTCCGTAAATAATAAGGGCATCCTTTTTGTCGGTAGGGTTAATTATCTTGAAATACCTGAACTCTCGTTCGATTGCTTCGAGCCAATCTTCCCATTCTTTTCCTGTTGAGAGCTGGTCTTCTGTTATCCGGAAAGGCAGAGCTCGCAAATTCCGTGTTTCGGTAGTGATTATTGTTATTGCTTCATTTCCGGCCATGTCGATCACGTAATTGCTCATCAATAAACTGCGTTATTGTGCAAAGTTTTCTGTATCTGGCCGTTTTCTTCGAATGCGTGGTAAATTCGAACGTCCTCGTCGCCAGTGAAATGTCTGGCTATTTTATAGCTAGTCCAGTAAAGCAGCAATAAGACGTTTTCCTATTTTATTGAGACATGACGACTATACAGTAAGACAATGGTGTAGTTACCATGGATCAGACGTTATGAACGTAACGTCATAATTCGACGTAAGTACTGTTAATAATACCAGTCAATTCTGGATACGACAGGTATTTAACAATAAAGTTTCTAGGGGGAGGGAGGGGGGGGGGTCCTGGTAAAAGAGATAAGACAGTAAAGGTTCTTAGGGTTCCTGATAAGATAGAATAACCAAGAAAGGCTCTTAGGGCTCCAGATAAGAGACATTAAACAATAAAGGTTCTTAGGGCTTCAGATAAGAGAGATGAAAAAACAAAGGTTTTAAGGGCTGGCTCCAGTTAAGAGATTAATTTTCTTAGGGTTCCAGAAGTGGCAAAAAAATCTTTGAGCTCCAGTTTATAAGAGATAAAAAAAATTTTCTTTTGACCCCAGATAAGAGCTAAAGCCAGTAGAAGTTATTTGGGCTCCAGATAAGAAGGAATTAACAAGAAAGGTTGTTAGGGCTCCAAGAAGAGAAATACCAAATGGTAGTACTTGGGGCTCCAAATTAAAGGGTTAAAACAACAAAGATTCTTAAAGCTCCAGATAAGAGTGATAAGACAGTAAAGATTCTTAGGGTTCAAGAATAGAGATTAAACAAAATAGCTTCTTAAAGCTCCTCATAAGAAAGCTTAACCAATATAAGTTCACACAGAGGTTCTAAGTGCTCCAGATAGAAATAAAACAGATTTTAGCATTTCTTGGACTGCAGATAAGAGAGATAAACAATTTTCTTTTGGGCTCCAAATAAGAGATAAGAGGTTCATGGGGCTCCAATAGAGAACAAGCAGTAAAGGAGCTTTTAGCTCCAGATAAGAGATAAAACAATAGAGTTTCTTAGGACTCCAGAAAAGAGGAATAAAGCTACACAGGTTCTGATGGCTCCAAATAAGACAGCTAAAAAAAGTTTTTAGGTTCCAGATAAGACAGAAAAAAACAATAGAGGTTCTAAGGGCTCCTGATTTGAGAGATAAAACACTTTTTTGCATACCAGATAAGTGATAAAACAATCAAGATTCTTATGTTTCAATTGTTTATTAGTTATGACAGGTTGAAGAAAATCACAAGACATTTTGGTTGTCTACCTTTTACCAACTGATAATAAATAATCAGGATTTTCTGTCATGGTTTGAAAATAAGGGCTCCAAGGACTCACTGCAGTGAAGTTAAGGAGTCCTTGATAAGACTTGGATGGGCATTGTTTAAAAGGATTAACTATTTCCAAAATAGGAATAAATCTTGTTATTTAGGTGGCAGATACATATAGATTAAAATACAAAGCCTGGAATAAATAACATTAGTACTAGATCAATCATATATGCGTTACTCAGGAGCTATGAGAGCCACAATTATGCAGTTAAAAGGGATTCAGAAAAACAAGGTTGATTGCTTGTTTTTCATGATTATGTCTCCCCCCCCGCCCCCTCCCCCCCCCCCCCCGCTACCAAAGAGGCAATTGGTGATCAAAAACCAGGACCCAGAAATCACTTTAGGTAGACATTCGTGTTAATGAAAGGCACCGATGCTGAAAAGCTTCTTTAAACATTATTTTGATGAACTTAGGGTGGTGCCACCTAAAATTTTTTATTTTAGGGGCTTTTTGGTGCATATCTGGGAAAAAGTGCATAAACTCGATAATATCTGACACTGAACACAAAATGGCATTTACTATGGTGTTTTAATTTATTTTTTTTTTCCATTTTTCTTATATCAAATGAAGTTTAAAACCAGAAAAAAATAAAATTGTAAAAATATCCTTAAATGGGTTCTGAAAGGGGACAGAACACAACAAAAAGTGGGTGGGGTATATTAAAAATATTTTAGCACATTTATTTTTTTCTGTTTATGTGTAAGTTCAAGTTAAAAGCTAAAACTTTGAGATGTAATGATGAAACGAATATACTATAGTGTTGTATAAGACATTTGCATGTATTTTTGCGGAATGTAACATGTAGTTTAGGAATTAAAGTGGTACCCAGCAAATACGGAAGGGGTAGCTGATGTCAATCGAAGTCCAGCATTTGTAACTTACGCAAATGTAATGTTTAAAACAAAACAATACTCGAGAAATGCCCTTTGTATCACCAAAAAAGAAGGTGAAGAAGAAGCAGAAAAAAATAGGTAAAGAAGAAGCAGAAGAAGAAGAAGAAAACATATACATCAAAAGCTGCAATTGCTAATTGCTTGCAGTAAATTTTATTTCAGTCTTATCTGTTGCATGGCACACTGCTTAATACACTATAAATGTTCTATAGTTTTCGTCTCCCCATGCCGAACCCCAGGTTTGAAACAAAGGCAGGACGTTCAATCCTTGCACAATCAGTGAAACCTTGGCCAGTATGATTTCTGTACCCCAACTATCGGGACTACGCAAAGTATATTGAATGTGTGGTGTCTCCGCAGCAGATTAAACGACTTTAACTTTAACATACTGGTTACTCAAATTAACAATAGGCTCAATTAGCCTAAACCTCTCACCTGAGAAAACTCACAGACATGACTACTAAACGTGTTAATGGAATTGCACCTGTTAATTTATGCTACCCACCAAGGTAATTCAACTTACTAATATCTCCGTTTTTCAACTGGATGCGTCTGACCATAAAGAATAAAAATATATATGGTTTAGGGGTGGTGATCTGAACGGTTTCTGAAATATAAAGTCATTTATGAAGTGGAGGGGGTGGGGCATATCTCCAGTGAGCATAAAGTCTTTGTAACTGAATGCGTCTTATCATAAGGGAAAACATTATATATGGCTCCCTCCCCCCTCCCCCACCCCCCACCCTGGGCATGGCCAATTTGGACCCAGGGACATGACTGACAGGATTTATGTAGGAGACCACTAAACATCGCTACATACTAAGTATGTTACCTCTGGGCCTCATGGTTTCAGAGAAGAGCATTTGTGAAAGGCCTTTAATTTAGCTATGTAGCTAAAAAAAACAAAAACAAAGACACCCTGGGGTGTGGTCAGTTTGGACCCTAGTGGCTTGATTAGCAGAATTTATGTAGGGGACCAATAAACATTACTACATACTAAATATGTTAGCTCTGGGCCTCATGGTTACAGAGAAGAAGATTTTTGAAGGTTCATTAGCTGGGGGGTGGTTAGTTTGGACCCCAGGGGCTTGATTGGCAAGAATTATGTAGGAGACCACTAAACATTGCTACATAGTAAATATGTAAGCCATGGGCCTCATGGTTTCTGAGAAGAAGATTTTTGAAGTTTTTCCCTTCATAAGTCTATGTGAGCTAATGAGCCCGGGGACATGGCCAATTTGGACTCTAGGGGCATGGTTGACAGGATTTGTGTAGGAAACCACTAAACACAGCTACATACTAAATATCTTACTTCTGGGCCTCATCGTTTCAGGGAAGAAGGTTTTTGAAGGTTCTTTAGCTATAGAGTGCTATGTAAACAAATGACCCCCTGTGACCGATTTGGACCCCATGGTCTTGATCGGCAGGATTTATGTGGTGGACCACTAAACATTGCTGCATACTAAATATATAAGCCGTGGGCCTCATGGTTTCAGAGAAGAAGATCTTTTAAGTTTTTCCCATTATAAGTCTATGGGATCTAATGAGCCCCTGGGCATGGCCAATTTGGACCCTAGGGGCATAGTTGGCAGGATTTATATGAAAAAGAAGGCTACCTATAGGCTGCCCATAGGCAGCTATATTCGTGGCCTACTATTTTACATATAATCTGTAGGCAGCTCCAGTAGGCAAGAGCTGCCTATTTGTTGCCCTTCTTGCTGCCTATGGGCAGAATAGGCAACCAGTAGGCAGCTCAAAGTTAGTTTATTTTGTACAATAGGCAGAGTAGGCAACTCCAACTTAATTTATTTTTACTACAGGCAGAGTAGGCAACTCAAGCTTATTTAATTTCTGTAGGAGGCAGAGTAGGCAGCTCTATGTTTACTACTTTCAGTAGGCTCAGTAGGCAGCTCAAACTTAATTTATTTTTTTTTGTAGGCAGAGTAGGCAACTCAAACTTATTTTATTTTCTGCAGTATGCAGAGTAGGCAGCTCCAACTGGGTTACTTTATGCAATAGGCACAGCAGACAGCTCTATTTTTACCTAAATCCTTTGTCAGGTGAAATTGGTAGGAAATATAGCAGCCATTTTGATTGCAAAGTCTTTGTTGTGATAAAGCTTTAAAAAAGTGTATTTAGGATGTTTTAGATAAAACAGAAATTTATTTCAGTGAATGTAAGTAAGACTACGTACTTGTTTGTTTATTAGTGGACCAACTAATATGCTTGTTATAGGTAGAAAAAAATGTTTAATTCACTTAATTTAAGTCAATATGTAATTCTGGCGTAATACTGACATTAAGAGACATAGATCTGCTTGCCTTATACATGTATATTGAGATTTTCACATGATGGGGTATGATTATTGCTTGAATTATCGACCTGAGACCCACTTATAAGCCTGAGATCAGTTAGCTAAGCTGAAGGTCCAATAATACAGAGGGTTGATACTGATACCAATGCTATCAATACATAACCATAATGTATCATAGAGGTATAAACCCAGCATTGTTTGCTCAAATGAGCAAATTTGAATTTAATTGTCCATGGTCAAGTGCATTCTGTTGGAAACACGACTTTGCTTCCCTGGCTTTCAGTCCCTTTCCAAACAGGAGTAACTCTTCTAGGAAAGAATTTGCTCCCTCTGTGAACAAATTCTTTTCTTTAAATGTAGCCCATGTAGATTGTGATTAGCTCAGTGGTTAGTGCACTTGCCTCTACTGCTAGAGCCAGCCTTGGTGGCTCAGTTGGATGCGTGTCTGACTGGAGACCAGGAGGTTGCTGGTTCAACCCCCGCTGAGGTCGCCAACATTCTTTTATGGCTATTTGTCATGAATATTTTCTACGGTCATTCTCTCCCTTCCGCTGATTCAAGAAGGGCAGTTGTCAGTGTCTCGTGAAAGAATGTGCACAACACTGGTTAACCGCTTAGAGGACTAAGCCTGTCCAGTAAAAGTGTGTAAGGTAAACTGACCATGCTCTGCATGATCCTAATGCTTTGAGTGGGCCATAAAACCTCAACACAAACAAATCTACTGTTAGAGGTACTGAGTTCGATGCCAGCCAGTGAACATGTAGTAGACAGAATGGGCAGCTCACAAGCAGTTCTCACTGAATAGGCAGAGTAGGCAACTCAGTAGCCAATAAACAAGCAATAGGCAGAATAGGCAGCTCAGTTCTTACTGAATAGGCAGAGAAGGCAGCCCCATAGCCAATCAACAACCAGTAGACAGAATAAGCAGTTCCAGGGAACAAGCAGTACGCAGAATAGGCAGCTCAGTTCCAACTGAGTAGGCAGAGTAGGCAGCTCAGTAGCCAGTGAACAAGCAGTAGGCAGAATAGGCAGCTCAGTTCCAACTGAGTAGGCAGTGTAGGCAGCTCAGTAGCCAGTGAACAAGTAGTAGGCAGGATAGGCAGCTCAGTTCCAACTGAATAGGCAGAGTAGGCAGCTCAGTAGCTAATGAGCAAGCAGTATAGGCAGAATAGGCTGCTCAGATTCAACTGAATAGGCAGAGTAGGCAGCTCAGTAGCCAGTGAACATGCAGTAGGCAGACTAGGCTGCTCAGTTTCAACTGAATAGGCAGAGTAGGCAGCTCAGTAGCCAGTGAACATGCAGTAGGCAGAATAGGCAGCTTAGTTTCAACTGAGTAGGCAGCTCAGTAGCCAGTGAACATGCAGTATGCAGAATAGACTGCTCACTGAATAGGCAGAGTAGGCAGCTCAGTAGCAAGTGAACATTCAGTAGGCAGAATAGGCAGCTCAATTCCAACTGAGTAGGCAGCTCAGTAGGCAGAATGGGCAGCTCATTTCCCTTTGAATAGGTAGGGTAAGCAGCTCAGTAGCCAATGACAGAGGGGAAAGCAGAATAGCACAGTAGGCAGCTCCAAATATGTTTGCTGCCTACTGTGCCCGTTGGCTGCCCATGGGCTGCCTATAGGCAACTCTCTTTTTAGTCATTGTCTATTAGCTGCCTACTCCATATAAGGGGTAGGCCACTCAAAATTTGCATGGCAAATTTCCTGTAGGCTGCCTATAGGCAGCCTATTGAGCTGCCTATGGGTAGCTTAGTAGGCAGCTCCCAGTATTTTTTTGTCCCCGGCCTTTTCGAAGAAAAGCGAAGGGACATAGTATTCGGCTTTCTGTGGTTCGTGGTGCGTGGTTCCGAGTTTATAATAAGTAGATACCTTGTGAGGGCAACTCCTCCTACAGGTTTTAACCAATCCTTCGGAAATTTTACAGGTGTCTTTATCGTGGTCTGAAGATGTGCATGTGCTTTTTACAGAATCCTTAAAATTTTTATTTTTTTTACTTTTTTCACATTTTTAACTTAGACTTTTTTGCATCATGGTGCGTGGTTCCGAGTTTATAGTAGGTACCTTGTGAGCGCAACTCCTCATACAGTTTTTAACCAATCCTTCTGAAATTTTACAGGTGTCTCTGAAGATGTGCATGTTCTTTTTACAGAATCCTTAAATTATTTTTTTTTTACTTTATTTACATTTTTAACTTAGACTTTTTTTTTCGCATGGCTCCGAGTTTGTTTTGGGACCTCACCAAGTTTGTTTGGGGACCTTGTGAGCACAACTACAGTTTAATGCAGAGCCTTCTGAAACTTCATATTTATCTTAATCATGGTCTGAAGATATGCATGTGCTTTTAACAGAATCTTGATATAATTTTTTTCAATTTTTTTACATTTTTAACTTAGACTTTTGTTTCATGCTTCAATACTATGAAAGTGTATACATTGCCTAGAAGGTACCTTGTGAGTGCAACCATTCCCACTGAAACTATACAGATGTTTTATCCATAGTCTGAAGATACTATTTTACAGAATCTTGAAGTTACTTTTTTTTTTTTACTTTTTTCACATTTTTAACTTTTAACATAGATTTTATTCATGCTTTAATACTATGAAAGTGCATAGAGTAGTAGGTACCTTGTGACCAGAACTCCTGCCACAGCTTTAAGCAAATGCCTATGAAACTTTACAGGCATTTTGCTTCTGGTCTGAGGGCTCTTGTAATCTTAAAATAATGTTTTTTGATTTTTTTTTTCCACATTTTTAGCTTCAGTATTTTTCCTGCTTTAATACTTAGGTAAGTGAAACAGGACCTGAATGGTCCTCTGGTTAACTTAATCATTTTTAACAGCTCAAATAAAAATAAGGCGAGCACATAAATTCCCTATGGAATTTGCTTGTTGTATGAGTAGGTGACCACTAAACATCACCACATACTAAATATGTAAGCCGTGGGCCTCAGAGTTTCAGAGAAGAAAATTTTTAAACTTTTTCCCATTATAAGTCTATGGGAGCCAGTGAACCCAGGGGTGTGGCCTGTTTGGACCCTAGGGTATGGTTGGCAGGATTTAAGTAGGGACCACTTAACATTGCTACATACTAAATATCTAAGCTCTGGGCCTTATGGTTTCAGAAAAGAAGATTTTTTTTTTTTTTTTTTACGTTTTTTTAACTACAAGTCTATGGGAGCTAATGAGCCCTGGGGCGTGGTCAGTTTCGACCCTAGGGAAATGGTTGGCAGGATTTATGTAGGTGACCACTTAACATTGCTACATACTACAAATCTAAGCTCTGGGCCTTATGGCTTCAGAAAAGAAGATTTTTGAAGTTTTTCCCATAAAAAGAATGGGAGATCGAGCATCCAGGCGTGGCCAATTTGAATCCCAGGGGCATGATTGGCAGGATTTTTTAGGAGACCACTTAATGTTGCTACATACTAAATATCTAAGCTCTGGGCCTTATGGTTTCAGAGAAGAAGATTTTTTAAGTTGTTCCCATTATAAGTCTATGGGAGCTAATAAGCCCTGGAGCAATGCCAATTTGGACCCTAGGGGTATGGCTGGCAGGATTAATGTAGATGACCATTTTACGTTGCTACATACTAAATATCTAAGCTCTGGGTCTTATGGCTTCAGAGAAGAAGATTTTTTAAGTTTTTTCCATTATAAGTCTATGGGAGCTAATGAGCTCTGGGGCGTGGCCAATTTGGACCCCAGGGGCATGATTGGCAGGATTTATGTAGGTGACCACAGAACGTTGCTACATACTAAATATCTAAGCTCTGGGCCTGATGGTTTCAGAAAAGAAGATTTTTTTTTTTTTTTTTTTTTTTTTTTAATTTTCCAATACAATCAAATACATACAGTTGAATAACAAATAACATCTCTCATACTATCTCCCATCCTTCTTAATATATATTTTTATAATGAGATATAAGATATGCACTGGCTTTTTTGTTAAACCTGGCAACAAAAGGGAAGGGCTGGGGAGTGTTTATGAGGGGGGTGGGGGTGGGGGGGGGTGAGGAGGGGGGTCCTGCCTAGCACAGAAAAAAAAAAAAAAAAAAAAAAAATTGAAATACCAGTTTATTCAAGTAGCATGGATTGGCTCTAACATAATATCATACATTTATTTTCAGTTTACTGAAATACTATTAATGTTGTTCAATAGCAGTTGATATGGATTCCATTCCTCTAGGAAAGTTTCCAAGATATTATTTTCACGCGCTATTTGCAAATGAATTTTGTACATAAAATGTAATCTTTTTTTATATAGGGTAACAACTGGTGGCTGTTTATTACATCTACAGCAATAAATGTAGTATTTGGTATATAGTAACAAAAACTTCATGATACTTGTTAATCTTTGTTCTTTTTCTAAGCCAAATAAAAACAGTTCTTCAGACAATTCAATATAAATGTTAAAACTCTGCAACCAAGTTGTGACAAAATGCAACCAAGTTGTGACAAAATTCAAAAACTCCATAGTTACATTACATTGCCATAATAGTTGAGTAATTGTTTCTTCTTCTTGTGTACAAAAGGTACAAATAGAGTCTTCTTTAATTTTCATATAGTGCAGCAATTTATTCGTAACTAATATGTTATGATTTCGACTTACCTGGAACCAACGCAAAAGAGAGTATGTTGTTGTTTTGAAGGGAAACATATATATGGTTTTCCAGTCTTTCTCTTCAAAGTTATATTTTTTATTCCATGACTGTTTTCCAGTTGGTATTTCATCATTTGTATTTAAGATGTCATACATTTTCCTAGCTCCCTGCTTGTTTTGTTTTATAGGCAATATATGGCTAGGTATAAATGGATTCGGACTTTTTTTAGTTAATGCTATCTTCTCTTTTCTTAGGTAGGTTTTAATTGCATTCAGTGTTCCCCAGTATTGTAGATAGTTCATTTTGATCCCATATATTTCTGAAAATTCTTGAATATTGTAAAATTCGCCATTCTCCTTTAATAAGTCATTTACAAATCTCACTCCATTTCTGTACCAACTATCATAAAATATTGTGTTGCCATCAATCTGGATATGTTTGTTATGAAATATTGGGCTTTTTATGACAGATTCTTCATCTGTTATTTTCAATTTATCATTGAATTTCAAGAAGCTGTTTAAAACATCAACCCAGAATGTATTTTTGATATTGTCTATCCTTTTCTTAATGTACTGTGCACTACAACCTATTAATTTTTGACATTCGATATGTAATTTAATAAAGTCCTGCCATTTGCTGTCTGTATTGAAAATTCTTCTTTTCCATGTTAACTTCAAAGCATCAATGAATCCATTTAAATTAACCATTTTTAGCCCTCCTTCCAGATACTGCTTAATAACTATATTTCTCTTTATTTTCACTTTATTATTCCACAAAAATCGAAAAAGTTTCTCATTAATGTTGTCTATTATACCTTGTTCTGGATTTGGTAGAGTAATAAATAAATGATTGAAAGCAGGTATCATTAAAACTTTTATGGCTGTTATTTTTCCCAAGGGAGTTAATCTTCGTTTTTCCCATTGCTTTATTTGCTTTTCTAAGGTTTGAATTTTTGGCATATAGTTTTCTTTAGTCATTTTTGTAAGGTCTGTATTGAAATTAATGCCCAAAAGTTTAAAAGTTTGTTTACCCCATAATAGTTTCCATTTTGTTTTGATAGAGCTAGTGTCAAATTTTTTAGCGCCAATCCATACCAGTTGTGTCTTGTCAAAATTAACCTTAAGGCCTGATATAGCTGCAAAGAAGTCTAATTCTTTCTAAAGTTCATTCAGTGAATTATCTGAGCCATCAAGAAATATGGATGAGTCATCGGCATATTGTGAAATCTTGTTCTGAATTTCCAATATTAATTCCTTTAATAGCTTTATTGAGTCTTATTTTATTAGCTAAAAATTCAGCACATATTATGAAAATGTATGGAGAGAGAGGATCACCCTGGCGACAGCCTCAACTTATTTGGAAAAAAGATGACAAATGACCATTTTGTATGACTGATGATGTTATGTCAGAGTAGAAAACTTCAACCCACCTTCTTATTGATTCTTCAAAATTGAGAAATTTCAGAACTTTATGAATAAAGGACCAGGACAAGGAGTCAAAAGCTTTTTCAAAATCTATAAGCATTAACAATCCTATTATGTTGTTTTGTTCTGTATACTGTAACATATCATACATTAAGTGAGTATTCTCCCCTATAAATCTGCCTTTTAAAAACCCTGTTTGATCGTGTGAAATAATGTTATCAAGTACCTGTTTTAGCCTGTTTGCTATTGTTCCTGATGCTATTTTGTAGGCAGTGTCAAGGAGTGTCAGGGGTCGCCAATTTTTCAAAAATTGTTTTGGTTTATTTTCTTTTGGTATGCATGTTATTATGCCCTGTCTTTGGGATTCTGAAAGTTTTCCTATCGCATAACCATAGTTTATTGATCTCAAAACAAACTGACCTAAATGCTTCCAAAAAACTTTTAAAAAATCTGCAGAAAAACCACTTAGACCTGGGCTTTTGTCATTTTTCATTTTCAACAAAGTTTCTGAAATTTCAGCCAAGCTAAGCAGACCTTCCAGTTTTTCAGATTCTACATTTGTTAGTTTGGTAACTGCATCACTGTCAGTATAAGAATCTAATTCTATATGCTCTGATTCATTATTTTTCTTAGAATATGGACATTTATAAAAAGATTCTGTTTCCTTCAATATTTCTTTTTGATCTGTAACTAAGCTCCTATCTTCCTTTTCTATTTTACTAATTGTTTTAGAGATATAGTTATGCTGTTCCAGTCCACAGAAGTATTTTGTTGGTTTTTCCCCTTGGTCAGTATGTTTTGCCCTAGATCAAATAACATGTCCTTTCAATTTCTCATGCCGTATGTCATTAAGTTGCGTTTTCAAGTTTTCTAAATTTTCAATTTTATTTTCTTCCAGGTTGTTTTCAATTGATCTTATATTTTCTATTAAAGTTTGTTCTACTTTGTTTCTTTCTTTATGTTTAAAGCTTGCATATGAAATGGATTGTCCGCATAATTCCATGAGTAAAACTTCTAAAATTAATTGATCATTTATAGTAAACTGGATTTCAGAATCTGGTATATTTTCAGTTTGTTCAGAATTATAGACTGGGACTGCATATTGTTTTTTTATTGCTGCTATATGTTTATTTATTATATTTAAGTACTCTTTATCTGTAAGCAGTGAGTTATTGTGCTTCCAATAGGATTTTCCACATTCAGTATCATTTAAGTTTATTACTAGGGTAATCATAGAATGGTCCGATCGGTATGCCATATCAATGAAACTATTTCTAACCCTCTGCATTACATTTTCTGAGATTAAGAAATAGTCTAACCTTGCTTGTTTAAGTGGGTTTTTCTTTCTCCATGTGAATCTTTTCAGATCAGGATACATTTCTCTGAAGGGATCTATCATGTTTTTAGTGTTTATCATTTCTATAACCTTACCTCTAGCTTTGGGATTATTAATGTGCTTATAATTATCACAATCAAGTATAGGGTCTAATATGCAGTTGAAGTCACCACACAGAGTAAACATGTCATTATTTAATCTATCAATATGGCTATCTATAATTTGGAAGAAGTTTGGACAGTCAGTGTTTGGTGCATAAATACTTATAAGTGTTAATCGTTGATTAAATATTGTGATATCTAATATTATATAATTACCACCCTCATCTGTATGTTGTTGATGTATGGTAAATTCTACATCTTTACTTATCAAAATGGCCACGCCTCTGGAATTAGACTTATAGTTGCTTAGAATATAAATTTTCCCCCATTGGTCATTTAAATTCTCTATATCTTCTTGAGTGAAATGTGTATCCTGCAAGCAATACACATGACACTTTTTATCTTTCAAGTATTCAAATACATCTATTCTTTTATTAAGTCCTTACAGGCCTTGTGTGTTGAAAGACAATACTTTCAGTTCAGACATTGAAGAAATGTATTGCTGGGTCAGTTATTCTATACTGGGCAGAATAGGGAATGGGGTCATGGGTTGCCAGGTTTACATTTTCAAACAACATTAAATACATGAAAACAAAGCACAAAAAAACAACAACACGAAGAGAACATGACAACAAAACTAATACAGTTTGAATTTGGCTTACTATACACAAAGTGTGTCTCAGACACCTAAATGTGATTTTCACATATGCAGAAAAGAAGATTTTTTAAGTCTATTTCCATTATAAGTCTATGGGAGCTAATGAGCCCCAGGGCATGGCCAATTTGGACAATAGGGACATGGTTGGCAGGATTTATGTAGGTGACCTTTAATGTTGCTACATACTTAATATCTAAGCTCTGGGCCTTATGGTTTCAGAGAAGATTTTTTAAGTTTTTCCCAATGTAAGTCTTTGGGAGATAATGAGCCCCAGGGTGTTGCCACTTTGGACCCCAGGGGCATGATTGGCAGGATTTATGTAGGAAACCACTTAATGTTGCTACATACTAAATATCTAAGCTCTGGGCCTTATGGTTTCAGAGAAGAAGATTTTTTTAAGTTTTTCCCCATTGTAAGTCTGTGGGAGCTAATGAGGCCTGTGGCTTGGCCAGTTTGGACCCCAGGGTCATGATTTGCAGGATTAATGTAGGTGACCATTTAACATTGCTACATACTACATATTTAAGCCTGGGCCTTATGGTTTCAGAGAAGAAGATTTTTTAAGTATTTTTTTTTTCATTATAAGTCTGTAGAAGCTAATGAGCCCTGGGGAGAGGCCAATTTGGACCCTAGGGGCATGGTTGGCAGGATTTATGAAGGAGACTACTTAATGTTGCTCAATACTAAATATCTAAGCTCTGGGCCTCATGGTTTCAGAGAAGAAGATTTGTTAAGTTTTTCCAATTATAAGTCTATGGGAGCTAATGAACCCCGGGGTGTGGCCAATTCGGACCCTAGGTGTATGGTTGGCAGGATTTAAGTAGGGGACCACTTAACATTGCTACATACTAAATATCTAAGCTCTGGGCCTTATGGTTTCAGAGAAGAAGATTTTTTTATTGAAGTTTTTCCCAATATAAGTCTATGGGAGCTAATGAGCCCCGGGGCATGGTCAGTTTCAACCCCAGGGGCATGGTTGGCAGGATTTATGTAGGTGACCACTTAACGTTGCTACATATTAAATATCTAAGCTCTGGGCCTCAAAATTTCAGAGAAGAAGATTTTTTTTTGTCCATTATAAGTTTATGGGAGCTATATGTTGCCATGGAAAATAGAATTCCAATCTGATCAGCCCCAAAATATTAAGCAGCTTCCCCGCCACCCTCCCCACCCCCTCCTGCCACACCCCCACCCCCACCTGATAATGCTTCACATGAAGTTTGATTAAGATTGGCCAGCTGGTATAAGAGATATACTTATTTGAAATTGTGGACGGATGACAACGGACAACGACGGAGCATGGCATACTAATAGGTCACTTGGGCCTTTGGCTCAGGTGAGCTAACAAGCTGTGGACCTAATGATTTAGAGAAGATCTTTTTAAGATTTTTTCCCATTATAAGTCGATGGGAGCTAATGCAGGCTGTCCAGTGGCCCTAAATTTCCTAAAAAATCCTTATGTTTTTCAGTTTTGCTAAAATTCCTAAAAAAGTGAAAAATCCAAAGGGAATTCCTAAAAAAGCCCTAATTTTTCAGTCAAATTCCTATTTTTTTATGTTTCTTGCAATTTTGAAAATGTTTTCATACTAAATGTGTAGTTTACAGCTCTTATTGAGAGTTCGCAGTGAAAGCCAAGGCAGTTGATCCATGTGTCCTGATACAAGTTGTGTTTATGTATACAATAGATGTGGTCATAAGGACCTGCAATGTAGTATACATACATGTAATACTATATGAATGGCAACTAAATGTAACAAATATATATGAGTGCATAAATGCAAAAATGTCCATAGACATGTCTTGTCCATACTTTGAATTACAACAACTTTTTGAGAGGTCAGAATAAAATGTACAGCGATTTCATCAGTAAAATTTCAATTCAGAATGAAATACAGACAGAAGTTGAGCCCGTGACCTCCTGGTCTCCAGTCGGACGGCGCATCCAACTGAGCCTCCGAGGCCGGCTATATTAAAGATATTACGAAACTTAAATTCAGTGGAATAATAAAATTGGTCAACAGTAAGACAAGCAATGACAAGGTGACATGTTTCCAGCTAGGACTCAGATCAACATTACTGTAATGCTTGCTTAGTCTAACCAGTTTTTTGGATTGTAGTTAAGAACCCAAAGATCATTCACATGCTAGCTCACATTGAACACTGATTAAAAAGTTACTGGGCAAATGTAGATCTTCCCTGTGAGCACGCTATTTAGCAGGTTGTGTCTTTATGCAGCTCAGTATTTGGTCAGTGCAGGCTGAAAAGCAGTAGTCAACAGGAGGTTTTGTTAAGGCATTTTCCAGCTGTCTTAGGAGGCATTTTTGTTTTAAATAGAGGATAAATTATTTAGATAATACAGTTGTAAGAAGATGTTCTCACCATACATGCCAGTATTTGGAGAGGATTGAAGTTCTGTTACTTAGTCATTGTAGTCTTTTTAGTTTTAGAAAATGAGGGATAATTAATAAGGGATATTGCCTAGCCCATAAACAAGCCCCTTTACCATCATTTACAAGTTTAAATTCTTCTTAGTTAAGAGTTAAGTGTTTGAAGCATTCGTGTTTTTAGCTCACCTGAGCTGAAAGCTCAAGGTGAGCTTTTGTGATCACCCACCGTCCGTCGTCGTCGTCGTCGTCCGTATGTCCATCCGTCCGTCCGTCCACAATCTTTAAACAACATCTCCTCCTAAATCACTGATTGGATTTTGACCAAACTTCACAGGAATGATCATTGGTTGGTCCTCTTTCAAAGTTGTTCAAATGGTTCCGGTCCATTGCATATCTAGGTCACAGGAGCTAAATATAGATTTTTTAACTAAAAACTTAAAAGATCCTCTTGTCAGAAACCACTGGACCGATTTCAATGTAATTTTGCAGAAATGTTCCTTTGGTGATCCTCTACCAAGATTGTTCAAGCCATTTAGATTTGTCAAAAAAACATGGCCGCCAGGGGGCGGGGCTTATTTTCCCTATGTATCTATATAGAAAACTAAAAATCTTCTTGTCAGAAACCACTGGACCGATTTCAATGTAATTTTGCAGAAATGTTTCTTTGGTGATCCTCTACCAAGATTGTTCAAGCCATTTGGATTCGTCAAAAAACATGGCCGCTAGGGGGCGGGGCTTATTTTAACTATATATCTATATAGAAAACTTTAAAAATCTTCTTGTCAGAAACCGCAGGACTGATTTCCATATAATTTTGCAGAAATGTTTCTTTGGTGATCCTCTACCAAGACTGTTCAGGCCATTAGGATTTGTCAAAAAACATGGCCACCAGGGGGCGGGGCTTATTTTCCCTATATATCTATATAGAAAATTTTAAAAATCTTTTTTGTCCGAAACCACTGGACCAATTTCAATATAATTTTGCAAAAATGTTCCTTTAGTGATCCTCTACCAAGATTGTTCAAGCCATTTGGATTCGTCAAAAAACATGGCCGCCAGGGGGCGGGGCTTAATTTCCCTATATATCTATATAGAAAACTTTAAAAATCTTCTTGTCAGAAACCACTGGACCGATTTCCATATAATTTTGCAGAAATGTTCCTTTGGTGATCCTCTACCAAGATTGTTCGAGCCATTTCGATTAGTCAAAAAACATGACCGCCAGGGGGAGGGGCTTATTTTCCCTATATATCTACATGTATATTGAAAAATGTAAAAATCTTCTTGTCCGAAACCACAGGACCGATTTCCATATAATTTTGCAGAAATGTTCCTTTGGTGATCCTCTACCAAGATTGTTCAAGCCATTTGGATTTGTCAAAAAACATGGCCACCAGAGGGCAGGGCTTATTTTCCCTATATATCTATATAGAAAACTTTAAAAATCTTCTTGTCCGAAACCACTGGACCGACTTCAATATAATTTTGCAAAAATGTTTCTTTGGTGATCGTCTACCAAGATTGTTCAAGCCATTTGGATTCCTCAAAAAATATGGCTGCCAGGGGGTGGGGCTTATTTTCCCTATATCTATATAGAAAATTTTAAAAATCTTCTTGTCAGAACCACTGAACCGATTTCCATATAATTTTGTAGAAATGTTCCTTTAGTGATCCTCTACCAAGATTGTTCGAGTCATTTGGATTTGTCAAAAAACATGGCCGCCAGGGGGCAGGGCTTATTTTCCCTATTTATAGAAAAATGTAAAAATCATCTTGTCCCAAACCACAGGACCAATTTCCATATAATTTTGCAGAAATGTTCTTTTGGTGATCCTCTACCAAGATTGTTCAAGCCGTTTGGATTTGTCAAAAAACATGGCCGCCAGGTGGCAGGGCTTATTTTCCTTATATATGTATCTGTATAGAACACTTTAAAAATCTTCTTGGCAGAAACCAATGGACCGACCGATTTCAATATAACTTGGAAGTAATGTGTCTTTGGTCACCCTCTTCCAAGGTTGTTCAAGCCATTATGATTCGTCAAAAAATATGGCTGCAAGGAGGTGGGGCTTATTTTCCCTATATATCTATATAGAAAACTTGAAAAAAAATCTTCTTGTTTTCCCTATATATCTAAATAGAAAACTTTAAAAATCTTCTTGTCAGAAACCACTGAACAGATTTCAGTATAACTTGGCAGGAATGTTCCTTTGGTGACCCTCTACCAAGTTTGTTCAAGCTGTTATGATTCGTCAAAAAACATGGCCATTAAGGCGTAGGGCTTTATAGCTATATAAAACTTTTTAAACCACTGGACCAATTTCAATATAACTTGGCAGAAATGTTCCTTTAGTGACCCTCTTTTAAGATTCAGTTCAAGTTGTCAAGATTTGTAAAAAAAACATGGCCGGGATAGTGGTGGAGGGGGGTGGGGGTGGTTAGTGCTATAAAGTTTATACAAAAATCCTAGAGCAGTGAACTTGGCTGAAACTTCAACAGTAAATATGCAAATCTGTTTGGTCAGGTGAGCGATATAGGATCATCACGGTCCTCTTGTTCACCGTTTGTCACAAGGTA
This sequence comes from Anodontia alba, assembly GCA_964016985.1. Lineage (NCBI taxonomy): Eukaryota > Metazoa > Mollusca > Bivalvia > Lucinida > Lucinidae > Anodontia > Anodontia alba. The sequence continues at coordinate 50,681,868 of OZ024821.1, forward strand.
CCTTTTTTAACAATGTGTTTTCCTCAAAACAGACTAATTGCAAGTGACAGGAGGTCCTTCCTTTAAATCACAAGGAATTCTATCATATTTTAGCCATAAAACTTACAAAAATACTCAATTTCTGGTACCAAAAGTTTGGCTGTGATATGCCCTTTAACAAATAAAGACATTTTAACATGTTTGAGGTGCTTGAAATCATAAAAGGTTGCCAATTTGAAAGACAAATTTTTATTTTATTCTCTGAAATGCATCTTTGAACCTAAAAGCTCAATGGCATAATTTTATGGCAGACCACAATCTACTTGATTTCTAATGCAACATGGTATAGATCTAGACTATACGTATACATACATAAAATGGGAAATATGAGCTTTATGACCTCTGAGGAAACAGATAATTGTATCTGATCTTTGCTGAGTGTATGCAAAGGTAAGACAATTTGAATGTCATCATATGCCCTATTTTAGTTACAAAATTCCTAATTTTAGCCCTAAATTAGCCCTAAAAATTCTTATTTTTGTCTCTAAAATTAGCCCTAATTAACTTTCAAAAAGTGCTGGACAGCCTGCTAATGACCACTGGGGCATGACCAATTTGTACCACAGGGGCATGGCTGGCAGGATTTATGTAAGAAACCACTTAACATTGCTACATACTGTTAGCTCTGGGCCTTATGGTTTCAGTGAAGAAGCTTTTTGAAGGTTCTTCAACTATATAGTTCTATATAAACATTTGATGCCTGGGGTGTGACCAGTTTGAACCCCAGGGGCTTGATTGGCAAGATTTATGTAGGGGATCACTAAATATGCATGATACTTTATAGCATTATTTTTAATTATGGCTATTTTGACAATTTTAGCCTCCATCTTGGCAGCCATCTTGAAGTTTTGAAAATCTTATTGGGCTGACACTAAATTTTATGACTGTACTATATGATGTAGGTGTTTTCGTTGAGTTAAAAGACATTTGAAATAGCTTGACTGGGCTACCCTTTGTCATTTTGAGGGAAAATGCACTTTGTGACCTTTGACCTTGTACAGACACAATGGAAGGTCATATTAGGTGGCACAGACCCTGAAGTTGATGGGTAGGGGTCACTGATCAATACTAACAGTTGTGCCTTTAATTAACATTCTGACCTACCTAGGTCAAAATTTAAAATTTTAACCACCAGCTCTATAAAACTTCTTGTCCGCTCTGTAACTTGAAAACCCTTTGGAATATTTTGATGATACTTGGTAGAAATGTAGATAAGGACGAGATGACATGTCACATACAAGACTGACAGATCTGGCTTTCTTACTTTTGGAGCTATCACCCTTTGTTTTATTTGAACAAGATTTTGTGTCCGCTCTGTAACTCAAATACCCTTTGGAATATTTCGATGGTACTTGGCAGAAACGTAGAACAGGACCAGATGTGTCTCGTATAAGAATGGCAACTCTGCCTTTTTTACTTTTGGCATTATCTCCCTTTGTTATATTTGACAGTGATAATCAATTGATTTTGTGTCCGCACTGTAAGTCAAAGACCCATTGGAACATTTTTATGATACTCTGTAGAAATGTAATACAGGACCAGACAACATGTCGCGTACAAGAATGACAACTCTGCCTTTCTTGCTTTTGACTTTATCTCCCTTTGTTATGTCTGACAGTGATTACCCATTGATTTCATGTCCGCTCTGTAAGTCAAAGACCCTTTGGAAAATTTTTATGATACTTGGTAGAAATGTAGAACAGGACCAGATGACATGTCACGTTCAAGAATGACAACTCTGCCTTTCTTACTTTTGGCATTATCTCCCTTTGTTATATTGGACAGTGATTATCCATTGATAATGTGTCAGCTCTGTAAGTCAAAGACCTTTTGGAATATTTTTTATGATACTTGGTAGAAATGTAGAACAAGACCAGACAACGTGTGGCATACAAGAATGACAGCTCTGGCTTTTTTACTTTTGGAGATCTTCCTTTGTTTTGTTTGAAATAGATTTCTCGTCTGCTCTGTAACTGTTATAACCTTTGGAATATTTCGATGGTACTTGGCAAAAATATAGAACAGGACCAGACAAGGTGTGGCTTACAAGAATGACAACTCTACCTTTCTTACATTTGGCGATATCCCTTTGTTATCCCCAGACAGAAAGGTTTGGGGGATATAGCGATCAGTATGGCGTCCATCCGTCTGTCAGTAGAGGCATCCTTGTGCGCTCCATAACTTCGATACCCTTGGACATATTTTGATAATATTTGGTAGGTATGTAGAGGAGGACTAGTAGGCGCGTCACATGCACAGGAGACAACTTTCACTGTCTTTGTTATGTATTTATCTCCCCTGTAGCCAAAATCTTGTGCAGGCTGTAACTCCCATACTATTTGAGATAATTTGATAATATTTGGTAGGGATGAAGAGGAGGACTAGTAGGCATGTCCTGTGGAAGAGAGACAACTCTCACTTTATTTGTTTATTCCCTTGAAGCAGAAATATTGTAGCCTCATCCTTGTGTGCTCCTTAACTTTGATACCCTTAGACATACTTTGATAATATTTGGTAGGAATGTAGAGGAGGACCAGTAGGCGTGTGCATGCAAGAGAAACAACTCTGTCTTTGTTATATAGTTATCTCCCCTGAAGCCAAAATCTTCTGCAGGCCATAACTCCCATACTGTTTGAGATAATTTAAACATATCTGATAGGCATGAAGAGAAGGACCAGTAGACCTGGCTCATGCAAGAGGGACAACTCTCCCTTTATTTGTTATTTCCCATGGAGCAGAAATTGTACTCATCCTTGTGTGCTCCATAACTTTGATACCCTTAGACATATTTTGGTAATGTTTGGTAGGAATGAAGAGGAGGACCAGAAGATGTGTAGCGTGCAAGAGAGACAACTCTCACTGGCTTCCTTATATAGTTATCTCCCCTAAAGCCGAAATCTTGTGCAGGCCATAACTCCCATAATGTTTGAGATAATTTGATAATATTTGGTAGGGATGAAGAGGAGGACTAATAGGGGTGTTGTGTGTAAGAGAGACAACTCCTACTTTATTCGTTGTATAGTTATCTCCCCTGAAGCGGAAATCTTGTGCGTTCCGAAACTTTGATACCCTTAGACATATTTTGATAATGTATGTAGAAATGAAGAGGTATGTTGCGATCAAGAGTGACAACTCTCACATTCTTTGTTATATAGTTATCTCCCCTGAATCCGAAATCTTGTGCAGGCCAAAACTCCCAAACTGTTTGAGATAATTTGATAATATTTGATAAAGAGGAGGACCAATAGGCGTGTCAAGTGCAAGAGAGACAACTCTCACTTTCTTCATTATGTAGTTGTCTCCTCTGAAGCAGAAATCTTGTACTGGCCATAACCCTGGTACTGTTTGAGATAATATGATACTATTTGGTAGAGATTAAGAGGAGGACCAGTAGGCATGTCACATGCCAGAGAGACAACTCACTTTCTTCTTCATTATGTGGTTATCTCCCCTGAAGCCAGAATCTTGTGCACTCCATAACTTTGATATCCTAAGATATATTTTGATAATGTTTTGTAGAAATGAAGAGGAGGACCAGTAGGCATGTAACATGCAAGAGAGACAACTCTCACTTTCTTTATTATGTAGTTACCTCCCCTGAAACCAAAATCTTGTGTGCTCCATAACTTTGATACTCTTAGACATATTTTGATAATGTTTGGTAGAAATGAAGAAGCATGTACCATGCAAGAGAGACAACTCTCACTTTCTTCCTGACGTAGTTATCTCCCCTGAAGCCGAAATCTTGTGCAGGCCATAACTCCCATACTATTTGAGATATGATAATATTTGGTAGAGATGAAGAGGAGGACCATTAGGTATGCCGCATGCAAGAGAGACAACTCTCACTTTCTTCTCCATTATGTAGGTATCTCCCTTGAAGCCAAAATCTTGCATTCCATAACTTTGATACCCTTAGACATATTTTGATAATATTTGGTAGAAGCATTGGTATTGAATAGTAGGTGTGTTACATGCAAGAGAGACAACCTCTGCTGTGGTTGTTTTCTAGTTATCTCCCCTGAATGAATTTCTAAGCTAAATCCTTGAGTATGTGGTTTGAAATATTTTGATAATATTTGGTAGAGGCATAGATAAGGATTAGTAGGCATGTCGTGTTCAAGAGTACTCTCACTTTCTCCATTATTATCTCCTCTGTTGCAGAAATCTTGTGCAGGCTCCCACACTATTTGAGTTAACTTGATAATTTTTGTTAGGGGCATATACCAGGTCAAGAAGGTGTGTAGCATGCAAGAAGGACAACTTTTACTCTGTTGAGTTTTTATCCAAATAAACATACAGCAAGTTCCTTTACCTTTACAAGGCATATTTTTTTTTTTTACTATTATTTCTGAATATGTACACTCACAAATTCAAAGTATTTACAAATACTGTGTATTTTGTTATCACATCAGAAGTAGTTATTAGATGATTTTGACAAAAATAAAAAAAAAATAAAAAAATAAAAGAACACTCAAAAATTAAATCATTCACAGTACACCTAGTTTTGTTTTCATTTAAGATTTTGATCACATTTCATACTATCTTTGCATCTTTTTACTTTGCTCTTGTTCAATATATACATAATATCGATTGAAATACACTAAATTTAGAAATGGCGGTTTGGTCGGGGGATTTGCCATCTCTTCTGATGGCTACGAGGGTCCTGCAAAAAGTTTTGTCACTGGGTTCGGATTACTTCAGTGCTACATTTTATCAAACATATCTTTATTACAAACATTCAAAGTATTCCCCCTTTACTGAAACATATTTTTGTAACCTTTTTACCCAGTCGCGAAAAGCAGATAAATAGCCTTCTTTTGGTATCTGTTGGAGACACTGATAAATAGCGCTGCCAAGAGAACTTCTAGACGTATACTTATTTTCAGAAAGCATTTCCTTAAGCCTTGGAAATAAAAAGAAGTCACAGGGACTCAGGTCAGGTGAATAAGGTTGATGGTTTAAAACTTTCACCTTTTCAGAAGCCAAAAAAGACTTAAAACCTCACACTTATGAGAGGAGGCGTTGTCCTGTAAAAGGTGGACTCCTGACCATCATTTGCTTGGTCGTTTCTTATTGTAAAACTTTCACTTTCTTCAGTACAGAATTCTTGTAGAATCGACCAGTGACTGTATGACAAGATGGACAAGGCACTTGAACGACTGGCCCACTTGAATTAAAGAAAATTGCGTACAACATCTTTTTCGAACATATGGTTCTCTTGGCAATACATGGGCGTTTTTGATCTTTTCACTTCCATTGCTTATTATCAGCCTTTCTTTGTGGCTCAAACATGTGCACCCAGGTTTCATCACCTGTTAGCTGTTAACCCGACTATTACAGCCTTTGTATGTTTTCAAAAGTTCCTGGGCACATGTAAGGGGTTGTGTCTTTTGCTCCTCAGTGAGCAAATGAGGTACCCACCTAGTGCAAACGTTTCTCAGGTCCAAATGCTTTTTCAGAATTGTTTGCACACTGCCTTCTGATTAAATATCTGCTTTGAATCTATATTAAGCCTAATGCGGCATTTAATATAGCTACGAATTTCAGTCTTCTGGTCCATGTTCCAATGTAACAAGTAAATTGGTCAGGGTATATGACTGCATCTATTTCAATTTGAAATAACTCGGTCAGTTGGAAAGCAATTTGCACGAAATAAATGGGTATCGTAAGCTATTCAACACACCAGTCAAGTGCAGTGAAGCATTTTAGAATATACCTGGGATAAAACCAAGGAAGCCTATTAGTGACAGAACTTTTTGCACGACCCTCGTATTTTTATATTTGAAAGTGATAATCAATTGATTTTGTGTCCGCTCTGTAAGTCGAAGACCCTTTGGAATATTTTCATGATACTTGGTAGAAATGTAGAACAGGACCAGACAACGTGTCGAGGACAAGAATCACAACTCTGCCTTTCTTACTTTTGGCGTTATCTCCCTTTGTTATTCCCCACCACCAAAAAAGTGGCGGGGTATTATATTATACCCTCTGAAATGTTTAGTGTCCGTCCATCCGTCTGTCCATCCGTCAGCACCCCCACCATCCGTCTGCCCGCAACTCCTCCTACAGTTTAGGCCAATCCTTTTCAAACTTTACAGGCGCTTTTAGGATGGTCTGAAGATATGCATATTGTTTTTTCAGAATCCTGAAATTATTTTTTATCACATTTCTTTTTTTTTTTTTTTTTTTTTTTCATTTTTAACTTAGACTTTTTTCGAGCCCTAATACTACAGAAATGTATAGGGAGTATGTACCTTCTGCCCGCAACTCCTCCTACAGTTTTAGGCCAATCCATTTGAAACTTTACAGGCACTTTTAGGATGGTCTGAAGATATACACATTGTTTTTTCAGAATCCTGAAATTATTTTTTATCACTTTTTTCCATTTTTAACTTAGACTTTTTTTGAGCCCTAATACTACAGAAATGTATAGGGAGTATGTACCTTCTGCCCCCAACTCCTCCTGCAGGTTTAGGCCAATCCTTTTCAAACTTTACAGGCATTTTTAGGATGGTCTGAAGACATGCATATTGTTTTTTCAGAATATGAAATTATTTTTTATCACATTTTTTTTATTTTTAACTAAGACTTTTTTCGAGCCCTAATACTACAGAAATGTATAGGGAGTATGTACCTTCTGCCTGCAACTCCTCCTACTGTTTTAGGCTAATCCCTTTGAAACTTTTCAGGCTCTTTTAGGATGGTCTGAAGATATGAATATTGTTTTTTCAGAATCCTGAAACTATTTTTTATTACACTTTTTGCATTTTTAACTTAGACTTTTTTTCGTGCCCTAATACTACAAAAATGTATAGGGAGTATGTACCTTGTACGCGCAACTCCTCCTACATTTTCAGGCCGATCCTTTTGAAACTTCACACATGCTTTTAGGATGGTCTGAAGATATGCATATTGTTTTTTTCAGAATCCTGAAATTATTTTTTATCACTTTTTATTGCATTTTTAACTTAGACTTTTTGGTGTGTTTTTTTTTATGTTTTTTTTTTTTTTTTTTTTTTTTGAGTTATGAAATAACTGTTTATTGCTTCTCTTCATGTTCAACTTAGTTTGTTTTCAGCCCTTATACTACAGAAGTGCATAGGGAATATGTCCCTGTGTGGCAGGACATGGTGCATTGGCTTGCAGTTATATTATGTCTGACAGTGATTAGCCATTGATTTCATGTCCACTCTGTAAGTCAAAGACCCTTTGGAATATTTTTATGATTCTTGGTAGAAATGTAGAACAGGACAAGAGGATGTGTCGCGTACAAGAATGACAACTCTGCCTTTCTTACTTTTGGAGTTATATCCCTTTGTTTTCTTTGAAATAGATTTCTCGTCTGCTCTGTAACTGGAATACCCTTCAGGATATTTCGATGGTACCTGGTAGAACTGTAGAATAGAACAAGACAACGTGTCTCTTACAAGAATGACAACTCTGCCTTCCTTATTTTACTGTTTTCTCCCTTTGTTATATTTGACACTGATTATGCATTGATTTAGTGTCCGCAATGTAAGTCAAACACTCGTTGGAATATTTTGATGATACTTGGTTGTATTGAAGAACAGGACCAGATGACATGTCACATACAAGAATGACAACTTCGGCTTTTTTTACTTTAGGAGTTATCTCCTCTTCTTGTCTTTGAATTTGATTTCTTGTCTCTGCTCTGTAACACGAATACCTTGTGGAATATTTTGATGTTGCTTCGTACAAATGTAGAACAGGACGAGATGATGTGTTGTGTACAAGAATGACAATTCTGGTGGGATTCCGGGGACTTTTGTTTTTGTTTTCTAAAAATAATTTCTAGTTTTTTTTTTACAATGCGGTATTAGTAAAAGGCAATGTCATAATGTCATGTTTGTGTATCAAACAGCAGATTTTTTAGAATGTCTATAGTTTCTCTAATCATTGTAAGTTAATTATCATTTTGACATAAAGTTTGAAAAGTTTGAGAGGACAGCATTCATTTGGAGATTGGAGGGGATGCATACGAGAATAATGTAGATTTTTGGCTATTGAAAAAAAGGAACTTTTGTTTGTGATTGAGCTTGGCTACCTCACCTCTGAAGGAAGTGATAATAATTTGGACGCACGGATATAGGTAGCACCTATTAAATTCATATTATACATATATGCATCATATCTTGGTTAATAACTAGGTTTTATATCAGCACCTCGTAACTTGGCCAGTATATATATATATATTTATATATAAACAATGACGCATAAGACAGCAATGGCGTTTCATACATTCCTCTTTTATCATTTTTCTTTTCTTTTAATTTGTTTAATAGGGATGGGTTTAGTTCACTTTGGCATTTTTGACGGTAATCTTGCAAATTCCAGTATGGAACCCGTTCCAAAATAATAAAAAGGCGAATTTTATTCCAGTGAGTCTTCATTCACTTTAAAGTATACTTTTTTTTGTGGATTTTTTTTATTTTTCAATAAATATTAGAATCATATATAGGCATATTCAGGTCATAAATGCAAACTCACAATCTTGAAAAAAAATCGTGTTGTTTTTATTTATTTATTTTTTTCTTAGGAGTGTAATTTTTTCTTTATGTTTCTAATTGGACAGGACTGATCGTCTAAACAGGCTCTCGGACGTGATAGATGAAAAACTTGGATTTGATAGTTTGATACGTGTTGACACGTGACTTGAATTTCACAGTTTCGGCATGGTCAATTCTTATCGAATTCGACACTGTCTAGTTCGACAAGAGGACATGTTTGTTCGACAAGTGTAAATAATGGTCCAAGTATCCGAGATATGCCCCATAATCCCAGAGATTATTAAAAGCCTGTGATGCTGGAAAACAAATTAGCCGAAATTGAACAGATTGAAAAGTTCAATAGCTCGAAACAATCTCATTTTGAACAATTCAGCACGATACCATGCCCGTGCAACGAATGCCTTTGTTAAATTCCACTTTATAGAGAGAAAAAAATGTAGTGTTAGTGTTCTTTCCCTTTGGTGTCTTGGATGGGAGGTATAAGGTAATAGTATAGATTCCTGCTCATTGCCTTCACTTCCTTTTTCTTTTTTCTTATTCAAAGCATGGATAGTGGATATTCTTGAGAACTGCCTTAATCGCAATAATGGTGCAAATATCACGTTTTCATAAACACACCTTTCAATTTTGTATATATGAAAATATTCACTATGTCACACGAGTGTGCCATTTATATGTGTTTTGTTCAAGAATTTTGAATTGGAAAGACTGATCTTGTGAACAGGGCTTAATAAAGGCAGTTCTAATGAGCACCCACAATTTTTTTTTTTTTCTATTTTTGAAGCAGCAACAGCAGCAGAAATAAGGAATAAAAGTCAGTATTTCATTGTTGAATGAAAATATTTGTAAACTAAGTCATTTCAGTCATTTTTGTAGTATCTCCCTAATTATACTTCACTGTTTAATACCTGGAGCTGTTGGAGGAATTCTCATTGAGGCGGTTCAAATGAGCACTCACAACATATGTTTGGAGTATGAATAAAAATATCACAAATTTTCATGAGAAATATAACCACTTTGGAGATTGGAAATAATGTACTATATCAAACGGGTGTGTTGTCGTAATGACGTTGGGCGCCGTATACAAATGTATAAATGATATTGCGGGGCTTTATATATATAATATATACAATGTATATGCATCATATCTCGGTTAAAATATACCACCACTTAACTAGGTTTTATATCAGCACCTCATAACTTGCCCAGGTTATATATATAAACAATGACGCATTCCCCTGTTATCATTTTATAGGGACGGGTTTAATTCATTTTGGCATTTTTGACGGTGAGCTTGCAAATTCCAAGATGGAACCCGCTGCTTAATACAAAAAATACGAATTTTATTCCATTGTGTCTTCATTTACTTTTATGTATACTTTTCCGTGGATTTTTTTTTTAAAATAAATATTAGAATCATATATAGGCATATCATTACGAAGACATGCCTATTCAAATATACTGAAAATTTTATCACCAAAAAACGAAAATTTTCAGATAAAAAAAAAAAAAATGAAAATTTTCATATTTCTGCTAAAAACGTAGATTGTGGGTACTATATAATTAGGCGATTCTAATGAGTACCTATAATCTATGTTTTGGGCAGAAATAAAAAAAAATGTATACCCCTGTAAGCGCCAATTTTACTATATAAAAATGGCGTTTAAGGGGGTCAAAATTATATAGGCATGTTTTCATGATGCTCAGGTCATAAATGCAAACTCACAATCTTGGAAAAAATCGTGTTTTTTTTTTTTCATTATTATTATTTATTTATTATTTTTTTTTTTTCGGAGATAATTTTTTTCTTTATATTTCCAGTTGGAAAGGGCTGATCGTATGGACAGGTTCTCGGACGTTTTGTCCATATTCGATAGATGAAAAACTTGGATTCGATAGTTTGATATGTGTTGAATTTCACAGTTTAGGCATGGTCAGTTCTTGCCAGGGTGGCCACGCACTCTGGAAAACAGGGAAAACAGGGAAAATGGTGAAAAAATATTCCCTGCAGGGAAAAATCAGGGAATTTGAAATTTTGCTGAAAAACAGGGAAAAATCAGGGAATTTCAAAAAATCTTATCTTTGTAAGGTCAAAATATTCAAATTTTATAGCTGTTCAGATGTGGCTTTTGGTGGTTTCTTTCTGCCATATGCTTAAAATATCTGCAGATCTAATCTACCAAGAAAGTAAATTAGCACATGTACATCATATTTTAGATAAATTTTCATTTAATTAAGAATATTGTGACAGCATTGTGTATAAACATGTCACTTGACAGCATTTGAATCAGTATATGACTTCTAAAAGTAGGGGCCATTGCGATAATATTAAAGTTTTTAATCAGGGAAAATCAAATCAAATCAGGGAAAAATCAGGGAATTTGATTGCTAAAAATGTGTGGCCACCCTGCTTGCCGAATTCGACACTGTCTAGATCAAGAAGATTGATCTTGAGGACGTGTTTGTTCGACAAGTGTAAAGAGTCGTCCAAGGATCCGAGAATTGCCCCATAATCCGAGAGATTAATAAAAGCCTGAGATACAGGAAGACAAATTTTGCCGAAATTGAACAGATAGAAAAGTACGATATTGCTCGAAACAATCTCATTTGAACAATTAAGCACGATAACATGTCCGTGCAACGAACGCCTTTGTTAACACCACTTTATACAGAGAAAAATGTAATGATAGTTTTCTTTCCCTTTGGTGTCTTGGATGGTAGGTGTAAGGTTATAGTATAGATTCCTGCTCATTGCATTCACTTCCTTTTTTTTTTATTCAATACATGGATTGTGGATATTCTTGGGAACCGCCTTAATAGCAGGAATGGTGCAAATATCACGTTTTCATAAAAAAAACACCTTTCAAGTTTTTCGAGGTATGAAGTATTCACTATGTCACAAGTGTGTGCCATGCAAATTTGTTTTGTTCAAGAGTTTTGAATTGGAAAGACTGATCTTGTGAAGAGGGCTTAATAAAAGCAGTTCTAATTAGCACCCACAATCTTTTTCTGCAGCAGAAATAAAGAATAAAAAAAATCAGTGTTTCATTGGTGAATGAAACTAATTGTTAGTTTAAGTCATTTTAGCCATGTTAGTAATATCTCCCCAATTATACTTCACTGTTTAATATCTTGAGCTGTTGGAAGAATTCTCTAATAATAGTTCGAATTAGTCATTGCAAACGAGCCATCGGTGTTCGAGGCATCCAAGATTCTCTGAATGCGTAGGGTCCCAAACAGTCATTTGCAAATAGCGAAGACTCCGAGTTTAGCGTCTGATCAACGTCTACCAGTTTGGTTTAAGTACAGGAATTCCTTTAAAATTTACCATGAAAAGAATATACCTGACACACCTTGTTTTGCGACTGGGCCAGTACAAAGCTATACATGAAAGCTGAATATTGCATTGGTAATTAGCCCACCTGAGCATTTTTGTTCGCCCCATGTTACTTCTATTGACCGTATACTACTCGGAATTCAGTGACAGATAAAATACCTTCCATTATACCATTATCTTTCCTTACTATTTCTGCACAAAAGTGTTGTTTACGGTTTTTCATTAATTTTGCCTAACAAGCGTTTCTAAGATGCCAGTAATCTATGTTTTGAACGAACAAAAGAAAAACGAGCAAACTATGTTTGAGACAGACGAAAGAAAGGCCAATGTTTTTCACCACAAAATGTCAATTTAGTTAGCCTGTATGCAAGGAGAGACGAATTTTAGTTCTATCTCTCGGCGGCGATTCTATTATCGTTATTCTTGAAATTTGTGTCAGAAAGTAATACATTAATGAAAGAAGAAGAAGTATATACACGTATATATATATATATATATCGCATACGTTGTCGGTCACAATTCCACACAGCCTTCAGCAGATGTAAGTTCGGCGACATAGGTCTTAACTAAATTAGCATTTGTATGGAACTTAGCACATAGAAAACGAAGAAATTGTTTTTTCATGAACCAAAAGCTCGATTATCATATTAACAAGTCCGTGTGATGAGCACCCCTCTAAACACCACATTATATATAGAAAACTTGGGTTTACAGGTATATTATTCTTATTTCTGCTCCAAGACATACGGTTGTGGATACTCTTTAGAACAGCCTCATTGAGACGGTTCAAGCGAGAATCCACAACATGTTTGGAGTATGAATAAGAAAAGTATCACACATTTTTATGAGAAATATAACCATTTTGGAGATTGGAAAGGGTGGGTGTGTTATTGTAATGTCGTTGGGCGCCGTATATAAATGATATTGTGAGGCTTTATATATATAATATATATGCCTCATATTTCGGTTAAAATTTACCAGGTTTTATATCAGCACCTCGTAACTTGGCCAGTGTATATATACAATGGCGATATATACAAAGACGCATTCCTCTTTTGTTTTATTTTCATTTTTTTTTTTTTTTTTTTTTTTTTTTTTTTTTATAGGAACGTGTTTTATTCATTTGGACATTTCTGATGGTTAGTATGCAAATTCCAAGATGGATCCGGTTGCTAAAATATAAAAAAAAAGACGAGATTTTTTTCCAGTGTTTCTTCATCCAGTTTTAAATTATACTTTTCCGTGGATGTTTTTTTTTTTTTTTTTTTTTTTTTCCATTTCACATTAGAATCATATATAGGCATATTCAGGTCATATCTGCAAACTCACAATCTTGTAAAAATCGTTTTTTGTTGTTGTTTTTTTTTTTGCGGGGTTCGGGGTGTATTTTTTCCTTTACGTTTCCAATGGGACAGGATTGATCGTATGGACAGGTTCTAGGACATTTTATCCAAACTGGATAGATGAAAAACATTGCTTCGATAGTTTGCTACGTGTTGACACGTGACTTGAATGTCACATTATCAGCATGGTCAATTCTTGTCGAATTCGACACTGTCTAGTTCGACTGAGTAATAGAATCGCGTAAGGACAGACAGATGGAGGGACGGACGAAGAGACGGAAGTACATACTTACGTACGACCCGAGCACTATATGAAACAGGTATCATGCAAATGGTGGGGGTTTGTTTTGCCATTACTAAACTTTGTTCCGTTCCGTTCCGCAAAGTATAATTATCCACACCGGTAATTATATTTAACGGAACAGAACGGAACAAGAATATCCAGACCTGCTTTCAGCTTCCAGCAAGTCAGAAAAAAAAATTCTTGCAGCATGCAGATATACTTAAGACTGTACATGAAAGAAAGAGTTGCTCAGGAAATATCCAAACCAAAAAAAAAAAAAAAAGACCACAGCCATCCTAAGCAACCAAACAAAGTAAAATAAGACGAGACAACGGTACTCAAAAGATCAAAATTTAAAGATTTCATTGCACTATAGGAATGTATGGAAGGAAAAATATGCAGAACCCTTGTTACAAAAATGTGAAACTGAGTGTAATAGAATCGCGTACGGACAGACAGACGGAGGGACGGAAGTACGTACTTATGTACGACCGAGCACTATATGAAACATGCCAATGGCGGGGGCTAGTTTTGTCATTACTAAACTTTGTTCCGTTCCGTTCCGTTTCACAAAGTATAATTATCCACACTAATAATTATATTTAACGGAACGGAACGGAACAAGAATATCTAGAACTGCTTTCAGCTTCCAGAAGCAAGTTAAAAAACAAAGTGTAAGGGAGTCAAACGTCCCCTGATGTATGTATGTATGTATGTATGGCTCCGCTTCGAATGTATGTTTATCTCTGTGTGTGTCTATCTGTCTTCCTTTGTGACTACACATATGTATGTATGTATGTATGTATGAATGTATGTTTATCCTCTTGAACAGGTACATGTCATTTAGTTGTTTTGTTTTTGTTTTTGTTTTTTTTTTTTTTTTTTAGTAAAAATGGATATGTCTTGGCATTTATTAACTTTGTTCCGTTCCGTTCCGCAAAATATAATTATCCACACAGATAATTATATTCAACGGAACGGAACGGAACATGACTATCCAGAACTACTGGCTGGTCTCCATGATATCCACGGTACAGGTGAAGGTATACTGTAACTACATGTTCACTTGTCTGCATATGGACCAAACGCGTATGTTCTCCCAGGTTATACTTTATGAACAACATTTTTGTACCGTCCTAATTTGGGTAGATACTGTACGGCTCAGGTAAAAGAACAAAAAAAAAACCCTTTTTACTCCGAATCTCGGCGTTTCGCAGACTCTCCAAAAAAACTCTCCCAGTTAATCCGAGTAAACGTATACACTTGGAGGACGATCATGAAAGGCCCATAGGGCCTAAAAGCCCAAGGGAACAGCGAGACTAATCTTGAGTCTTCACCGGTCGCACAGGTACTTTAGTTCTAAAAGTATTTTCCAAATTTCCCCCAAGTTGTTCGCTGTTCTCCCAAGTTTCATTCCCTTGTTCGTAGCGGCGTCTGATCTGGGTCTACACTGTTTGCATAGGCCTATCTGTCCCAATAGTTAGGTTCTATTTTTTGTAACGTGTCGGTTTCGTATACATTTCTGACGAGAAAAGGCGCTATAATTTAACGAACATAAGTTTGGTTTTTCTTTTTTTTCTCTCTAGGCGATTTCCCGCCGTTACGAGCACGTGGTTTCTTCATGCGGGGCAAGGGAAATGTTACTTTGTGACTTACATTTTCTGGGTATCTTCACTTATAATGTACTGGAAATGCGAACGTCCCGGAATTGCGTGTCGTCGCCCGGTGGCGTGTCTGGGCAGACCCATGAGCATCTACAGAGGGATGACTAAATACGTTTCACAGTATTTAGAAACATGAGTAGCCGTTTTGATGGGCAGACTGCTTTCTTGTATTTTTATTTATTTATTAATATGAAGAGGGTAAGTACATTTAGTTAAAGGCGCTATGGCTAATCTACCATATGTGACCACAGATACTTGGGGTCAGTAGGGCAGTGCAAGCCCAAAAAAAATATCAGTGTAAATATTTTTCTCTAGTTATTTTTGTATTTTAGTACAACAGAAACACTGCTGATAAAATATAATCATATTCTGTGACTTCTGAAAAGGTTCTAAAAAACATCATATTTCTCGCAAATGGTAATATATTACCATTTGCGAGAAATATTATGTTTTTTAGAACCATATATTACCATTTGCGAGAAATATGATGTTTTTTTAGAACCTTTTCAGAAGTCACAGAATATGATTATATTTTATCAGCAGTGTTTCTGTTGTACTAAAATAACTAGAGAAAAAATATTTACAAGATATGTTTTTGGGCCTGCACTGCCCTACTGACCCCAAGTATCTGTGTATGTGACCCCCTCTTTTCTGAGAAAAATGACAATAAAGAAAAGGTTGCTTAAGGCCAGGTTAGCATTTTAAAAGATTTCACTGAACACTGAAGATCGTTGCTCACAATGTACGGTATAACGTGTTTGTCTAGGTTTCCGCTGGCTGTAAATACTTTGATGCTTGTAGGTTTGTGGTGTAGTAGTAAGGTATCGGACTCGAAATCGAGAAGTAGCGGGTTCGATACCCGCTAGCACCAAGTGTCATGTCCTTGAGACACTTTATCCACATAACTTAGTATTGGTTTCTATCCGGGAAGACCCTTCCTAGAATATCCGCGAGGACATTAAACAAAACCGATTCCGACATCCTGATATATATGCGTTTTTTTTTTTTTTTTTTTTTTAACTCGTTGAATCAATTATGGTTTTGGTTTTTGCATATTGAATGCTAAAGATAAAGACAAAATACTTTACATAAAAAAAACAACAACATAAGTTCTTACTCTGTAAGTCAATAATTATAATGTTTTCATTAATTATATATAATGGAAAAGAATAACAGAACTAATATTTATATGCACCCTGGTAAATGCGGGGTAAGGCCCTCACTCTGTATGTGTACTCTTTAAAGGGAGCTAACTGCATATGCCTTGATAATTCAATTTTACGACTCTGACCCCTGCGAAATGGGATGTGGAACTGCATTTTTATGAATCGGGGGCGGATCCTGTATGACTTCGAAGAGGTTCGATTTGATCAAATATCCGTCCTTACTCTACGTATTCGGACAGGCCTGGGCAATGTAGACCCAGATAAGACGCCACAGAATGCGGCGTCTGATCAGGGTCAACACTGTTGCCACTCACCCAACAATTTTGCACATATTTCGCAGGTAGTAAAATGGACTTGTTAAAGGAATATAATATAAAGAATAAGGTGTGTGAAAATTTAGGGTCAATATGACATCCCAAACTTATCAAAAATTTAAAATGTATCCAAAATTTCCCATGAAAATGAAATATTGGGTCAAAAGGGGATTCGTCTAACCCACCAAATCCCCCACAAAATTTGTTTTTCTAACTTACTGGAAGCTGAAAGCAGTTCTGGTTATTCTTGTTCCGTTCCGTTAAATATAATTATTATACTTTGCGGAACGGAACGGAACAAAGTCCATAAATGGCAAATCACGAACTATTATTATTTAAAAACAATTCAAAATAGTTTGATGTTCGAGACGATAAACTTGTAATCGATAATAAGCCAAAATATTCTCCAAAACAGTGGTCAAGAACAAATATAATTTTATATGTATTCCCCATTGTGTGCCCCTGAAGTTGTTCCGTTCCATTCCGTTCCGCAAAGTATAATTAGCCCTAATAAGCGTTTCTAAGATGTTTGGAACGAACAAATGAGAAACAAATAAAAGAAAAGTATATGATTCAAATCACACATTACTGAAAAAAAAAAAAAAAAAAAAAAAAACCACACACACACACACACAAAACGAAGAATTAGTATTAACCTGCATCAGTTGTGGCTCACAATTCTACACATACTCCGAGTTACTTATTCGCCACTTAATAAGTGTAGAGACATCGAAGTTTACGAAGTTTGCATGCGTATTGAACTAGAGAAAGCACATAAAAACAAAGAATTTGTATTTTCATGAACATTATGTTTGTGGGGCGACATATATAATACCATTGTGAGGTTTTATATATATATAATATATATGCCTCATATCTCGGTTAAATTTTTCCGCCACATAACTAGGTTTAAATTCCAGCACCTCATATCATGGCCAGTTTCTATATATATATATATATATATATATATATATATATATATTGTGAGGGTAGGAGGAAGATAGAAGGTGGGTATGAAAAAACAAACAAACAAAAAACAACTAATCTTTTTTGCCACATATGGTTGTATCACTTTTGTGTGGGTGGAGGGTTTAGGGAGGGAATGGTGGCGGATGGGTGTATCTTGATGTGTGAGAGGATGGGGTTGTCAAGGCTGTAGGTTATTTTAATATTTTTCAAGTACACTGGCTTTATATTTTGCTTTTTTTTTTTTTTTGAGAGAGAGAGGGTGGGAGGAGGGTAGAAGGGTGGGTGTGATTTTTTTTTCCTCATAAATGAAAACACAGCTAGGGGTGCCCCCGATGAAACAAAAATAATTAACCACTGAAAAGGGCTAATGTTAAGTGAATCGCTGGATTTTGAATAATATAAAGTGCAGTTTCAAAAAGAAAGTGACTAGTTGCCGCCACACAAATGGTCGGCCAGTAATATGGATTCGGATTCATCTGTCCGCATTTACCCCTCTATCCGTATTTACCTTTATTGACCCTATTACTTTTGTGTGGGTGGTGGGTGGGTGGGGATGGTGTGTATGTCGATGTGTGAGAGGATGGGGTTGCCAAGGCTGTATGTTATTCTAATGCACTATTTTGCTTTTTTGAGAGTGTGGGAGGAGGGTAAATGGGGTGCATGTGAAGAAAAAACAAAACAAAAAAAAAAAAAAAAAAAAAACCCAAAAGAAACACTTATATTTTTTGCCGCTCATATTGTCTTATTACTTTTGAATGGGTGGTGGGCAAGGGAGGGAAAGTTGGCGGAGGAGTACAAAATAGTGTTTTTATTCATCTAATTACTTATTCTGAGGTGAGAGAAGGGGGCAAGTTTTAGTTAGTTTAGTTTAAATTGTATTTATTTGACTTAACAGTAGACATATACAATACATGTATTAGACATATATATGCAACAGGACTTGACGGTAAGTACTAGGGCTTATTTGAGTCATTTCTTGGAAACAAAGAACATAAGTTGAATCATCTAAGAATGGAAGGCAGTGTAACACCTTGACATTTAATGAACAAAAAGAAAGAAAGATATAACGTAAGAAAGAAAGAGGAAAAATTAAATAAAGAAACAAACAAACAAACAAAGAAACAAAGAAAAGAACGAAAGAAACAAAGAGAGAAAGAAAGAAAATCTCATTTGTACTGTATTGAACTGATCAGTAGTCATATACACAGATAGATTTACAAACTAGAAGTAGCTAAAATTTAGTATTAGTAATAAACACAAAGCATATTGTTCAGTTCAAATGCTACAGCTGTGAAAAATTCTTGCGGCAATATGAAAATATTTTGGCTAATTCCCAGTTCCCTAAACATGGTCATTTCTAGGGACTACACAAATCTTCCGGATTTCACTATATATTCTTGCATTTTAAGAAATATCTGTTCGCTCTCCTAAAAGGTTTTGGCTGCCATAGAGTAAATCTTTAACCGTGTAATTTAAAAGAGAATCCGAGAAATATCTTCTTCGAAAATGAGCGAACCTAGGACATACAAAGAAAAAATGATATGCACTTTCAAATCCTCCACACGCAAAGGTGGGACTTGGAACGATATTTTTGCGATAGAGATCGACATTTAAGGTGCTACATTCCAATCTCAGACGTGCATGGAGAATTTGCCCTTTGTACAAGTGTCGTAATACGAAGGAGATTTGTTCAGATCCTTGTTTCATCGTGGTTTGAATGCAGCCACTGATGGCACACCCTTGACTTCGGGACAGGGAGATCGTTCCATGCACGGATCGTTGCCGAGAAAAGAGAATATAGAAACAAATTGTTATTAGCGCTATAGTTCTGGAAATGGTTTGAATTTCTTAAATTGTCAGAGGTCGCGTTTACTAGTGGTGGAAAGAGATCGTTGGGATATATAGGAATTAGTCCAAGGAGGATTTTGAAAAGAATTATGTGTGTGTGTGTGTGTGTGTGTGTGTGTGTGTGTGTGTGTGTGTGTGTGTGTGTGTGTGTGTTTCTCCTGTTTTGTACAGTCTCCCACCCAAGATCTGTGATAGTTTGTTCGCGCTACACAGTTTAATAGAACCGATTATTAATCGAGCGGCCTCGATATGGATTGCGTCGAGCTGCGTTTCTGTAAGACAATTGTCCCACACCGAGTCACAATATTCAAGCAGAGGCAGCACATATGCCATATACATTTTTCAAGTTATTTTCTACTAACTCTGAACTTAAGAGCTCGGAGGAGGTTTAATCTAGACCAAGCCTTTTCAGAAATGTTTTTAATTAATTTTTAGTGTCTCTAAGAGACATGTCATTGAACATCATCAAATACAACTCCCCTGAAGGTACTATTTCGCATGATTTCTTTTTTAATCACAAAACAAATAAAAAAAAAAACAAAAAAAAAACGTCCATGACCCATGTCCCTATGGCAAAAACCTGGGGTTTGAGACAGTGCATCCATTCAATGAAATGGATATCATATTTACCTGTAAGTTGTCTATTTCAACGGTAGAAGGTATTTATCTATATGTATGCAATGGCATATATTTTGACAACAATAAAATGCTTTTGTTTACAAGAAATACATAATCGAAAATAATAAATGATGCAAGATTGACATTGGGACAAAATGAAGCGCAAGTACCCAAATGTAACGTCGCGTATCCCCAGCAAGGTTAAAACAAGATGAGAATTGTGTGAAGATATCCCTTTTCTCCGCCCTATCTTGAGAAATCAAATTAAATAGATAGATGGATAAATAACTTTCTGCTGCGGTAACAATTGTACTGCTAAAAAATAATAAATTTAATAAATGTCAAGTATTAAAACCTAATGTATCAGTACTGTTAGTAGGCGGATGTACGATAACATCAGAAGTGACGATAATATGAGAAATAGTAAGGCCGGAAAGTCCCGATACGCAACACCTTAATACAAAAAGCCACCAGTAGGAAATACTTGATTCAACAAGGCTGGGACCAAGTGCATTATTAACCAATGTCTATCTCTCTATTATTCCAGTAAACCATGGCATGCTATCATTTTCCTAGAATTAAACAATAAGTTACCTACAAACATTAAAAAACAGAATATGTAGGGGCAAGCACGGAAACTTGGAAGGGGGGTGGGGTGGGGCAAGGACGCACCAAACTTAATCCTGCCGTATATAGGAAACTATTGCCGATGTTAACTAAATTCTACTTGGCTGGTACGTATACGGACCCACTAGGATTTATCAGTCCACTGATATAGCAAAAGGGTCGCAAAGGAATGACAGTGCAGCGGTAAATTTTATAGTGCAGCAGTATTTTTATCAGTGCACTGGTAATATACAGTTGACTCGCTATCTCGACCTCGCTTAGCTCGAATAACCGCTTATCTCGAAGTGAAAATCTGGTCCCTGCCTAAACATGAAAATCTAACAACATGTAAAAAATATTGTGGAAAAGAGGAGAAATTCTCTTTTCATCAATATTTTCAATATATCTCTTACTTCAAGAGTCCTGTTTAACATATATTTATTAAATGTGGTTAATCGAATTAATTTTTTCCTCAATTCTGCAAATCTGATATGTCGAAGTACGGATGTCTCGAAGTATTTCAGAGAATCCCTTGGAATTCGAGATAACGAGAGTCGACTGTATAACAGTGCAGCGATAAATATTGCACTGCACTGGTAAATTTCATCAGTGCACTGATAAAAATATCGCTGCACTGATAGTTTATTGCTGCACTGGTAAAACTGTATCAGTGCACTGATAAAGCTTATCAGTGCAGCGATATCGCTGCTTTTGACCCCTTTGTTACACCATAGCAACGTATGGGCCGCAATGTGAGGAATCGTGCTTTCATTCTCAGTCAATATAAACAAATCAGCCTGCTCATCCGCGCAGTCTTATCAGAGTCTCTGCTGTCCGCTTTAGAAACTTTGTTTCCTTGGCTATCAAAAATGCTTCCAGGAAAGATTCTTATCAGACTGCGAGAATACGCAGGCTGATTTCAGTCTTCACTTTGAGCACATGTGTAATGGGACGTCTTCTGAAGCTGAAGCTCACATGTGTAAATGTATTTGAAGTTTGCTTGTGTTGCGGTTTTACGGCTCAGTCAACCCAATGGGGTCATGTCAGTCGCGGTTAGTTCATCCATTACGAAAACAAGCCTATTCAAATATGCTGAAAATTTTCCCACCAAAAAATGAAAATTTTCCGATAAAAATTTCTGATATGTTTCATATTTCTGCTCAAAACACAGATTGTGGGTACTCGTTAGAACCGCCTCGACGAGGCGGTTCTAAAGAGTATCCACAATCTGAGTTTCTGAGCAGAAATAAGAAAAATAATGTATACCCCTGTAATCCCCAGTTTTACTATATAAAAGTGGGGTTAAAGGGGGGTCAAAACTATAAAGGCATGTTTTCGTGATGTAACCACACTTTTACTGGGCAGACATTGCCCTCTATTTAAGCGGTTAACCAGTATTGTGCACATTCTTTCGCCAGAAACTGACAACTAGCCCGCAGCTAATCTCGTACGAGCTTGATTTTTCCGAACAAAGATTCGACGGACAGACAGCTACTGAAACTAGGTCATATGAAAAACAAACACAACATACATGGATTGTTAAGGGGAATGGATACAATTCCAGGGGGTGTAACTCTTTTAAATTATATTGCCCCTTTAGAAAAGGGTGTGCTACACAAGAAAAAGATTTGCTCCCCTTGGTAGCTTTATTTTTCCTTTTAGAGAAGATCCATTTCAGAAGGATTTCGGGCATTTGAAAGCGAATAGAAGCCACAAATTTGTCTCCCTTGTGAAAACAAGTAGCCCAAGGGCAACGATCGCTCACCTGAGTACTGATACCTACATTCATATTTCAAACTAAAATTATTCTTGAAAAAAGATTTATTTTACCTTTTCCCATTCAATAGTCCAAGGGACCATATTTGCCGTAAAATAGGTCAAGGTCAACCTAAGGTCATCATTTGAACAAATTTTGAAGTTTTAAGTAACCTCATACTACATGCCAAATTCCATGGCAATCAGCCCAGTGGTACTGGAGAAAAATATCTCGATCCCTTCAGTTAATACCATATATTTACATGGCAGCCATCTTGGTCATGAGACCTGGACCATTCAAATAAAAATTTTCCTCACCCCGCACCCACCCCCACCCCATCCCCGCCTGGAAGCTGCACATGAAATTTAATAGAAATTGGTCCAGCAGATATGGTCCTTTAAAATGTTGACGGACATACAATCCTAGTGACCTTGGATCAAGATCACTGAATGACCTTGACCTTTGACATTGAGTGAGGTCTTTAAGTCCAACTGGTGATCAGAAGGTTGCGGGTTCGATCCCTCCGGGTTGGCAACATTCTTTCGTGGAGAATTGATCATGAAATATTTTCTACGGTCATTCTCTCCCTTCCGCTGATTCAAGAAGGGCAGTTGTCAGTTTCTGGCGAAAGAATGTGCACATTACTGGTTAACCGCTTAGAAGACTAAGCCTGCCCAGTGTGTTTGTTTGTTTGTGTTGAGGTTTTACGGCCCAATAAACCCAATGGGGTCATGTCGAGCGCGGTAAGTTTACCTAACCACACGTTTACTGGGCAGGCTTAGTCCTCTAAGCGGTTAACCAGTATTGTGCACATTCTTTCGCCAGAAAGTCCGCCCAGTAAAAGTGTGGTTAGGTAAACTGACCGCGCTCGACATGACCCAATTGGGTTGACTGGGCCGTAAAACCTCAACACAAACAAATTTCATAAACCTCAATTGTTTTGGATGAATGCACTGTTTCACATTTTCTCATTCAAAAACCTAAGGGGATAAATTTGACCTTACCATAAATGCAAAATTGTCAATAAGCAGCGCTTTTTCGATACCCCCCGCATAAAGCATAAAACATTTTTCTAACAAAATTTAAGTTTCAAAGTGCCGGCGTAACCTTGAAAATAAAGTCAAGGTCACCAAAATCTAATAAAACCAGCAATTGGTTAAAGAGATAGTGTGCACACAAACTTTTTACTGCATTAACAAGGCTCACTTTTTGAGTATTTATAATGTAGTGACCTTGAAAATAAGGTCAAGCTCATCAAAATATAATCACTTCTTTCCCCCATCCTGATGATGTATCTGTGCTAGTTTGGTCAAATTTCAGCCATTGGTTTAAGAGATAATGTGCTCATAAACTTTTTACTGCATTAACAAGGCTCACTTTTTTGAGTATTTATAGTGTAATGACCTTGAAAATAAGGTCAAGGTCACCAAAATCTAACCACTTCTTTGCCCCATTCTAATGATGTATCTGTGCTAGTTCGGTCTATATCCAGCCATTGATTAAAGAGATATTGTGCACACAAACACTTTACTTCATTAACGAGGCTCCTTTTTGAGTATTTATAATGTGGTGACCTTGAAAATAAGGTCAATGTCACCAAAATCTAATCATTTCTTTCCCCTATCCTGATGATGTATCTGTGCTAGTTTGATCAAATTCTATCTATTGGGTAAAGAGATAATGTGCACACAAACCTTTTACTGCATTAACAAGGCTCGCTTTTTTGAGTATTTATAGTGTTATGACCTTGAAAATTAGGTCAAGGTCACCAAAATCTAATCACTTCTTAGCCCCATCTTTATGATGCATCTGTTCTAGTTCGGTCAAATTCCAGCCATTGGTTAAAGAGATAATGTCCACACAAACTTTTTACTTCATTAACAAGGCTCCTTTAGGCTCCTTTTTGAGTATTTATAATGTAGTGACCTTGACAATAAGATCAAGGTCACCAAAATCTAATCACTTCTTCTCCACATCCTGATGATGAATCTGTGCTAGTTTGGTGAAATTCCAGCTATTGGTTAAAGAGATAGTGTGCACACAAACTTTTTCTGTCTTTTTTTCTGCATTAAGAAAAAAAAAATACAAAGGGCAAGAACTCCAAGAGAATTGGCTCCTAGCCCTTACTTTCTCTTTTGTAGGTACATCTTATTGATATCAATGGGTCTGCAGAAATTGATGAATATCCATCACTGCGTTTTCAAGAAATTAGGGAAAAAGCAGCGTCGCGGACGGACACACGGAAGGACACACGGCCGGATGGACGGACGGACAACGTGAAAACAGTATATCCCCATTAACAAAGTTTGCGGGGGGTATGAATAGGTCAAGGTCAACACAGGATCATCATTTATATAACTTTTGTAGGGCTGAGGTCCCTTTTGGTGGGTATTAAGTTTCAATGTCATCTGACTTATGTACTGAAGAAGAAGATTTTTAATGATTTTTACCATATATGGGCATGGCTGCCATCTTTGTTATGAGCCCAATGCCATTTATATAAACTTTTGTTCCGGTGAGACATGTTCTATATGAAATCTGACTCGAATTTGCCCTGTGGTTTTCTAAGGAGAAGATATTTGAAATTTTGATGGACATTCAATCCTAGTCACCTTGAACCAAGGTCACTTAATGGCTTTAACCTTTGACAGTCATAGGGGTTCATATAAGACCTACATACATTTCATAAACTACAACTGTTTTGGATAAATGCACTGTTTGACGTTTCCCGTTCAAATGCCTTAGGGACCAAATTTGACCTTGTCGTAAAATAGATCAAGGTCAACCAAGGGTCATCATTTATATAACTTTTGTAGGACTCAAGTCCCTTCTGCTTTCTAACAAGGTTCATCTGTCTTACAGTTCTGTAGGAGAAGATTTTTAAAGGATTTTTACCACATACTGGCATGCCTGCCATCTTGGTCATGTGACCAGGACCTGCACTGTTTTACACTTTTCCAATTCAAACGCCTTAGGGATCAAATTTGACCTTGTCGTAAAATTAGTCAACTTCAATCCAGGGTCATCATTTATAGAACATTTGTAGGGCTCAAGTCCCTTTTGCTTTCTGTCAAGTTTCAAGGTCATCTGCCTTACGGTTCTGGAGAAGAAGATTCTAAAAGGGTTTTGCCATATATGGGAATGCCGACCATCTTGTTTTGTGACCAGGACCAATTATATAAACTTTAATTCGCGTGAGGCAAAAATGTTCTATATAAAATCTGACTCGATTTGGCCCTATGGATTCTGAGGAGAAGATATTTGAAATTTTGATGGACCTTCAATCCTAGTGACCTTGGGCCAAGGTCAATGAATGGCCTTGACCTTTGACAATCATAGGGGTTCAAATAAGACATATTTTCTTTTTATAAACTACAACTGTTTTGGATAAATGCACTGTTTTACATTTTTCCTATTCAAACGCCTAGGGACCAAATTTGACCTTGTCGTAAAATAGGTCAAGGTAAACCCAGAGTCTTTTTAAGTTTCAAGGTCATCTGATTTATGATTCTGGAGAAGAAAATTTTTAATGGGTTTTTACCATATATGGGTATGCTAGCCGTCTTGGTCATGTGACCAGGACCAATTATATAAACTTTTGTGCCCGTGAGGCATAGATGTTCTATATAAAATCTGACCGAACTGGCCCTGTGGTTTCTGAGGAGAAGATGACTGAACTTTTGATGGACATTCAATCTTAGTGACCTTGAGCAAAGGTCACTGAATGACATCTTAGTCACGTAACCAATTGGTCACGTGACCAAGACCAATTATATAAACTTTTGATCTCGCGAGGCATAGATGTTCCACAAAAAATCTGACTTCAGTTGGTCCAGGAGTTTCTGAGAAGATGTTTAAAAGTGTGGAAAAGACGAAGGACAGCAGACCACTGGTACACTATAAGCTCACCTTGTAAACCTTTGGCTCAGGTGAGCTGAAACGGCCAACATTCTAACAAGAGTATCCAGTACCCATGAGGAATGAATAGACTTGAAAAACAAGCTGTCATCTAGCAAAAGGAGGCAGTAACAGTATTCCAGACGGTAAATTGTATTCCAAATATTCGAAAACCTTTTGAAAAACGGGGTCTTATCTTAAAAGAAGGTATTTGTTCCCACAGGAAGCTGATTTTCACCAATCCATTTATACTTTTTTATGCCTAGTGGACTCTTCAAGCTCTTTCTTTGAGCTAGTCCATGTGCAACTGAAGGTCTGTCTGCTTTGGTTTCATAATTATCATTTATGACATTCACTATGAAAATGTATGAACCTTATGCAAACAGAGTATAGACGCTGATCGGACGCCGTGGCATCTAATCAGGGTCTACATTATTTGCCAATGTCTTATAAATCGGTTTATAGTAGTCTCATTGAAGAGAAATGAAAACTATTACCATGTCAGACATGTCACAGTTATTTCCCATGTAACTCTATCTGTTCCACTTAATGTAAATACCATATTATCCACGGAAATTTGGTACCCGAGTTATATGACATGTGTATGGTATTTTTGTCAGCCGTCAGTATGCTAAGTCTGACTTTCTACGGAAAACATTATAACCTTCGCTTTAGGGGACTGGATCCTCTTGATATATTTCTACCAGTTCTACAAGGGAGACAACTTTACAAATTTACTAGTTGCTTTTCTGCATAACTAGTTGCTTTACTGCATATAAATGCACATCTAAATAGTAGTCTACTTGGAAAGGAAAGAATTCCCACCCCCAACTCCATTCCCTAGGGGAGCAAATTCTTTCCTGTTCAAGTAGACTACTTTTCAGAAGGCAGACAAAAAAATTCTGATGGAGTTATCGCCCTTGAAAGTTATTGCTTTAATATGAGACACGTAAAAAACTCTTTAGATTTTACTGTTAAATTGTTGTGAACCTTCGTATGCATAGATTTGGCGTGTCTTTAACTTAGAGTTCAATGACTTATGTGGTTGTCTTGTTATCCCATACTCCTTGAATACCTTATCAACTTGATTTACATCGGTCTCCTCTGGAATGAACACTAACATTGCTGTAATACCCTGGGTTTTCTCTCTCAACCTGAGCAAATGTTTAACTATGTGAGTTTTAAGTGAAGCAATGTCGTCTCCAAATATGTCCAGTACATATTTATATTGCGGAGTAGGAATGGGGAAAACTAGCCCGACAGAAAGTAGTCCGGAACACTTTCCGTGTTCTTCCCTTATATCAGAGTATATAACTGTAAAATTTCCTGGTCCCATCATTGATGAAAGGTTAGCACTCATCATCTTATACGGGACACCGTCAACTATCATTCTGCCTTTAGGTGAAATATATTCGCGCACGGATTTTGATGAAAAGTATTGTGATATATGGTCATGTGACACAGTGGTGAGTCTTCTAGTATCAGCAACATCTTTCTCCGAAAAAGTAAGCCCTTGGCCAGCAATATAGTAAACTGGAACATGCTATAACGTAAAAGAAATATATGACTTTACTAGTACGGAAAAATAAGCAGCCGACACACAGTCGTTTCAAGGTTAATTCAATGTGAATCAACGACGCTATTTCAACGCTGTGTGTATTGGTCTCACATATTTACCATAGATTTAATTTTACGGCCAAAAATAGGTCTGAAAATACATCTATGCAATTTCTATAGTAAAGAGTTTTTGTTTTCTTTTTTACTTTGTGTGTGTTTTTTTTTTTTTTTTTTTTTTTTTTTTTTTTTTTCATTTTTATTTGAGAATATGTTTTGTTTTTACGCTTTGAATGATTGAAATTTCATGACAATATTGTGAAAGTATCAGAAAAAAATGAAGAAGTGGACCTTCTTGAAAATGTGCCGCCAATTTACCTACCCTACCTTTCCTGCATAATTTGCATCCATTTTTACTGTTGGGAGAGAAACAAAATGTTCGTATTTTCATTAAACAAATGAATAGAATAATAAATTTTGTCCATAGATAGTTACGACAAACGGTTTCGTATTAAAGCATTAAAACATGGTAAAGGTTAGCTAATGTAGCTCTGCAAAGCTCCAGGCAAAAACTGACTTTCTAAAAGATATCATAAGCAGAGCTGATACCGTATTTAACCAATAAGTATTCGGACAACTTACATCTTTACCATACAATGTACTTCTAAAGTTTGAACAAGCCACTTTTACTACTTTTTGACCTGTCTAAAAACTGCTTGATGGATGCTTGTCTGACTGGCGATCAGGAGATTGCAGGTTCGATATCCGCCGGCAACACTCTTCGTGGAGACTGATTATGAACTATTTTCCACGGTCATTCTCCTCCTTCCGCTGATTCAAGAAGGACTGCTGTCAGTTTCTGGCGAAAGAATGTGCACAAGTACTGGTTAATGACTTAGTGGAATAAGCATGTCCAGGAAAAGTGAGGTTCAGCAAACTGACCGAGCTTGATATGATGCATTTAACATTTAATGCAAATCGTCTCAATTTGAAAACAACTTGATCACAACCTTCACAAGGCACTTAAGGGGTAACCAATAACCCAAAGCGTCCTCAAGTCGACAGCGACGATTCTAATCAGACTACGAGAATTTGCATGCCGATCTGAGTCTTCGTAGGTGCATATGTAATCTTGTAGGAAATCCTGTGCGAGTACCTTTACCACTCCGACTTATTTAGCAGACGTAAACCGTTAATCATTTTGGCATCTTGTTGACAGATGTTACTTTATGTAGAATTATTGCACAAGCGATATGAATGGATAGGGGTTATCTTGACAAAGATTAATAGGTTTTGGCAAGCATCCAAATATTTGGTGCCTGGGAAATTGCGTTGTTCACATGATGATGAGTCATTCCGGTCTATTCTCATTGGTAGGTACTTTTAGTAACTCACGCATTGGGTGGCGCTGTAGTGGTATTTGAGAACTTTGATTGGATGGGGATCATGTGATCAGAGGGCGCTGGCGTGAGTTGCTATCACGTGATTAATTGTGTATATAAAGAGCGGATGTGTGCGAGAGAGTTTAGTTTCGAGTTGATTTTAGATTTGGGTTTAGTTTAGAATTAGAACCGGATTGTAAAATATATAACTGAAATTATTTGTTGAATTTATTTAAAATTCTAAATTTGGACTTTGAAAGAAGTAGAAACCACAACGCGTATTTAAGAAGTAAAAATAAAACACTGAACTAACTTCGCTACGTTGTACCTTTACCACGCCGACTTATTCAGCAGACAACAACTGATTTTTTTCTTACTTTTCCCTCTTTCGTGGACATTGATCATGAAATATTTTCTACGGTCATTCTCTCCCTTCCGCTGATTCAAGAAGGGCAGTTGTCAGTTTCTGGCGAAAGCTGGTTAACCGCTTAGAGGACTAAGCCTGCCTAGTAAACGTGTGTGGTTAGGTAAACTGACCGCGCTCGACATGACCCCATTGGGTTGACTGGGCCGTAAAATCTCAACACAAACAATTCTTACTTTTCCCAGAAAACAGGCTTTGACCTTTCGGGCAAATCGTCTACATTGGAGACAATTTGCATGCAATGTCAAAATCTGTTTTCTGGGAGAAATACGTTTTTTTTTTCAAAGTGTCGCCTGCGGAAATTTTTACCCAGAGTGCATAGCGTTAAACTGTAGATGAATACCTTGGTCAGTATGTACTTGGTCGTTCTTTGAAATGATTCTCTCGAGAGGTATGCGCTACCATCTGTAATTGTAAAAGCTATTGCGTTTACACCTTTCGAAATACCCCAGTCCAGCAGATACTGGCTCATGTATTTCACCAGTCCCTTCCCTTCGAATTGTGTATGGATTCTGCCAGCTCTGTCCACTACAGTTTCACCATTGTCGATTATATGGCCCACTTCAAAAGCGATCTACAAAGAAAAAAAAATGTTCTCTTCATTTACAAGTCTAATAATTCCGCTCCTCACCTACCTTAAAACACATTTCATGCAATTTGCTTTTCCGAATTTTATTAATCGTGTCTTTATGCATTATATTAAAAAATAAACAGATAAAATAAACATAAATAAATAAATAAATAAAGTGAGAAGTATTTTAAATGGAACGGTCAATTGTCATGTCTACATTTCATTTACTTTAATTTTGATTGTCTTCATGTAAAAAAAAAAAACGAGAATCGGAATCTCGGTTCCATTGAGACTCTTCATATATCATTGTAGATTGCAAGGATGCATACGTACCCATCCCACCACATCTAGCAACGGGTCTAAGCAGCATTCGATCTTCCAAGACACCAAAAGTCCTCCTTAAATTCTAACATTATGATCATCCGCTGTACGGCTGCCCATTTTGCTTTTTTGTGGTTGTTTCCATGCGAGCCGCGCCAGGCGAAAACGTGTCTTCAAACATATGTGGACAGCAAAGGCCCAGAGCAGCCTGCACATCCATAGTCTGATCAGGGTCTTCACTGTCCGCCAACAGGACATTGGATACTACAGAATATATGAATGGAGAGCAAATGCCCGGATAATTATTTGCACATACGTAGGATGATCTGAATCCGCAGATTTCCGCATGTTCGAAGGTCTTTTTTCGCTTGACTCGGCTCCTGTAAAGCATTCTTGTTCCGATGCAAGCATTGCGGTCAACTTCAATATTGCATAATTCTCCTGGTGTATCCATCGAACAGTGTGAGATTCATCTGAAGTGTTTAAAATAATAAATAGACATAGACAAACAACCACAAACAACAAAAGTAAATCTATATCTTACAATTTGTTTCTCATACAGCATCACGGCTGGGAACATATCGGGAGCCGTCAGGAAGTGATCATAATAGGCTGGTAGATAATCACGCCCACCGAAAACATTGTCATTTATTCGTAGAACAGCGTCTTTGTCCTCTGGTGTCGCCCTTCGGATGGTTATTTTCTCCATTTCTGAAAATATATAAAAATGTGCCTTATGGTAAACACTACATCACTGTATTGCAGGAGTGGGTCCAGGATGATTTCTGAGGTGGTCAAATTACCGTACTTATTCTACGTATTCGGAAACACAGGTTCTGAGGAAACGGTGTAGGAATATATAGGTATGTTGCTTACACCCTGATATATGTAGTTAGATATAATCGAATAATTAGAAGTTACCAGCATAACTGGGCCAAATACACTTAACGAACCGCAAAGAATCTGATAAGAATTCACTGTTCGCTTACCCGATATATATGTACTGAAGATTCTAATGGCAACAGCAAAGGCTCTGGTCAGTTTGGTCGCACGCGCAGACTAAATTGACATTCGCAGTGAAGAACAGCGAATGTTGGTCCACTGACAGGGGAGATCATTACGAAAACATGTTTATTCAAATATGCTGAAAATTTTACCATCAAAAAGTGAAAATTTTCAGATGAAAAACATCTGATATATTTCGTATTTCTGCTCAAAACATAGATTGTGGGTACTCGTTACAACCGCCTTGGCGAAGCGGTTCTAACGAGTACAGTGTACTCACACTTTGTTTTTGGGCAGAAATAAGAAAATAATGTAAACCCCTGTAAAGCCCAGTTTTACTATATAAAAGTGGGGTTTAAGGGGGTAAAAATATATAGGCATGTTTTCGTGATGCGGAGGCGGGATCGGTTATTTAGGGGTAACATCCTATTCCTGTATATACTATGGCACTCAGCCATAGTCGATGTCTGCTCTGGGTCTACACTAATTTCAGCTCTGGATCTATACCATTTGATCAGATCTGTCTGTCCCACTACTTAGGGTCGTTATGATGATATGCATTTCAAAGTTTAATTCCTCCGTAATGCATCAGTCGTTTGTATAGTCCTGGCCCCTACGGAACCGATGTAAAGTTGGGCTGTTTACTTTTCAGTCTTTAAAGCTCTGCTAAACGCCCTGCACTGCAAGGCCAAATGTATGATAATATCCCTGCTAAAAGCCCCTCCAGCCCGGGGGCAGTTTTTGTTTCCCTGGAACAGTGTGCTCTCTGCTGCTGCAAAAAAAAAAAAACAAAAAAAAAAAAAAAAAAACCAGCATATTTCTTTTTCATGGTAACGGTCTGGTTTATTCGATACAGTTAAATTCAAAGGTAAAGTGTCATTCGTAGTATAAGCTGGGCTATTAGAAAACTAAAGTTTGAGGTTGACGTGGCTCTAGCTATGTAAATCATTTTGGCGATATATTAATACTACGAAACATCTTCGGAACTGCAAGGACTCAACGGAGATTAAATCAAGGCACTTAAGCCCCGCTACGTCCCCGCTATCTCCGGCCCAATAGGAGCCGGAGTTTCAAATGACATGTGCATAACAGATGACTAACGGTTCAGTTATGATTATTTGTAAAGCATGTATTCATCTAAGCAGATGCTATTCAAGCTGTTCGGTTTGGGTGGACAGACATTATATGGATGCATTATATGAAGGGCGAGGGTTGGGTACCTGTAAATCCTGATTTAAGACATCTCTCTCTATCCTGATTTAAGACATCTCTCTCTCTCTCTCTCTCTCTCTCTCTCTCTCTCTCTCTCTCTCTCTCTCTCTCTCACTTAACCGTTCCAAGGTGATGCTTCTGTTGCAGTTTATCTTCATATGGGTATGATCAACGTTGCCTTCTTCGGCAACGTTGAAAAGCCGGCGTCAACGTCAGCAGGCAACGTTGGCCTGCACGCCTATAGTTAACACGCATTTCTGTGTCCTTTCCATGTCTCTCAGCTGATCCGTGCCAAAGTTACCAATCTCACGAATTAAAAACTGGCGAGAAACAGAATGATTCATTTGGCGTTTTTATCTCAGTTCGTCAGAAGCATATCAGATTCTGTAACTCAAAGCGTCTGCTGATAATCGTAACGCTATAGAACCAGTCGGATTTTGACACTGTAATACGGAAATTATTTTTATACACGTTTTCTACACTCGTTTATAACTTCAATTTCATTAAAATTGAAGCAACTGCAGATATTTCGAAGCTACATAAAGTGTTTGAAAATAATTATTTATTCTTGACTACTTCAATAATGTTGTTCAACGTTTAACATTCGGCCGGAATCGTAATAAAAATAGAGCCAGTCTAGTGTTTTTTTGTTTTTGTTTTTGTTTTTTTTCCCCCGTTTGCATCGTTACAGATTGTGGCCCTGTCCTGCATCAACAATAACAA
This sequence comes from Anodontia alba, assembly GCA_964016985.1. Taxonomy (NCBI): domain Eukaryota; kingdom Metazoa; phylum Mollusca; class Bivalvia; order Lucinida; family Lucinidae; genus Anodontia; species Anodontia alba. Next base: position 50,715,431 of record OZ024821.1, read on the forward strand.
TAACACTTCGTCTAATTGAAAATGAAAATTAAGCAATTGCCATGCCCGTTTCTAGGCAGTAAATTCATATTATTTAGCCATGTTTGTTTATCAGTATTTTACGATTAGGAACTCATGATTACCGCTCTGCTAACTTCGCCTCAATTGAGCGAAACAGTCTGTTTACACAGTAAAATTTATTAAATAGATATCTTCAAATAAATTATCGCAATACTACTTTGGCATATAAAAGCTGATACTTGTATCAAATATCTATTCAATTTGCATGAAACATCAAAGCCCATTTCAGGTAAAAAATAAGAAAAAATATTTCAGAAATGTGTATATATAAGTGCTTTCAAAAAAATATAGCTTAAACAGAAACTTACATGTACTGGTTGAAATCATATTCGAAGTCCGTATCTGTATACATGGTATAGGTAAAGTCAATACATTTGCAGATTATATGGACCTTCTGTGGCCTACACCGAGGATACACACGTTATACACACGTTATACGTGAATCTGTGAAAATCACACATTCGCTGACGGTAATTTATCTTTTTTATGGTTCATTTTATCGGATAACACAGCTCGGTAACGGTAAAGGTCGTGGATAACAGTAAGTTCATTGCCCTCTGCCCTACTGAGGTACATGCGGGGCGGGGGGGGGGGGGGGGGGGGCTGGGGGGAGGAGGGGCTGGGTGGGGTACATGTAGATTCACGACGGATTCGGACCCTGACCGATTAAAATCCTTGCCTGTTCGGACATATTATCCATGGCCCCTTGTCTCCTCAACTAAGAACATGGTGTTAGGAAAAGAAATATATGTGTGGACACGACGGTGAGTGAACCGGGTTGAACCGGATTTATTCTTTCCCAGTTTCAAATACCTAAAACAGGGAACGTCGCAACCCTCAGTTCATTTTCCTGTAATTGTGAATCGAATTTGAAACCGTTTATATATATTCTACTCACAACACGGTGTTGTTATAGAGGAGATAAACGGCCTTGTTAGCGTCAGCTGTTTCGTACATAAAATTATTCGGCCCAATGGGCGGATTCAGGCTACTTTCCGCCGTCCGCTTCAGAACGGGTTAGATTTTAACATATAAAGGATAATATTGTTTAAGATGAGTAGATATACTAACTGATAAGGCAACTTTGTCAAAATGGTTTTAGAGAAGACCAATTGTCAGAAGGAGGTTGGCCCAGGAGGGGTACTCTGAATTTGGTCTGCTACATAGGCTGGGCCCCAGCATCTAGTATTACAGAAAAAATAAATAAATAAAATAAAATAAAATATAAATAAATAAATAATAGACTAAAATAATAATAAAAACATAAAAAAATAATAATAAATACGGTAAATCAGCCATACCCCCTAAAAATTCCTGTATATCAGCCGAAAAAAAAAAAAAGGAAAAAAAAAGAAAGAAATATCTGCAGATATTAGCATACCAAAAAAATATCCCCATTGCTTTCTTTTTATACCCCGCCACACGTTGGACGTCCATGTGTCTGTCAGTCCGCTTGTCTGTCCGTGCGGAAGTCGTACGCCCGTCCGTATTTCGTTACCGGATGATATCTTTAGTCAATGGATTTTCACCAAATTTGGTATGTGCATTGATAATGTGGAGATCTGGTTTGGGGTTGCTAATAGACAAATTTCGTCAAATTTTGATGGAGTTATGGACCCGTGACACGCCCATATATCTCGTTTACGGATGATAACTTCTATAAATGTCAAGGGATTTTAACCCAAACAGGAACTCACAAAATGGCCTCTTCAAGTTTGGACCTAAATTGTGTGACAAGTGTGTTCAATCATCTTAAAAGATTATTGCGTATTAATTGTCACGAGATACAAATGTACCACTTTTGCAGGGCTACTAACACAAGTGAAACTGTCTATAAGAAGAAAGGCTTATCAAACTATATAATCTAAGCGGGCACATGACGTTATACAACGTCGCATCGATGTTGACCATTTCAGACTGAATGAGCTTCCCCACACTATATATTTGAATATTCTAATTTCGATTTTAGGTATGTCAGGTTATGTGATATAGATATTCTGAGAGTTAAATGGTTGAACTATTTGCAAACAGCGATCAGAGACGGCGATATATCACCAAGGAAACTAACTACCTGGCTTCGAACGTTGCTGGACAGAATCGGAACCGTCAGACTATCACGAGAAATTCGTTAAAAATAAAACACTAATGTTAAGATCACAAAAAGGACAAAAAAAAATCCCGATGTGAAAGAAAAATGATGATAAGTTACTATTAATGTCCAGTTTGACTTTTCCGGACTTTTCCGGATATTTGCAGCAATTTCTATATCAAATTTATAGTAAACAGAGGTTGGTTCGTTGAGAATCAGTTAGGACCAATCACATTTTTTTTATCTTCAAAATAATTATATGTCAGTCAAGAAGGGATTTTAATCTTTAATTTGACTCATGCATATTGTTGATATGTTTAATAATAATGAAACCATCGCATTTGAACATAAAGTTTCCTATTGACTTCAATAGTGAACATTTTATCGAATCCCGAAAGGTAAGAGGGTCAGTCAGTGTAAATATGGACAGAGGATAATACGGACAGAGGTATCCGAATCCACATCACTGGTTGTCCAACTGGGCACCCCAGCTGTGTTTCCATTTACTGAAAACACTCGGGTTGTGGGAGGGAGCAGGGGAGGGGCGGGGGCGGGGTGGGTAACTTCCTATATATTGCATAGTATGGATATGTGTGCCGAATGGCCTTCCTTTTCAGCGCTGCCAAGTATATGATTGGCCCCTTTTTTCAGCAAAAAGTATATGATTGACCCCATTTTTTTCTGGATTAGAATATGAAAGGTCCCACTTTTCTGATGTATACCGGTACATGCACATATTTTTCGCTCAGAGATTTTTCGAGGCTGCTTGTTCACTTGGTATTAAATGAATTGACTGTCATATTTGTCTAACTACCAGCAATAAACGGATACAAAAAATCAAAGGGCAGTATATGAATGGGTCAACATTTCAGACGATCTATTATATAAATGGATCCGTTTTTTCTAAGGCCAGGTATATGATTGAGGTAGGTTTCGAAATACTGGCTCGAACACCCGTTCATCAATTACCCCCCAAGTTACACCCCGAGGAAAACAACAGAGAGCTGGGAAAAAAAAAGAATAATAAAAGAAAAATTGCTGCAATATTTTGAGACAGTTTACTTTAATCTGTGTGTCATGTGGGTTGTAAAAAATAGAGCTTCGGTGTTTTAATAATCACTTCTCGTAAAGTTTTTCCCGATGTTAAGATTCATTTTTATATTATGATTAAAAAGTAAACTTCCCGTAGTTTACCGACCATTTTAGCACAACCGGAAAAATACGGACAGATATGTTTTTGTTTGCGTATGATTTCTTTTTTCCTGAATGAATCCAAGGCTTAGCAGTAATTCGCGGGGCTAAGTTACATGAATTATGCAGATTCCACGAATTTTGTCCCTATTTGAATTTACCCGACTCTAACCTACATTCCATGGATTTTATCAATTGTCCAGTGCATGGTATCATTATATAAACAAGAGAATCGATCAAAACCGAAGAATGCGCAGTAGTGGGAGGGCTATGTTAGTGAAAGAGTAAAATACTTTAAGAGATATGCTACGGACAAGCTTAATATTGCAAAAATTAAGACGGAAAGTAACTCAGTAATTACAGTAGAATTCAAATTCTCAGTAATTCATAATCATTTTGAAGTCCCAACTGTAATATATGTATGCATTTTAACCCTAAATTATTCAAAGTCTTAATAATTCAAACAAAACTGTTTGGTCCCTTGGACTTTGAATTATCGCGGTGCCACTGTACTTGTAACAGAGTTACAGTTCTTGCACTCTGCACCATCTCTGATGGCCGTCTCTCAAGGTATCAAGTTTCATTTGATTCTCTTTTATACTTTCAGAGATATGCACAGGACAAATTTAATATTGCAAAAATTAGGAAGGGAAATAACTCCATAAATACTGACGACAGGGTTATGGCTCTTGCATTCTGCATTTTCCTTTGAAGCTCTCTGTCACTGTATCAAGTTTCATTTATTTATCTTCAGTACTTTTAGAGATATGCTCCGGAAAGGCTCACTATTGCAAAAATTAGGAAGGGAAATATCTTTGTGTTTACTTGTGATAGAAGTTTGGCATATTATCATTGGCAAATCTAACATTTACGACTGATATCAGTCTAGCTGGGGAAGGGATCCTGTAAGTATCTACAATGTCCTTTGCTTCGTGCATCCTCCTTCTCTGCTTCTCTATGTTCACTCGTTGAATAAGCTCCCCTGTCCGTTTTCTCTCTCTCTTTAGGAGGCGACACAAAATGACACAAAGGTTCGCGTGACGGTTAACAAGGGTTGGCGCAGTTGCGTAGCTGGAATGGAATTATTTGTATGCATAGCAAGGAAAGATCTTGACAACTCTCCCCTAACACCGCTTCCAACAAAAAAAAAACAACAAAAAATGGAGGCTATTCTTAAAGGAAGGAATTTGCTCCCAGGGGAGGGAGCAAATTCTTTTCTTTAAAGCTTTAAAGTAGTCCCAGTGATGAGAAGAAAAATGTAGTTTGAGTAAGATGATCGCTCTTTATTGCAAATGCTTTTCCTTACGCATATGCGTATTAATGAGCGCTATGCGTATGTGACGAGCCTTTAAATAAGAACATAAACATCAAAAGAACTGCATTGACTGATCAAGGGCGTTTGTGCCACAGCGTGAGAAAAAAATGTATTGAGGGCAAACAGTTTAAATAAATATCAGTCAGCGCAACTGCTAATTCTTACCAAGGCCCTCTCTCTTCATTATCATGTTCTACAATATAAAATATTTCGTAAATGGACAGTCAAAATCCTTGGTCAGACAGCCCGGATACGTAGAACGGCTCAGCATAACCTTTGTCATTCTATGGGCGTATAAGGCAGACGACACATTGATTACACACACACACACACACACACACACACACACACACACACACACACACACACATATATATATATATATATTGTTGTTGTGACTGATGCTTTACAGTTTAAAAGGTAGTACAACTGAACATAAAATCTCCATAATTGCAATTAATATGTGAATTTATTCGTCTGTAGGGTCTAATATATCATTTAAATACTAATTTGGAGTTCAGGCTAAATCTGCTCTGAATGTTTGAAAATTAGAAGTCCTGACTTCCAAGCATTATTATTTAGAAGTCCCACATCGTTTTTTGGGAGTCTCTGACTACCGGACACTACAGGACATCCCTTAATATAAGCTTTGTATAGCTGCATTTATTCATACAAGACTGTATTTTATAGGAATGGAAAATGTTATCATTCGTAAAGCTACACCTGACGACAAAGAAGCAGTTCTAAAGATCCATGACCATGTGTATGATGGCCAAGATTATCTTCCAGCTTACTACGACCATTTCCAGTCCTCGTCTGACTTTATCCCATATGTCTTACTTCTCGACGGAAAAATAGTAAGTAATATCATTCCTTCATGTTTAAGGTGATCTAATGAGTGTGTATTTATTGTTTTAACACACACACACACACACACACACACACACACACACATGGAGAGATTGTCCAATTTCATATTCTGCATTTTTTCATGAAAAAACAGTGGTCACTAAAATGCACAACTACAAAATAGTAAAGATTTAAGAGTTAAAAATTCTACGAACTATTATATATATATATATATATATATATATATATATATATATATATATATATATATATATAAAGAGAGGATATTGGATGAAGAAAACAAGGTCTTATTCACGACAAAAATGAATTTTCTTTCTATTATATATTTTTCTTAAGAGGACAATATGCCCATTTTATATTCTGTCGGGGAAAGTCCGATGTGCAGTTTTGTGGCAAGCAGTGTGTAGATTCTGACCGGAAGCTATTGGACACTGGAAAGGCATAGCTGTTGAGAGGAATGGATACACTTTCAGTGGCGGCAGGGGCGAGTGTAGTCATTTCAAAATTGTTTAATTTCACTTCTGAAAATGGGTCAAGAAGACATTCTGCCTCCAAAGGGACTTTTTACGGCTGCCACAGCAACTGTGTTTAGAAGGAAAAAATCTGGAAAAAAAAAAACAATATCCGTCCAGCGCAAATGACACAGTAAAGCCGATGACAATTAGCACTGTAACAAGAAATAAATGCCCGAATTTACTGGGTTGCAGGATTACTGCATTAACCCCGAGTATTCGAACAAACAGACTTAAGCAAACAGTGTAGACCCAGAATGCGGCATCGGATGAGAACCTACACTGATTTTCACGCATCGAGCAGTTTAAGACACATCAACAAGTAGTAAAATTGACTTGCTCAAACTTCTGGACAAGAATGGCAAGGCGTTATGGTGTATTCGGCATTTGCCCTATCTGCAAGACGAACTTACCCTGCGGGCACATGATGGTTATACAATGTCGCCTCAACGTCGGTGCAACGATGCTTATACAATGTCACCTCTTTATGACGTTGCTTTATGCATCGACGTTTAGGCGACGGTGTGTAAACGCCATGTGCACGCTCGGTACATTTGTTATCTCTCAAATACATTCCTGTTTTCGCAGATTCTCTACGAGGTGATTCATGTAGTGGACGAGGGTAAGACAATGGTTGAAAGAGCAAAAAGAATCAATCCGCAATATGCGAGGAAAGGATTTGCCAAATACTTTAGCGAACAGATGGCTGACTGGCGGAAACAGAATAATATCACAACAATAGCCTTCACTGCTACTGACGCAAATCCAGCTGTATCACGTCCATCATTCCAGGAAAATAACACTCTTATGTTAACACGGGTATGCTGCTTTTGTAGCCCATATATTAAGGGGAGTTCATATATCTGCTCCCTTCTGAAAAGGGGTCAATTCTGAAAGGGAGCAAATTCTTTCCTTTCAGAATTGACCCCTTTTCAGAAGGGTTTGAGGTACATGTAAGCAAACAAAAGTAAAAAGTAATGTGTATAGTGTAAACATTTATAATGCCACTATAGTTCTTTATACAACCAGACAATACTATGTACCAAGAATTGGCTTTTAAGATTGTAATATATATTACTGTTCCGTCCGATTTATAGTGAATAAAGCACATCGCCTCCGTAAGAAACGCAACCTGTTTTTTTTTTTTTTTTTTTTTTTTTTTTTTGTTTTGTTGTTGTTGTTTTTTTTTTTGTTGTTTTTTTTTTGTGAAGGTCTTGTCTTGGATGTCAAGAGAGAACACATGTCATTGTCTACACCCACGTAGACAATACACTGTTTGGTTAAGAAGGGCAGTTGTCAGTTTCTGGCGAAAGAATGTGCACAATACTGGTTAACTGCCTAGAGGACTAAGCCTGCCCAGTAAATATGTGGTTAGGTTAACTGACCGCGCTCGACATGACCCCATTGGGTTGACTGGGCCGTAAAACCTCAACACAAACAAACAAATAAGACACGGAAAGTTTACAGCTGTTGACTCACAATGCACCATTTACCTTAAGCGTGTTGTTTACAAGTAAAAAAAAAACCGGAACTAGATATAACACCGAATAGAATAAAGTCATATTTTAAGTATTGAAACACTTACATATACAGATGTTCTCTGTTCGCGTGCACATTTTCCGGCTCACTGCAATTATGTAGATATTCTAAAGCATCATCATTGCAGCACTTTATCACAGTTTTTGGAATATACATTAATCTTGACAGTTTCACTAAGTGGATGGATGCGTAAATACTGCTAAGCTTTATACCATTCCTGGGACAGCGTGACATTTTTTTTATATTCTTATAACTACCGTTTTTAGTTGTAATGAGGTAAGCCTGAAAAGCGATGTGAAATTAGTTCTAATTACTTTTAGTAATTAGTAGACTCTTTGCATTTTGGAATTTAGTCGATTTAGCCAAGCTTTGCATGTAAAGAACCCAAGACTACTAATACTAAAATCAGCTTTAACCCTTAAAGCGCCAAGAAAACCTGCATCTGAAAATGTCGTCTGTTTATGTCGTCTGCTAAATATTCTTGCAAACTTTTTGAACCTATTTTTGCATACAGGCAAACAGTGTGGACCCAGTTCTTGTTCACTTCTATTTGTTTCACTATGTGTTGGTCGATATATCGGCGGTAAAGCCAGGCTTCGCAAGTCATCACGTTGTACCATTTCGCTATCATACTGCCCGCTGCACTTCCAGTATATGTATTCCTTCAGGTTTTTTTTTTTTTTTTTCGATTTTCCAAGCTGAATTAATGTTGAAAGGGAAATCGCATTTTTTTTTTTTTAATTTAATTTCGAGGCATTGAATCAGATGACTTCGAATTTTCTCTTGATCAAAATTTACTTTTGATGGGTTCATGCCAAAAACAAACTGAGACAGCAAAAGCGATTGCAAATAATCCACTACCCCCTATTTGACTTTGTACAGAATATTTCAGAAAAGACGTCTGGCAATAGCCAATTCGCCGAGTTTTTGCTACTGACAGACGTCTGGCAATAGCAAATTCGCCGAGATTTTGCTATTGACAGACGTCTGGCAATAGCCACTCCGTATGAATTTAGCCATGCTCCTGAAACTCCCATTTTTCTGTATAATAGTAAGAGCTTTTGCCAGCTTATCTTTTCGAAAGCATTTCGTTAATATATTTGATATGAATAACATTCTTACTCCGAGAATCCATTTTTACTCCGAGGATGTATGGGGAATGCAGTTTGTATAAAATGCACTATGTGTAGGATATCTTTCTGTCGGATACCGTAAACACATTACATATAATTATAAATAGCTTAAACAAAACGGCAAATACAAATGTACGAGTCCCCATCAGGGTCAGTTGCAATGATATAAATATAGGGATACCCAAGAAATGCAACAGTCACGGAACACAATCTTCCCAAGACACCGAGTAAGGTTCTAATAACACGAAAGAACATCACAGAGCAACACCCGAACGAAAACAGAACGCACAAATACATGTATTTGTTATGATTTTACACGGCAGTCACATGACGTTTATACAACGTCGCACTGACGTCGATGCAATGACATGACGTAGCATTGACATTAATGCGACATGACACTGCATGTATAAACGTCATGGCGTGGCATAGACCGTGGCATAGACCTTAATGCGACGTTGTATAGGCCTAAATGTCGTGTGCCCGCTGATGTATTTTCTGATAACAAGCTTGAATATGTGTTACAATTCGTATTTTCAGCAAATGCCGCTATATTGCGTGGATGTGCAACGAATCCCACTCACAGAGCATAATGTTCAAAGTGCTATGAGTTTAGAGACTGTTTCTGAATTACACCTGTCTCAATATTTTAAGTCGAAATTAGTTCAAGATTATTTGTGGCCCGAGCGTCGCATGATCGTTGACATGCTTCCCCTGAAAACAATAGATGCCAATATTCCATATATGAAAGGACCTGAAGGCTACACGACTGTTTTCTCCGATGTTCGAACTGAGAACGATGCTTGTTGCGGACTTTTATCATTTGGAACTGTTTTTGAGGTACAGAGACACCCGTATCATTACAATCTGGACATATTTGGAGACGATACAAAAACCTTAACAGAGCACATAGTAAGACATCTTCTAGTGATGAGGTCAAAAGTCAAAGGTGTTGTTGCTGTTTTAATTATGGTCCAGGAAAATTTCGAGATGGAAAAGTTGGATTCTGTTTTTGAGAATTTCAGTGTTAAGAGGGAAATTTGGTACGATTCCACATACCCCACGCAGAAATACTCACAGCTGTATCTATACGAGAGAGATGCTGTGGCCCAGTAACTTAAAAATATAAGCGAGATTTAGGTCTGTGGGAGACCGCTGGGCTTGCCCAACAAAGATTTTGAATGACTGATGTTCATAACAATATTATGAAAATTTCAGAAAATTTGAACAAGTGGAACTCGTTGAAAATCTACCTCCAATTTACCTACCATACCGTTTTCTGCATAGTTTGCAGCCCTTTTTACTACAAGGAAAATGAAAATATTTGAATTTGTTAAACAAATGAATAGAATAAAACTTTTTTTGAGCATAGAAAAGTTTTTCGTCATCACAAAAACATGCCTATACAATTTTGACCCCCTTAAGCCCCACTTTTATATAGTAAAACTGGGGGTTACATGGGTATACATTATTTTTCTTATTTCTGCCCAAAAACATAGATTGTGGGTACTCATTAGAACCGCCTTGTAAAATATAGAAATTTTTTTATCTGAAAATTCTCATTTTTTGGTGGTAAAATTTTCAGTATATTTGAATAGGCATGTTTTCGTAATGTTAAATCATGAAAACAGTTTGTTAGTTTGCTTCTGATGCGTAAAGCGCCAGGCAAGTAAAAAAAAAAAAAAAAAAAAGAAAAAAGAAAAGAAAGAAAAACGACTTTCTGAAAGATGTAAGAAAGTATTTAGGCACGGACACCTTATTTCCTTACCATACTTCTACTATACTTTGGACAAGTGCAGTTTACTACCTTTCTGTGTGTCTGAAATCTGCTGGGCAATGATTGGTTAACAGTGCCTTATGTGGCGTCTGATCAGGATCCTCACTGTTCGCTAAGTCATGTCTGTCTGAATACCTAGCGTAAACACGGAATCAGTTTTATGAGTCATTATCGCCAACACTAAGTAGTTTCATGGTCTACTTTGATTTCAGAAGGGAGATAAAAGAATCTTGACAGAGTTGTATCCCCTGTATCAGTTACCTTGAATATTACGTTTAAAAATCATGTACAGTACACTGTATATGACCCAGCACATGGAAAAAGGTACTTATCACTTAGACAACCAGCAAAGGCTTCTTCATTCTAAGCTTATTTAACAGGAGTGGAAAGGGTTATTCGTAAGGCTAGGCAGTTTTGAAAATCCACGATAATGTTTATAATGGGCACGATCATCTATCACTTTACTACGACCATTTCCAATCATCACTTCACTCTATCCCGTATGTCTTACTTTTCTAAGGAAAAATAGTCAGTAATAACAATCGTTCATGCGGTTTCTAGTGTTTAATTTTTCATTTCATTTTCGACTTTTCGGTGTCATTTCTGATGATTTCCTGCCCTTATTGTATCAATTTCAAGTTTGATTAGAATTTAAACATTAAGTAGGCCTACTTGTTTTAGATGCAATGGGTTTGTGTGGGTTTGCGTTTTTTTTTTTGTTTTTTTTTTTTGTTTTTTCTTTTATTTTCTTTTTTTTTTTTTCTTATTTCGTTTGAGCTATACGATGCTGCTGCTCTTGCTGTTGTTGTTTTCTTTTTTGGAGTCTTGTTCTGCTCGCTTTTGTCGTGTTTTGCCTTGTTTGTTGTCTTTATTTTGGGGTCAGTTGTTTACAAATTATACAAAGGCCAAACTTTCCTTTAGGTAGTTGTCCACGTGATTATTATTGACCAATGTAATCAAACCGCGCGTTAGACGAAATCCAGGTAACGGTTATTTATATCTTCTGTGACGTCAGAGTGCTGTTTATAGAGGGTTATCTGTACAACCTGGAATGGGAAATTTTGGACATTGGCAAACATTGTGGACCCAGATTAGACGCAGCAGAATGCAGCATCTGATCAGGGTCTGCACTGTTTGCTTAAATTACAGGAAGTTTAAGGTCAAGTCCCCGTTCAGGATTATTTTCCCAGCCGACACTCAGAAACAATCTATCCACTAGTGCTGTCAGTCCTTTGATTGTGTTTGGTAGACCCTGTCGGGCATTGCTATCACCTTGCTGGAGAAGACGGTACTATTTGTTTTGCTTTTCGTTGGATTGTAACACGTGTACTGCCCGTCGTATTTTTTTTTTTTTTACCTCGCGTTTACAGATAGAGCTATAGCAGACACTATGGCGTCGGCGTTGGTTAACCCGTTTATGCCGAGTGGACTCCTATACCTCCAGTCTTTGGGCAGGTCCATTTCCTATATAAGAGATGTCTGGTTAATTATTATTATTGTGTTTTGTAGAAATGACTGAACTAAATGCAAACAGTATAGACCCTGATCAGACGCCGCGTTCTGTGGCGTCTGATCTGGGTCTACACTATTTTCCAATGTCCCTTTTATGGGACACTAGGCTTAAATGGGTAAAATGTTTTGGTTGAAGTTTTTAAAAGGCTTTAACTCCTGAACTTTTGGATGGAAGTAGTTCGTACTTGCCCTGATGTTAGATACTGGTCTGAAGTACTATGTTGTACCATCTCGACCCGCATGAGAGGTCAAGATCACGGACTAAGAAAACACTAGGAGCATTGTTCTCAGAGAAAACAGATGTCCCCCACCGTGTATATTCATTCTTTTTTTCTATTGCTGTGACCTTAAAAATTAGGTAAAGGTCACCAAAATCTAATCGGTTCTTTGTAATGTTCCAATTACATATCCGTGCAAATTTGGTAAAACTCCAACCACTGGTTCACAAGATACTGTGCAGACCAGAAAGTCAGACGCCGACGCCGACGGGATCCGCACCAAAAACAATATTTCTCCCGACGCCGACGCGATCCGTACCAAATGTCTCCCTCACCTGAGGTTGATGTGTGTGTGTGGTGTTGGGGGGGGGGGGGACATAATTATGGGAAAGGTTTTTGTTAAACTGTTTAAAGGTAAAGCGCTATTCAGGCGAGCAACGTTCTCCTAAGACAATTCTTATTTATTTACTTTTGCAGTCATTATAATGTATGAAGCGTTTCCTAGTTTTCATTGAAAAGTATTCTAAGTTCAGCAGCAATATTAAACCAATGTTACTCAAAAATTCAATAATTAAGCGTCTCGTCAGTAGAAGTAAGCTCAGTGGTTTAAAAATTGCTAGTTTCTGTTTTAACCAATTTAGTCTAAAAAAAACCCAAATGGGTAATTGGCAGTGCAGATTCAGATAAGACGCAGCAGAACGCGGCGTCTCATCATGGTGTACACGGTTTGCATTAAATACACAAAGGACCAGAAGATATAAAGTAAGGTACGTGAAGTACGGTAAGACGTTTCACGGCCGCCAGGTTTACCAGGTTTAAGCCTCCCAAAGTTGTGCTGCTTGGTTTGATGAAGTGCCGTTTGTTGATGTATGTCACTCAGCCCTCATCTGATGCCTTGAAAGGACTGCATTCCATGCCCTTGGGATTCCCATGGTATATTCACATAAATTTTACATTTAACCGACTGTGGTTCGACCCCAGAGTCTCCCGATGCCAAGGCGGAAACTGTACCAACATTGGACGGCATCTTGTTAATCGTATCTCGTATAATGCACGCATGTCGTTTTGTTTTCTCATTGTCATATTGTTCAGCCGATATATCTTCTTTAACTGGTACCTCGAGACGACTGCACATCGTGATGCTTTGTTGAACCGTAAATGTCACACTTCGTAAATTTCACGCCGTGAAAAATTGGTACCAATTCCTCACAGCGCGTGAAGAATTGGTACCAATACGTCACGGATTTCATACCAATATTTCTCACGTGTGAGAGAAATACGCACGTAGTCAAATTTCATGTAGCAATCATGCATATTCCTCACATCGATAAAATACCCACCAAAGCTGCTGCATTTTGCATTCGATTCCAATTCTTCACACGCATACCATAATTTTATAAACGTGGAAGGAAATTCCAATGTTTTACTGTTGGAACTTCTGGGACAAGAGTTAGAATGCTTAAGATGAGCCGAGTCGCGAGAAAACCTTTCCACGGTGTTTCCGACTAGACCCGCTAGCCTGTGTAACTATAAAAGCAAGTCTTAGCAAGAGCTAATTTTTCTGCTAATGTTTATTTGTAATTATGTGGTTTCTGTTCGGAGGGGTTTCCTCTTCCTCTTGGTGCTTGGGATAGGCTGCGTTGTTTTATTGTGACACTCCCTGGGCCTTCCATATAATTATTTTTAACTTCTGATTTAGAAACTTGGTATATTCTTCAATCAGTGCAACGAAAAATAAATGCGCTGATTCTTCTGAGTGGTTACGGAGCTATTCTGCGCATTTGTTATTTTTATTTTATTATTATTATTTTTTTTTTTTACTTTGTTTGTTTGTTTGATTTAGTGTTTGACGTCTACGATCAACAGCTAAGGTTATTGACCGTCAGTTGACCTAACCACACTATTCCTGGACAAGCGTCCGGAGGCAGTTAACCAGTACTTAGTGAAAATTCTTTCTCCATCAGCTGACAACTGCTCTACTGGAATCAGCGGAAGAGGATGATTGGTCGTAGCAATATTTTCATGAATTCTTCACATGTAAGGGGAATTGGTACCAATTCTTCACATGTAAGAGGAATTGGTACCAATTCTTCACACATGTAATTGGTACCAATTCTTCACACCCCCAAAAAACACAGGTCACAGGTGTGACGAATACTTACAAATTCTTTACACGTCAGAAATTATCAACGAATTCTTCACATGTGTGAGGAATTGGTACCAATTCTTCACATGTGTGAGGAATTGGTACCAATTCTTCACACCCGAGAAAATGTCGCACCAGTTCTTCAAGATGTGACGAATACTAACTAATTCTTCACACGTCAGAAATTATCAACATGAGAAATTTGAGCATAAATTTTAGACCCCAAAATTTATCGAAATTGACCATACGTAAATTTCACATTTGGCAAATGTGACGTATTGGTACCAATTCTTCTTATGGGTGTGAAATTTACGAAATGAGAAATTTACGGTTCAACAATGCTTTTTTTCTTGGCGAGTGTATTTAGACTTATGAGCATTGATATACATTAAATAGTATCTATATACTAGATAAATTAAGTTAAGAAATCCATTTTATCTTAGTTTTACTGGAACAGTATAACATTTAAGACAACTTGTTAAACTTTGTTTCTGTGTTTGTAATACTTTTAGGACTGAACTTTGGATATATCGTCTATGGAACAACACACATAATGCGCAACACACGAAAAGATCCTTATGCAATTTGCGGACAATGCAGGCCCAGATCAGCCTGCGCTTATATATTCTGGTAACCCTTTAAACAAAAGTCAGTGATTCAAAATTCCCCATTGTAATACTACTTTTCCCAGTCTTCGCGAAAACTTTTGAAGTCTTACAGGACGGCTGTCAATCAGACAGAAATTTTCTCCAGGTTAAAGGGAAAATCTACAGGACAGACAAATTTTGGTTTCAACTTTGCATCAGAAAATATAATTTTAGTGTTCAGGTGATACTGTTTTAGTGCTTTTTTACCCAAAAACGTGAAGGCAAAAGCAAATGAAATTTAAAAAAAAAAATGAAAAACATATATACCTATTATTATAATTTGACGATTGAAAAGTGTTTCAGAACAGCTGTCAGACAGGCTGAAAATTTTTGCAGGCCAAAACAAAAATTTGCCGGTTTTGTCAGACAATCTTGCAGTTTTCGCGAAGACTGTTTTCCACAGAGTGTTTAATTTGAAAAGATAATATACAAACCTTCCTTAATGTGATCTAAAAATGCTATTATGCTTTTTAACAATACATTTACAAGCCTTCTTTAATCTGATCTGAAAATGGCTAAATATTATGCTTTAGACTCGGTGAGGGGGGATGGGTGAGCGGGGAGGGAGGGAGGGGGTGACGGAGATAATTTTGATACGGGTGTGCGAGCCATTATTTCGAAACCTACCCCATTCATATACCTGGCCTTTGAAAAAAACGGACTCATTCATATACTAGATCATCTGAAATGTTGACCCATTCATATGCTGCCCGTTGATTTTATTGTACCCATTTATTGCTGGTAGTTAGACAAATAATACAGTCAGTTCATTGAAAACCAAGAAAACAAGCAGCCTCCAAAAAGCTCTGTGTGAAAAATATGTGCATATATACCGGGATGTCAGAAAAAGTGGGGCCTTTTATATGCCAATCAAGAAAAATTGGGTCAATCCTGTACTTTTTGTTGAAAAAAGGGGGCTAATCATATACCTGGCAGTGCTAAAAAAGGGGGGCCATTCGGCACGCACATCCGTACTATGCCATATATAGGAAGTTACCCCCCCCCCCCACCCCCATCCCCCCACACCCCGCGAGGCTTTAGACAATAGTCCATGAATTAATGAATTTAAGCATTTTCCAGCTTTTGTTTCTAAGACAATAATAAATTATTGTTTCTGAGGATAGTTTCACTAAAAGGACTGCTATAACTAATCCAATCACAGACAGCACTAGAGTATCTGAGTGTATGCTGAGAAAATGGTCCTGAACGGAGACTTACGATTGGTTCATTTAACCCTTAACTTCCTGTAATTTAAGCAATCAGTGTAGATCCTGATCAGACGCCGCGTTCTGCGGCGTCCGATCTGGGTCTGCACTGTTTGCCAATATCCCAGTCCAGGGTTTACAGATAACCCGCTTTACACTGCACTCGACGTCACAGCGACAAGAATACGGGCGTAGAGTGGCTATAATTAACCGTAATCCTGATTTTGTCTAATGCGTGGTTTGATTACATTGGTCAATGATAATCACGTGGACAACTGCCTTAACAAAATTTGGGCCTTTGTATACAATGGCTCGTTTGTAAACAATTGACCCATAAATGAAAACATGAAATTTACTTTAAATTTTTAGCCAATAAACAGCAAAATAATGGTATTGATTTATCATTTAAATTGGAAATTATGAATAGAGCGCAAATATAACCTTGCCTGGTGTACCATCTGTATTATAACAAATGGAAAATTCAAACCAGAAGTCACAGGTCACCGTACAAGGTTATAATTATACTTATACACGTTTCTCTTCATTATAATTATTAGTGGTACGTGGATATTTGTGCTCGCTCACTAATTTTGCTTCACATATATTTGCCAACTAACGTGACCTGGACATCTTAAGTTAAATGATAAAGTACGGGTTTGCATTACAATTATATTTGGGTCACGCCATGCAAAAACGAGTCTTGGGGCATATGGGAACAGCGAAGGCACAGATCAGCCTGTGCATACACGGAGTCTGATGAGGACCTTCCCTGTCCACAAACTGGATAATTGGATCACCGGATACTATAGAGGTTTTCAATGAAGAGCAAATGCCCGGATGAGACTTTGCGCATGTGCAGAATGATGTGAATCCGGACATTTTGCGCCTGCTCGAAGGCACTTTTTCGCTTGACGCGGCCCATTTGTAGTATAGTCTGTCATGTACGTCTACGTACTGTCTTTAAATCATTGTAAACCTGCCAAGATTTCAGATGTATCAATGATTTTTGTTGTTTCCTTAATTTCAAAGCGATTTTGTTGTATTGGAACTCTAAGTGTAATTGTTCACCTTCTATACATTACCGAAGCACAAGCATTTCTTCAAGGTATAGTAAGACAGAAAAACGGTAAATAGTGTTTTATTGCTTTCTTACGAGGGCAAGTCAATAAGTAACCAGCCTATCTCATTTCCAATTGACCGAGACACCCACGATTTTCATGCCTTGTTTCAATACATGTTTTAGGCACTCATAAGATATTGAATGTCAAACATGGCTAGCGATGCAAAAGCAAGCTTTTCGTCAAAAGTTGAGTACCGTGCTGTAATTCGGTACTTGTTAAGTTCTGGGTTGGGGAATTCAAACGCGGTAGAACGTCTTTAGAAGACGAAACCAGGTTTGGACGCCCATCAGATGCCACCGATGAAGAAATGTGTAACAAAGTACGAGATCTGGTGTACTCTGATAGGTGAGTTAAGGTGGAAGAAATAGCGAATGCATTACACATTTCGCATGGTAGCGTTTCAACAACTTTACATGATCGCTTGGGTATGCGCAAGCTAATAGCCCGTTGGGTCCACAAGTCCCTTAGCGACGAGCAAATGGCAACCAGAGCATCAGTATGCAGTGCATTGTTGAAGCGGTTTAGGTCAAAGGAAGATAATTCCCTTTCACGTCTGGTGACTGTAGATGAGACCTGGGTCCATTATTATGAGCCAGAGAATAAAGCTCAAAGTCGCCAGTGGGTTGGGCTGGGGTCTCCGAGACCAACGAAGTTCAAAACGCAACCCTCTGCTGGCAAGGTGATGGCAACTGTATTTTGGGACGCAAAAGGCGTTATTATGTTGGACTTTCCAGCAAAGAAAAGTACAATAACAGGTGCGTATTCTGCAAATTTGCTCGAACAACTGTGAACTGCGATCCGTGAAAAACGCCGAGGTAAACTCTCCAAAGGGATTCTGCTCCAGCAGGACAATGCGAGAGTCCACACTTGCAAAATTGCAATGGATGCTGTTGAGCAGAATGGGTACAAGCTAATACTGCAACCCGCCTATTCTTCGAACTTAGCTCCTAGTGACTATTTTCTTATTCCCAAACTTGAAAAAGTATATCCGTGGACGTCATTTCCGGTCCAACGAAGAAGTCGTGGCGGCAGTTGAGGAGTGGGCCGGAAACAAGGATCCTGGCTTCTTCAGTTCTGGGCTGATGGCACTGGAACACCGTTGGTCCAAGTGCATCATTCTAGAGGGCAATTACATCAAAAAAGAAGAGATCGATCTCACCCAGAAATAAGTTAGGCTGTTTTTTTATTGACTCGCCCTCGTACCACGGACGCTTTATTACATTCCATTTATTTTGGGCACATGTCTGTCTGAACATTCCTAATCAATACGAAAACGCGCCTATTCAAATATACTGAAAATTTCACCACCAAAAATTAAAAATTTTCAGATACAAATTTCTGATATGTTTCATATTTCTGCTCAAAACATAGATTGTGCGTACTCGTTAGAACCGCCTCGACGAGGCGGTTCTAACGAGTACCCACAATCTATGTTTTAAGCAGAAATAAGAAAAATAACATATACCCCTGTAAACCCCAGTTTTACTATACAAAAGTGGGGTTGAAGGGGGTCAAAATTATATAGGCATGTTTTCGTGATGTTTGCCTTTGTGTGCATATCAAATTTATGAAATACGGTCTTGGTATGTTAACCTCAGAGTCATTTATTTATTTGAGCCGCAACATGATAAACGTACCTTCTGACATAGACGCCCAACGAAAGACTCTAATGCGAAACGTGGATAGTTTACCAACGGCACGCCAAGATTGAACCACTTCTATACAAGCTGCCTTAGAAAAGTTTTAAAGATTAAGTGACAAGACAGTATTTCAGACACAGAAGTCCTGAAAAGCGCAGGGATGCAGAATGTACATACTTCTGAAACTGACACAGTTAAGATGGACAGGCCATGTTACCAGGATGCCTGAGGAACGTTTGCCAAAGAAAATCCCCTATGGAGAACTAGAAATGGTCAAACGCTCCCATGGTGGTCAGAAGAAGCGATACAAAGACACCCTCAAAGCCTCCCTCAAGGATTATAACACACCAACAGAGTCATAGGAGCAAATTGCACAGGACCGAGTAAAGTGGCGAGGCCTCATCAGAAGAGATGCTATTGAATATGAGGCAAAAAGAATCAGCGAAGCTGAACAGAAACGTGCACTGTGCAATGCCAGAGCTAAGGCATCACCAACAGAGCTGTCTTGCTATGACCTCTCTGTTGTTCCATCAGCAACAGACAGTTTAGAGCTAGAATTGGTCTAATCAGCCATCTTAGAACACGCAAACAGTAGCATTTCTTGCATGTGATTAAGATTGGTCATTGTCAGTAATGACAGACGAACTAGTATGTATGTATGTATGTATGTATGTATGTATGTTACTGTTTTTCAGGAATGGAAAAGATAGTTATTCGTAAAGCTACGCCTGCCGATAAAGAAGCAGTGTTGAAAATCCATGATCACGTGTATGATGGTCAAGATTATCTACCAGCTTACTACGACCATTTCCAGTCGTCTGCGGACTTTATCCCATACGTCTTACTTTTCGACGGAGAAATAGTAAGTATAGGAGAAAGTTGTCAAAACTGACCTGACAAGTCATTATTTATGGAAAAAAAGGTTTACACACATACACGCACATACGCGCGCGCGCGCGCGTGTGTGTGTGTGTAACGTTAGTGATGTTACATTCTATTTGTGTTTGTGTTTACGGATGAAATAAAGAGATGCTGTTAAGAGAGATCCATTGAAAGCAAATGACACCGCAAATTAACGTATATAGGCTCGGTTTCGTTTAGTCTCAACATGGATATTCTTCGGCAAACTGCATGCACGGATGCATTGCTGTTAACACAATTATGATTGATGATTTTACCTCTTATTTTAATTGCACGACGGTGAGTCGGTCCTCAGACTAAAAGAAAGGCTCCCTTCTCAATCTGCGTCAGATGTTCAACGCCTGGCTGTTAATGTTTTATGACTCATCGTGGTCCTGTGTTTTTTTTTTTTTTTTTTTTTTTTTTTTTTTTGTGTGTGTGTGTGTGTGTGTGTTTTCTGGATTCAGATCGCCATTGCGCCCTTTGTGTTTCACTGTGATGTCTCACAGATGTGGTAGAGGACCCCTTTGCGGACCGAACATATACTAGGACGAAAAAGAAACGCCGGGTACATAGAATATGCAACAAATATTTTATTGCTTGACCTAGAATAATGAACTACACAAATAGGGGTACTGCCAAAGGGTGTATGTTTTCCTCATCATAATCATCACTGAAAATCAAATGAAACTTTGTCAACTTGTTCAATAAAGATGAAAAGTTATACAAAAATAATAATAATAAAAAAAAATGAATGTAACATTACATTAAGTACTTAAAACTATCTGTAAAGGTTACCCGGCGTTTTTTTTTTTTTTTTTTTTTTTTTTTTTTTTTGTCCTAGTATATATTTGTAATTTTGAGCTGCATCAGAATTAAGGGTGAGATTTCGAGCGAGTAAAACTAGTTTAAGACCCCTACTAGTTTTCCTACAGGCCATTCCTCTGTTGCATTTCTTATTTCTATATGCCTGTTGTTTAAAATATCACGTTTATTTTGTCCTTATTTGTTCCTCATCGTTTCTTCTCGGGGTGACTGGGGAGGTCTGTGTGCCGTGATTGCAGCTTTACCTGAGTATCTTCACTTATAACGAGCTTAAGCGACCTGCGAAGCTTAAGTTCGTACTATAGGTATCGTGAGTCTCTCATACTATGCAGAAGAATTCGCATGCGGCGGCTGACTGGTTTCCCAAATCTACAGCGGAGTGTATCGTCTTAATGTTGAACCTGAAACCCAACTCTAATTTATGTCCGTTGCCAGCCTAGTTTCCGAAAAATATGATGTTCAGATACGCTCCGCTGCAAACATGGAAAGCCAGTCAGCCGCCGCAAGCGATCTCATTGGTTGTAATGAATCGTATAGCCAATGAAATAGAAGGATACATTTTTTACGTCATTGACACGGATGCATGCGTGACTGATCTGCGTTTGAGCCGCCATATTTGACTTCTCTCGAATTAAAAAACATTTTCGCGTATTTAAGTGTAAATACTGAAGTTTTGCTGTAAAAAAAACGGATTACATTCCTACATCACATAACAGGAATTATGCATGGAGAAGAATTTACCGCTGACAACAGGATAAAGGTAGAATATGCGGTGATTTCAGTTGACTGGCAATCAGCTGATCGTTCGCGGTATAGGGAGCTAACCACTAAATATTTTCCATAGGCGACAATAGTAACCTTTTACATGCTCCCGCAAAAACTACACATACAAAACTTTTCAAACCTTACTTGTTTATAGAGCCACCCTAGTTCAACAAGTTTCAACAAGTTTCTGAGAAAAAAATCCACATGCTGCCTTGCTCTTTTTCAAGTTACCGTCCACCATGATTGTTTACCTGCAGCTTCGCAGTGAATAACAAGCGGACTTTTGTAACAGAGGGGTGACCGTAAAATCAGCAAACAATTCTTTGAGCTTGCAGATATAATTATTAAACACACATCATTTTATTTCCTTATAACTATCCTTTTCCCATATTGAAATAAAAACTGGGATATATATCCAATGGAAGCATGCCTGGTATTTAGACTGCAACTGAAACCTGGTCCAAAAGTGATAAAACCCTGCGCTTCCAGTATTTAGTGGACTGCTACCTATAGCTAAAAGGAGAAATCAACTTGATTTCGTCAAATCAACTTGATTTCGCGAAATCAGGATTTTTTGTTTGTTTGTTTTTTTGTTTTTTTTTTTTTTAATAAATTTTCAGGGCACATGCATAAGTTCTTTTCACTATAAGACTAAATATTTATTTATACACTAATGTGCAAAATTTCATGGAAAAAATTGTTCGATGTTGTGCACTTTGTCTCGGACCTACAATTAAACAGGTTTTGTCTGGTCCGCGACTTTGCATAACTGATGAAAAAACAAATCATCACGAAAACACGCCTATATAATTTTGACCCCCTTAAACCCCATTTTTATATAGTAAAACTGGGGTTTACAGGGGTACAAAAAAATGTATACAATATTTTTCTTATTTCTGCTCAAAACATAGATTGTGGGTACTCGTTAGAACCGCCTCGGCGAGGCGGTTCTAACGATACCCACAATCTATGTTTAGAGCAGAAAAATGAAAAATATCAGAGTTTTTTATGTGAAATTTTTCAGTTTTTGAAGGTGAAATTTTCTATATATTTGTATAGGCGTGTTTTCGTAATGGCATAAAATGCTTAAGCTCGTTTCATAGGTAACACCTATTTATTTCATATTATTTGTCATTATCAATAATATAACTAACACTGTTAACGACTCCTAGCCCTAGAGCGAGCGATATCAACCCCTTCCGAACATACATCCACCACCTCGATTTGCAAAATGCAGCCGCGGACATCAGACAGGAGATTTCCACTTAAGAGAGTGCAGAGAGTAGACATACTCCTCCGAGCACACCACAACTGATACGACCTACGAAACAGAACAGCCGCAAATATATCAGGGTCAAGTTGTTCAAAGCATCGTTAGCTTAACAAGCTCGTTAAAAAACAAACTCGTTAACTGATGTAGCTAAGGTATTTTTAGATACGTTGATATTTTTGCTGCAAAAGATACTCACTTTTTTCAGCAAAAAATATCAATTTATTTGCTGTATTTCAAATTAGATATTTTAACGTCACGTTAGCTAACAACTTCGTGAAGTTTTGAACAACTGGGCACAGGTTTGAAATATTCCCCACAGCGAAAACAACGACTTAACAAAACTGATCGGGAGTGGCAAAGGGTAACCTTACTCTGATGAGAAATTTCTCTTAAGGGAAATAGGTACACTTTCAGGAGAGGCAGTTCATACAAATTGGTTTTGCTTCCATCTGAAAAGGGGTTTACTTTAAAAGAAATGAATCTATGTTCTTTTGGAACTCTTTTGCACATACATATTACATAATATTTATGCGCAACGTATGAAAATGACCCTTATCTATTTTGCGGACAACGCAGGCCCTGATCAGCCTGAGATTTACGCAGGCTGATCAGGACCTTCAGTGCCCGCTTACAGTATCAATGGAAACTGTAGTATATGTCGACGAAAAGAGAATGTTGAGACCAGAGTGCACGGATGCGTACACCTGAGCCTTTGTAAATTGCATATGGCATAAGGACTTTTTCAACGTTGCGCATCATATAGAAAGCTGCTATGGGGGTACAATTATAAGGCATATTGCGTTGTTTTCAATAACTATCAGTCCGACCGAATCTTTTTTTTTTTTTTTTTTTATATATACCTTCTGTGTTGTGAAGGACACCTACTTTAATGTATCATGTTTATATATGACAACTTAACGTCCAGGGCCCAGTTGTTCAAAACTTAACGAAGTTGTTAGCTAACGTGACATTAGAATTTCTATCTTGAAATATGGCAATACATTGATATATATTGCTGACAAATGTGAGTAACTTTGCAAAAGCTACTCACATTTTTGCAGCAAAAATATCAATGTATTTGAAAATACCTTAGCTGCGACAGTTCACTAGTTTGTCATTAACGAGCTCATTAAGTTAACGATACTTTGAAAAATTTGACCAGCTGGGTAATATACTGTTTACCTCACATAATGTTGTGGTAACCTACATTATACTCTATATATGAATGAGCTACTTTAAGTGAAAAAATGTATTGTTTCAAAGGCGAAACACTAAGATCGATCTGCTAATGGGCTGAATCTAAATTTCATATGTCACGTTATAGTCAAATATGATGTAATCAATGTAGAAATGATCAGCCTCATTGGATGTTTTAGTTAACAGTGATACGAACAGGCAAGTGTTGTGTTCTGTATAAATCGTATGATTCCTATTTGGAACATTTTTATCATTATTATTTTAAGCTATGCATAAGGCACAAACTTAGTCGGAACCAGTCTAGATTTATAACGTATTCCGTCAAATGCTGAACAAAAAAAAATCAACAGACGTCTTTATTTGAGTAAAGCACATCGTACACATGGCAGGTTTACGATACAGAATCATTTATCTATGATCATTTCAACAAGTTATCTACGTTACAGCAAAGCACTGTACCTACAGCTACAAGGATCAGTACAAAATAAATGTAATTTTAGACAGGGTACAGTACGGAAGTTAGGTGTCCCGATGATTGGGTTACATACGGTAATTGTTTCTATATTTTCATACCTGCATTTACAGATAATGTACGAGGTGGTTGAAGTGGTAGATGAAGGTCTAACACAGGTTGGCAGAGCTGGCAGGGTCAATCCTAAATATGAGGGAAAGGGATTCATGAAGTATTTCGGTATATGGATCGCTGACTGGCGAAAAAAGAATAACATTAGAACAATAGCGTTCACTGTTGTTGATGCAAATCCAGCTATAAAACGCCATTCGTTTCAGCAAAGAAACAGACATGTATTAACAAAGGTATACTTACCGGCTTTTGGGCCGTGTCAAGCGAAAACGTGTCTTCAAACAAGCGAAAAAAATGAGCAGATTCAGATCATCCTGCACTTGCACAAAGTATCATCTGGGCCTTTGCTCTCCATTCATACATTCTGTCGTACACAACAACTCTATTCGTGGACAGTGAAGTCCCTGATCAGGCTACACGGCGGCGCAGTCTGATTTGGGCCTTCTGTGTCCGCAATTGCCCGAAGACACTTTTTTGGTGTGACCAATCTACATTTTCAGTGCGAGCACTTTAAATGTACTTCAGACAAAATTAAGGCCCCGTCCTCTCTCCTCAGGCAGTTGTGTCAAAATGGTCCTTCTATTAAAGGTCTTCTTTGTAGGTCAATTATTGCAACTTTGCCTATGTGCCTTTTTGTCTTGTCATTGTGCTTCTTGATTGAAGCCATTCCTGGCTAACTTCATATATATACACACGATGAACGCTTCAGTGTCATGAGATGTTAAAAAACGTCATCAACGCTACGTGCAGAGGTTGTAATGAGATCTAATTAACTTACGACTTCGCTCGATGGTCCATAACCAATAAAAACGTTTAAGGGATTCCAGTACACAAATGCTTCCTTTGAGTGCACATATAAATGCCTGTTCAAACGGGGCCCAAAACACGTTATCTTTCCATTCTTTAAAGTGTAGACATCAGACAATGAAAGAGGCACCCTTTTCTAACCCATTTATGCCAAGCGTCCCATAAAAGGGACATTAGCAAACAATGTAGACCCAGATCAGACGCAGAAGAACCCCGGGCCGGCGTCTGGTCCATAACCAGCAAATACATTTAACCAACAACCTCAGATAAAAACTAACCAGGCACCTATTCTATTAGAAATGGACCGGTCCAAACACTTAAGATAGGAGACTCCACTCGGCTCAAACGGGTTAAGGGGTTTAATAAAAGTCAAAAAGGATTACCTTCGGAAACAAAGAACACACAATCACGAAAATCGGACACTCGGTTTGATTGAGTCTCTTCATATGCAATGCTGTAGTTTGCGAGGCTGCATACGCCCCATAGCGCCGGCTTAAGCAGTACTCGATTTTCAAAATAACCAGGATGGGCTCAATGATCCCCAAGGAAATAAAATATAACCTGCACTATGATGATGTACGGGGAGACTTTTTATGGCCTCCACATGGCACAACACCAGCTACAGTAGAGTAAAATAAAAGTAAGCTCAGTAGACTTTCATTCACCAATTAATGCCTACAACGTTGACATTAACGTCAGCGTTAAGCACGTTCCGTTTATGGCATATCAACGTCGTCTCCCTGATGACAGACATTGAAACGCGTTGTTTCTTTGTTTCTTTCTTGAGCTTCTTGAGTAGCTTGTTGACTCCGTCTATACTATAACACATTTTTCCGGTTCCAATTAAATGTCTAGTAAATCTTAACTAACCTGAACACGTCTGGCTGCATTGCTTTATCCAGTCTTGACTCAAAAATTCATAACCGAATCACTATAAACTAAATCTTCATCCAGATTATTCCAATTATTTATACATCTCATAGGGAAACTGTTCATTCTGAAGGATTTCCTACATGTGGCTTTGTTTATCTTATGTATATGCCCCCCTTGTACAATTATCATTGAATTCGAAGAACTTTTCAAGTCTTTTATCCTCATGTCCATGAACAAGTTTGAACAGTTATATCACATCATAACGTTTTCTCCGGTATATATATTAGTATATATATCCTGTATATATATAGTCGTTAAATTTAGTCAGGGCTTTCTAATCTATCTTTGTAGCAAAGTCCTTTTAGTTGGGGTACAATCCTTGTTGCTCGTCGCTGTACATTCTCCAATAATTGAATATTTTTCTTTGTACTTCGGTAATTAAAACTTCCATCATAATCTAAAACTGACCGTACTAGAGTTTAATATAATGTCAGAAATAATTTCATATTCAAAGATTTAAAAGTTCGTTTTATAAGTCCGCTCTTTCCGTAATGAAACTGATATGAGCATCAATTTTTAATGTATTCTCAAAAATAATTTCAATGTCCTTCTCTTTTGAATCACTAGGTAGTTTATGCAAAATGCCATCCTTAGCTTTCATCTGATATATAAAATGATATTTTACATTGCTATATACGAGTATGTTGCATAAGTTTACATTTTGGTGAAAAGAACTCCAGTAACCGTAATTTACTCCATTGGCTAAGTTTGAGCAAGTCTATTTGTAAATTTTCCTGATCAGATCTCGGGTCCGTAGGTTTATAAATCTTGCTGTCATTGGCAAAGATTTTACAGAAACTGTGTAAACTGTCCGACATATCATTTATGTATATAATAAAACGTGTCGGCCCATTGACAGAGCCTTGGAGCCTCCAGTGGGTTTCCTTTTTTCCATCCGAACAGTTTTCATTTAGTATCACTTGTTGCCGTCTACCATTTAGAAAGTTTTCAATCCAGTTCAATATGTCACTTTCAAGCCAAATATCTGCAATGTCAACAGAAGCCGCCGGTGAGGCAATGTATCAAACACCTATGTCTAAATAGACGGTATTAATCGGTTTGTTATTGTCATAAATCTTGAACCAATCATTTTATACATCCAAACGTTGAAGAACACAACTTCTTTTTTTTTTTAATACATATTGGCAATTGCTAAACAATTTGTTGTCGTTCATATGATACATATTTTCCTAACAGTTTTCTCCCATAAACGACTTGGTGAGCAAGTAAGGCTTACGGGTCAATAATTTATGGGGTCACATTTACCTCCCTTGTTCTTATACAGGTCTGATAGATTGGCATCTTTCCAGATAGGTGGGACTTTCTTTTCCACAAATGTCTTATCAATTTTTTTTTCTCAAATTTAGATTACATAATGTTCGCAGTTTCTCAAAACAAACGCGGATGACAGCTTTATATTCATTTAAAATGGTATATATGAACGAACGCAATGACTTTTACCTAAACATATGACAGTACTTGCACATTTTAAATTTGACATCCAGGAGACAATTTGCATGACATGTCGAGCCTAATTTCTGGGAAAATATTTCAAATTGACGTGTTTGCTGATTTTTTTATCCAAATTGTATAGTGTTAGTTGTACATGTTTGCAGAATGATCTGGTGTCATTATATGGATACGGCTACGATCTAAAGGCTTTTGCCACGCGGGATCTTTGCTTTCCGATTAAAAAGCTTTGATCCTTCGATGCCCAAAGAATGCTCAGTGAATACTGGTCAGACATACACATTCTCAGACTGATTTGCGTCTTCGCTAGGCTTACGTGGCTCACTTGTATAATTGGCAACACTTAAAACTGCATTTTTTATGGAGATATATTTGTAATGATCCACTTTATGAGCAAATAAGAACAGCATTGATTTACTTTTCGTACTTTCAGCAAATGTCACTTTACTGCGTGGATGTGCATAAGGTCACTTTCACAATGGACCATATTCAAAGCGCCATGAATCTAGAGACTGTATCCGAGGAACAGTTATCTCAATACTTTAAGTCAAAGTTAGTTAAAAAATACTTATGCCCTGAAGGTCGCATGGTTGTTGATTGGGTTCCTCTGAAACCCATAGATGCCAATATTCCTTATATGAAAGGACCGGTTGGCTACACGACTGTTTTCTCTGACATTCGAACTGAATATGGCCAGTGTATTGGATTATTATCATTTGGAACTGTGTTTGAAGTACGGAAACACCCATTCCAGTGCAATCTAGATATCTTTGGAAATGATACAAGAACACTTACCCAGCATATAATACGACGTCTGCAAGTGATGAGGTCAAAGGTGAAAGGTGTTGTTGCTATTTTAGTTCTAGTCCAGGAAGACTTCGATATGGCAAAGTTAGATTCTGTTTTTGAGAAATTCGGGGTCAAAAGAACAATTTGGTATGACTCTACATATCCAGCTCGGAAATATTCTCAGCTGCTTTTATATGAAAGAGACTTGTTTACAAACAAATTATAGACTGTCATCAGATACAGAGAGAAAAGTCAAGTGATATCTATATATATAAACCATATTTGGATTGATGTTATTTATAAGAGCAATGTTACATTTCTTAACAGTTCAACACGTTGCTATCGCTAACGTTAATTGGGACGCGCCATGCGAAAACGTGTCTTCGGGCATATGCGTACAGCGAAGGCCGAGATTAGCCTGCACATCCGCGCAGTCTGATCAGGGATTTGGCTGCCCGCTGTCAGAATTATTGGATACTATAGAATGTATGAATGGAGAGCAAAGGCCCGGATGATACATGGCGCATGCACTGGATGATGGGAATCCACAGATGTCGCCCATGATCTGCACAATTTGTAATTCAGTGGGTGGTTTGTATCAACAACCTGGATCAAGTAATCTGATTGGCTGAAAATTAGAAGTGGGCGTGGCATCCTGATTTATTCAGCATGGCAAGGGTTCGTATCTACGAGCATCTGTACAACCGATATATTTTCGTGGGCCATTCTTGCGCACTATGTGCCGCTGCCTGCATGCCACTTTTATACTCAACGCAAGACACTTTGCTTTATGTGATCCGTCTCGTTAACCTGTAGCAATCTATAGGCTAAACCATCAGATGAAAATTTGGTCGCGCCTAGTGAAAACGTGCCTTTGAGCATGTGCACAATGTCCGAATTGCACATCATCTTGCACAAGCGGCAAATATCACCCGGGCCTTTGCTCTCCAGTCATACATTCTGTCGTATCCAATGATTCTGCCAGCGGGCAGCGAAGGCACTGAAAAGACTGCGCGTATGCGCAGGTAGGTCTACGAATTTGCTGTCCGCATATGCCCGAAGACAAGTTTTCATATGGCGCGGCCTAATTAATAATATTTTTTTCTTATTTCTCAGTAAACGAGGACATTTCATTCATACCAACAATCTGAATGAAATGTCGTCTTATTTGCTGTAAAAGAATTAAGAAAAAATATTTCACAATAATGTCAGCTTATATTTATAGCAAGCAGGTTAAAGTTTAAGCTTTGAAATTCAAACCCTCTCTAATATGCCTGCAAAAAATTAAGCTGTGCTCTTTTACAGTGGGTGGTTTAATTAACAAAACGGTTCCATAAATTGTTTCTGGTTTTATGCATATCCATAAAAAGAAATGCTTCAATAATTCAGAATTCAAGCAATCCACGCTATTCGACATTATATTACAAAAAAAAAAAAAAAAAAAAAAATGAAAATCCTTGGGATTGGAATACAAATCATAGGGAAGCTGACGTGATCTGGTGATATCTGCTTTGCAAGTAAAGGTTGTAAATCGTCCATCCAGACAACTAATACAATCGACTCTCGTTATCTCGAAGTCCAAGGGACTCTCTGAAATATTTCGAGATAGCCATACCTCGACATATTAGATTTGCAAAATTGAGGAAAAAATAAATCGAATAACCACATTTCACAAATAAATGTAATTTGACTCCTGAAGTTTAGAGATATATTGAAAATATTACGGAAAAGAGAAGAAATGGAGCAAGTTTACCTCTTTTCCACAATGTGTTACCTATTGTTAGATTTCCATGTTAAAACAGGGACCAGATTTTCACTTCGAGATAAGCGGTTATTCGAGATAAGCGAAGTCGAGATAACGAGAGTCGACTGTATTATGATGTTAAACTTTTCCACTCTCTGGGCTTATTCAGCAGGCCACTAAGTTAATAATTTCTTATTTTTTCGAAAGAACAGGATTTGATGAAATTGCAAATCTTATTTTCTGGGTAAAATAAAAGAATAATATCACCAATCTGTCGTCTGCTGAAGATTTTACCCAGAGTGCTAAGCCTTAAAGGGATAACACCCTTACTAGCTATACTTGCTAGATTTTTCGCCATTTTCGCCAGTTTTGCTTTACCGAACGCTAGTCCCCTTCTGAAAAAGAGGACTACTCTAAGAGAAAAAGAGTTGCTCACCATGCGAGAAATTCTATCCTTTGTGAGTAAACCCTTTTTCAAGTGGGGAGGCAAACAACAATATGAGGGAGTGGCCTCCATTGAATGCGTGTCAATTTTCCTTTACGAAAAATACCACTGTGGTGTTAGAGCATTTGTTTTCTATTCTTAAAGAGGAGAGCTATTTTTTATGTTGAGAGTAGTAAAGAGTAGTCCGACTCGGATATACTAAGGAAACAACCTTGCTCTTCCTGTACATCTGTCTTATGCTCTCGCACCTTGGGCCGAGCCAAACAAAAAGGTGTCTTCGAACATGCGCAGACTACACAGATTCCAATTCATTCTGCGTATGCGGTCAACTGGTCTCCATTGATACATTCTGTAGTGTCCAATGGCGCTGTTAGCGGACAGCGGAGGTCCTGGTCAGACTGTGCGTTTTGGCATGGCGCGGCCCACCTTAAAACCTGTGTCACTGGTAAACAATTTAGTATTATTTTATTGCATGGAAAGTAATCTCCCTTTGATTTCAGTGATTTTACTGTTTTAAATCATAACTGCTTTAATTTCAGAAGATTTATTTCATAACATTTAAATATTTCTTCGATAAGCAGAGTTTTTCAAAAGATTTATTTTATCATTTGAGAAAATAATTATAGAAAAAGTCAATTAGTTTGATGAAGGAATTCATTACATCAAAATAACGATGCGATAAAATTTGAAGAGCGATTCCAGGAAAATAAGTTTAAAGCATTGTTCTATGATTTTAATAGTCTAACTTTTAAATTTCGACCATTACAAATAAACTCATAAAAAACACAGTCAAAACACACATCCTTCCAAGAACAGTGAGGAGAAAAATGTCTAGAAATAAAACTTTATCAAAACACGGAAAAAAAAACAATATTGACACACACACAAAGCGAAAGGTCAAGTGATAAATGAACTAGTTACTGCGCACGTTTGTACACGTACAATTGCCGTATTTGTACCTTTAATATTCAGACATGTTACAGCGGCAGCATGACGATGATACAGCGTCGTATAAGCATCGATGCAACGTCATGACGTTGCATCGAGTTTGATGCGACGTTGTGTAAACGTCATAGACTAGCGGGCACATGAAGTTTATACAACGATGCATCAGCGTACAACGTCGCATCAATGTCAATGCAACGTCACGTTTATACAACGTCGCATCAACGCCGATGCAAGTACGTTGCATCGTTGCCGATACGACGATATATGAACGTCACGTGCCCTTTGGGATTAACGCTTTACCATTATTGTACTAAAATTTGAACGATATGTTTCTACCTGTTTATTTGTCTAAAACCTGCTGAACCAGATCACGTGATTCCAATTGAAAATGCAAACAAACTTTTACAGCGTAAAAACTGTAAAGTGATTTTTTCGATTCTGAATAACTGTACGCGAGTTTTGTTTCATTCACCGCCACATAAAAACATAGTACATTGTGAATATGAACGTTCAGACATGCATTTTGGAAATTTTCCTGAGTTTTGAATATAGGGATCAAACATGGTTTTTCATGCATTAACATTCGCCAGGTCCCGTGGGAGGTGTTGAAAACCGAGGCCTAAGGCCGCGTTTTTCAACACCTCCCAAGGGACCTGGCGAATGTTAATGCATTGAAAAACCATGTTTGATCGCTATTATTGCATAGATAATGGTCTTGATCTGGTGATGGTTGGAATAATCAATGCGTTTAACAATCTTTTAATTGTATCTGGAATAAAAAAAAAACACACCCACACACACGAAAAAGGAAAAGACACACTCGTTTCTGTTGACTCTGTTCATGAACAGTAAAGTGACAAACAACAATTCTAATGCCTCCTAGTTCATGATAAAGCGACATTCTATTTTCAAATAAATAGAAATAAGCTCAAATACTCAAACCACCAGTGCATATGAATGTTGCTAAATTGAAATACGGACAGACGTTTCTCGACGGCCACACTGCAGTTAAAAGCAGCTGTGGTGAAGATAAATACTAAGAATTGAGGTCAATCGTTAATAGTTCTGGTCAGTTACTTTTCCTTGCAGGTTTATCTTTACTCTCAAACCTTATCCCTGAGTTTATGAAATGGACTCTTCCATCTCCGAATTTGACCGAAATCAAAAATAGAATGACAAACAGTACATATCCAGATGCGACGGCTCGTTACGAGCCGTTTCATTACGAAAACACGCCTATTCAAATATATTGCAAATTTTACCTCCAAAAACTGAAAATTTTCAGATAAAAAATTCCGATATGTTTCATATTTCTGCTCAAAACATAGATTGTAGGTACTCGTTAGAACCGCCTCGACGAGGCGGTTCTAACGAGTACCCACAATCTATGTTTTGAGCAGAAATAAGAAAAAATTATGTATACCCCTATAAATCCCAGTTTTACTATATAAAAGTGGGGTTTAAGGGGGGTCAAAATTATATAGGTATGTTTTCCTGATGCATTTTAATCTACGCTGTTTGCGATGGTATCTGTGTTGGTCTACAGGGGTGGAAGGTTTAAAGGCATTGACACTGCGAAATTGCTCAGTCTATTAATTGGACATTGATGACAAACAATTCTGGAAGTGGTACAATCACAAATCACCGTCATTTTTCAATACAGAAAGAAAGAGGATCCACCACCCGAAAATAAAGCTAACTGACTAACGGAGTGAGCACCTCCCGAGGGTCCAAATAATAGATAGGACATACCAAACCAAACACTAGAACAAGAACTGATGCGTGAGGAGGTCTTTCGGTTTTATTTACCGTTTCTGCTTTTATTAATTTTGTTATATGTTTACCATCTTTCTGGGGTTGATCCATGTGATAAGCATGACCTATAACTGCGTCAAGCCGCGTCAAACCGCCAGTAGTCTTTCTGATGAATTATGCAACCCCTGTGCTGACCGATCAATTAGGGATAGGTGGAACTAAATCAGGACTAAAGGGTGATATTGATGCGCCCAGCCCATAATACCATTAAACTATACAATATTGCTGAGAAACGAAGAGCAACAGCAACAGAAATACCTCTTTGAAACAGCTGCTAAACATTCGACATTGCACTTTGGCATGTATAGTCATTAAACATTCGAATGTCTAGCTGCACGACATTCGACATTCGAATGTCTAGCTGCTAGACATTGGAACATTCGATATTCGAATATCTAGCCATTAGACATTCGACATTGGAAATTCGAATGTCTAGCTGCACTACATTTGAGATTCGAATATCTAGCTGCTAGACATTGGACATTCGACATTTGGTTCTCCAGCCATTAGTCATTCGCATTCGAATGTCTTGCTGCTAGACATTGTACATTCGACATTCGAATGTCTAGCTGCACGACATTCGACATTCAACATTCAAATGTCTAGCCATTTGACAGTCGACACTCGAATGTCTAAACGCACGACATTCGACATTTGGTTCTCCAGCCATTAGTCATTCGACATTCGAATGTCTTGCTGCTAGACATTGGACATTCGACATTCGAATGTCTAGCCATTAGATATCTCGACATTGAACATTCGAATGTCTAGCCATTAGACGTTCGACATTCGAATGGTTAGCCGCACAACATTCGACATTCGAATGTCTAGCAGCTAGAAATTGGACATTCGACATTCAAATGTCTAGCCGCACGACATTCGACATTCGAACGTCTAGCCATTAGACATTGGACATTGGACATTCAAGTGTCTAGCCATTAAACATTCGACATTCGAATGGCTAGCCGCACGATATTTGACATTCTATATTCAAATGTCTAGCTGCTAGACATTAGACATTCGACATTCGAATGTCTAGCCACAAAACATTGGACATTCAGCCTTTGAATGTCTAGACATTAAACCTTGGACATTTGACATTCGAATGTCTAGATGCTTCACATTGGACATACAAAAGTCGTTCGGCTAGAAATTCGTATGTCGAATGTGTAACTGGTAGACATTCGAATAACAAATATCAAATATATAGTAGCTAGACATTCGAATGTTGAATGTCGAATGTCGTGCAGCTAGACATTCGAATGTCGAATGTCTTATAGCTAGACATTCGAATGTCGAATGTCCAATGTAGTGCTCTTATGGCTAGACATTCGAATGTCGAATGTCCAATATCTAGCATCTAGACATTCGAATATCGAATTTCGTGCGGCTAGAACTTCGAATGTCGAATGCCTAATGGCTAAACATTCGAATGTCCACTGTCCAATGTCAAAGGCTACGCATTCGAATGTCAAATGGCTAGTGTTTAGCAGCTGGACAGTCGAATGTCGTGCGGGTAGACATTCGAATGTCGAATGTCTAATGGCTAGACATTCGAATGTCCAATGTCCAATCGCTAGACTTTCTAACGTCGAAAGTCTAGTGTCGTGCGGCTAGACATTTGAATGTTGAATGTCCAACATCTAGCAGCTAGACATTCAAATGTCGAATGTCTTATGTCGTGCGGCTAGACATTCTAAAGTCAAATGTCGAATATCTAATGGCTAGACATTCGAATGACCAATTTCTAATGAGTAGACATTCGAATGTCGAATGTCCAATGTCTAGCATCTAGATTTCGAATGTCAAATGTGGTACAGCTGGACATTTGAATGTCGAAATTCGAATGTCCAGTGGCTAAACATTCAAATGTCCAATGTCGAATGGCTCGACATTTGATTGTTGAATGTTCGATGTCGTGCGTCTAGACATTTGAATGTCCAATGTGGAATGTTGAGCTAACTTCACGCAGCTTCTAGAAACAGATCTCTTGCAGTTTCTCTTCCTTTTTTTTTGTCATTGTTTTCGAGAATGTGTTGTTTTGTGTTGTCAAACTATGCCACTTAACTCTTATCTGATGTCTTGGCAACGCCGTGTTCCGTGAGCTACTTGAAGCGCAACGTGAGAAAATGTACCTTCTGACATGCACCCAACGAAGATTCAAATCAGCATGCGCATCTGCGAAGTCTGATCAGAGTATTCGCTGTCAAATGAAGAACCTGTGTATTCTTAGTTATTCAAAATGCGCCCGGTGAAGATTCTAATTAGACTGCGCAAGTGCGCAAGTGCGCAGGCTGATCTGAATCTTCACTGAGCGCACCTGTCCGAAGACTTTTTTCTCACGCTGCCTCTCACGTTTTCTAATGATCCTACCTAGGCTTTCCGTGGCCGTGCCTGTTTTCATTCTGTCTCTAACCATGTGTAGTTTGTGCTTATCTAAAGTAAAGGTGTGTTGGTGTGGAGGTGGGTACGATGAAGGATAATGCCAAAAAGAAAAGACGGATTTCAGACTCTACGCATGTATTTTGTTAAGTTAAGTCTATGTTTTCGCTGCGAAACAGGGCTTTTGCAGACAGCATATCGTAAATATTCCGTAAAAATGACCCCAGATCTCTAAGGTCTTTTCTCATGTCTACAACCGGAAATTTGTTGGTATTATACTTGTATATTAATGACTGTCTAACGTACTATTTGGCTTCAGGCGTACGTGTAGACCTACATTAAACAAAAGTTTACCTGTGTCCTGCTGAACCCGGATATGCTCTGCCTTTGCAAACAGTTTAGGTCCAGATCAGTTGGTGATCTGGATTTGCACTATTTGCCTTTAAGCATGTGAATTTGTATCGACAACCTGGATCAAGCAATCTGATTTGCTTACAATTAGGAGAGGTGTGGCATCCGAATTTATTAAACATAACATAGGTCAGACGGTGATAGCTACTAAAAGTGTTTGTGAGTAAATGCGTTTTATCGGGGTGTTCAGCGAATAAAACTAGCTTAACCGCTCCTCTGTTTTCACGAGTAAAAC
Source organism: Anodontia alba (assembly GCA_964016985.1). Classification (NCBI taxonomy): domain Eukaryota; kingdom Metazoa; phylum Mollusca; class Bivalvia; order Lucinida; family Lucinidae; genus Anodontia; species Anodontia alba. The sequence continues at coordinate 50,751,928 of OZ024821.1, forward strand.
AAGTTTAGTCCCTCTTCTGTTTTCGCGAGTAAAACTAGTTTAACCCCTCTTCTGTTTTTGCGAGTAAAACTAGTTTAACCCCTCTTCTGTTTTCGCGAGTAAAACTAGTTTAACCCCTCTTCTGTTTTTGTGAGTAAAACTAGTTTAACCCCTCTTCTGTTTTCACGAGTAAAACTAGTTTAACCCTTCTTCTGTTTTTGCGAGTAAAACTAATTTAACCCCTCTTCTGTTTTCGCGAGTAAAACTAGTTTAACCCCTCTTCTGTTTTTGTGAGTAAAACTAGATTAACCTCTCTTCTGTTTTCGCGAGTAAAACTAGTTTAACGCCTCTTCTGTTTTTGCGAGTAAAACTAGATTAACCCTCTTCTGCTTTCGCGAGTAAAACTAGTTTAACCCCTCTTCTGTTTTCACGAGTATAACTAGTTTAACCCCTCTTCTGTTTTCGCCAGTAAAATTAGTTTAACGCCTCCTCTGTTTTCGCAAGTGAAACCAGTTAAAACACCTCTTCTCTTTTCGCGACTAAAACTAGTTTAACCCCTCTTCTGTTTTCGCGAGTAAAACTAGGTTAACCCATCTTCTGTTTTCGCGAGTAAAACAAGTTTAACACTCTTCTGTTTTCGCAAATAAAACTAGTTTAACCCCTTTTCTGTTTTCGCAAGTAAAACTAGTTTAACCCCTCTTCTGTTTTCGCAAGTAACTCACTTCTGTCCTCGCAAGTAAAACTAGTTTAACCCCTCTTCTGGTTTCGCGAGTAAAACTAGTTAAACCCCTTTTCTGTTTTCGCAAGTAAAACAAGTTTTACTCTGCCTATGGCTATTCTCTGTTGTTGTTTTTCTTAACTTGTGAATCGATTACTGCAAAAAAGCGTTCTGTTTTTGTTTTTTTTTGTTTTGTTTTTTTTTTTTGTTGTTGTTTTTTTTCTTCTTCTTATTTTCTCTCCTCACTTTTTTTTGCCGCCTTGGGAAGGGTGTGATTCTTAATTGTGGCCTGTCCTAGGTAATTTCATTATATTTTTAAATTAGCTTTACTTGAATTTCTTTGCAGTTCCAAATTACAATATGTGTTGGGTGTCCTCTGGAAACCTGCCTTGGCAAACAGAGCAGATGTCCCTACTGAGCTTCACTTAACTGTATTTTGTAGTTTCTGGTCCTTTGTAATTATTGAGTCCAGTCCGTAATTTTTGCAATCTATATGAGATTCATTGATGGGGCCTAATTGGCCGGCAGTAGTTAGTTTAGTTCCAAAAACGTCCAAGTAAACGCTTATCCATTGGCTTAAGAGCACTGGACATACTCGGTACAGTTTTGGCTATTTTGTACAACTTTTGTTGCATTTTTTTTCCTGCACACTATTCCCCCTTCTGAAACGGACCTGATCTAAAAGGAAAGAATGCATTCCCAATGGGAGCAAATTATTTCCTTTGGGAGCTAATTATTTCCCTTTAAAGCAGATCCCTTTTCAGAAGGAAGACAAAACAATTTTGACATTGTATCTATCGCCCTTAATGTAATTTAAACGTAGAGTAGCCCCCTTTTGGAACTCTTTACTATAGAACTACATTTGTATAGAACTATAACTGTTGTTTTGTGAAATTTTGTAAAACTATTCTTTCTATTGACTTTTCCAAGGCGGTATATCTGTTGCAGTTTTTGTTTGGTTCGCAAGTCAGTGGTTTCATATGCTGTCATTACGAAAACACGCCTATTCAAATATACTGAAAATTGTACCTCCAAACAAATGAAGATTTTCAGATAAAAATTCTGATAGTCTCCATATGTCTGCTCAAAACATAGATTGTGGGTACTCGTCAGAACCGCCTCGCCGAGGCGGTTCTAACGAGTACCCACAATCTATGTTTTGAGCAGAAATATGAAAAATAATGCGTACCCCTGTAAACCCCAGTGTTACTATATAAAAGTGGAGTTAAAGGGGTCAGAATTATATAGGCGTGTTTTTTTGTGATGATTTGTTTTGTCGCTGTATATTCCTCATCTTTTCTTCTTCAGTGCCTCGGGAAGGCTGTGCTACATAATTGTGCATTTCCTGTCTTCACTTATATGTTTAGGTTGTTTATGGCCTTTAGACCCGGTGCTTATACTGAGTAAAGAGCCGATAGGCCTGCTATTACCATACACTTGGTTCCAAATAGGATCTACAACAGAGATGTTTTGTCAATGTTTACAAAATAGGTCTATTGTACGATAATGAAATATTCATTTGTCAGAATACTACCAGATTGTGTGTTAAACAAATTGGGATTAACCTTTGCTACTTCCCTTCAGGAACATTGTCATTATCTAACAGCAGGTCCCTGGTACTAGTGTTTACGACTGACCGTTCTCAGGTGGTGGTTAGGGTAGTATTTGTTCTTTGTGTAACCTTATTGCTGCTCGCTGAAGGTTTCTATTTTCATGTTGTTTCCTCTTTGTTGTCTTATTGTTGTACAGTTGACTCTCATTATCTCGAATTCCAAGGGCTGTCTGAAATACTTCGAGATATCCGTACCTCGACATATCAGATTTGCAGAATTTAGGAGAAAAATAAATCGAACAACCACATTAAACAAATGTATATGTAATTTGACTCCTGAAGTTAGAGATATATTGAAAATATACTGGAAAAGAGGAGAAATTGCTCCTAAAGGGAGGAGAAATTGCTCCTCCGTAGGAGCAATTTCTTCTCTTTTCCACAATATTTTGTTACCTGTTGTTAGATTTTCATGTTTAAGCAGGGACCAGATTATCGCTTCGAAATAAGCGGTTATTCGAGATAAGCGAGGTCGAGATAACGAGAGTCAACTGTATACCGTGTCTAACATTGTGATCACCTCTGTGGGGAAGAGGAAGCTGGTTACTTTGATTTTCTTTGGTTTGTTACATATATATTGGCTGTTATGGTTTGTTACATGTATATTGACTGTTATGGTTTGTTACATGTATATTGACTGTTATGGTTTGTTACATGTATATTGACTGTTATGGTTTGTTACATGTATATTGACTGTTATGGTTTGTTACATGTATATTGACTGTTATGGTTTGTTACATGTATATTGACTGTTATGGTTTGTTACATATATATTGACTGTTATGGTTTGTTACATGTATATTGACTGTTATGGTTTGTTACATGTATATTGACTGTTATGGTTTGTTACATGTATATTGACTGTTATGGTTTGTTACATGTATATTGACTGTTATGGTTTGTTACATGTATATTGACTGTTATGGTTTGTTCTCTCTTCCTCTTGGTGGCATTGCTAGGCTATGTTGTATGATTATGACTTTTCCTGGTCCTCTTCTATACTATTGTACACTGTTCAAACATTTAGTTGTCATAAACCTGCCAGCTTGTGAGTTCAAGCCAACTGAGATTCACATTTGTTACTTCCCTCTAGGGGAAATAGTGATTTTTTCACATCAGATCTAAATATCTTGCACAACGTGGGAAAATGCCTTTAGGCCACTTTCTAACAACGAAAATCCCGATTTGTCTGTGCTTTCAATCTGATGAAGACATTCTTTCATCGTCGATTTCTTCTGCAACAGTCTACAATAATTCTGTTCAAGGGAATGGATACACGTTTGAGGGAGCTAACCAAAACAATTTAATCTCCCCTCTGAATAGAGGTCTTCTGTCAAAGAAAAAGAATTGCCCCCATGGTAGCAAATTCTTTCCTTTTTAGAGTAGACTACTTTTCGGAAGTGACTTGGTGTGCATAAATGCAAAAAAAAAACAAAAAAAAAAAAAAAAAACAAATAAAGTCTCCCTGTCAAAAATGGCGGACACACTACCAAATATATCCAGTTCCCTTGGTAAGCAGCAATGTACTGTTCCTTCGTTTTCTGCACATATCATAAGGGCCCTTTCCCATGCTGTTGCAATTGTTATGTCAGCAGGATCTATCGTAGATCCTTTTAGCTGATTAGCAAACGGTTTATAAAGAGAAAATTCGTTACATAATTTGAACATTTATTCTGTAAGTTTAAGTGCATAGAACAACATGAAAATAACACAATAATAATCACAACGCCCTGATCATCTCTGCAGACAAAAACAAGATTCAAACAAACTGTCAAACAAATTTTCTCACCATGCGAAAAAAGTCTTAACCCTTGCCATGCTGTACAAATTAAAATGCCACGCCCAGTTCGATTTTTTCAGCCAATCGGATGGTCTGATCAAGATTGTTGATACAAGTTCACTTTATGACAAACAATGCAGTTCTAGTTCACTCCCTTTGAGGTATAACTCGTTCTGGATCTACACTATTTGCAAAGACAGGACATATCTGGGTTCAGCAGGACCAGGGCTAAGGTAAATGGATACAAGAAGGCAACTAAATCGTTTCGCCTCCCCTCAGAAAAGGTGTCTGCTCTTATTGGAAATATTGAGATACATTACGAAAACACGCCTATTCAAATATATAGAAAATTTCACCTCCAAAAACTGAAAATTTTCAGATAAAGAACTCTGATATTTTTCATATTTCTGCTCAAAACATAGATTGTGGGTACTCGTTAGAACCGCCTTGCCGAGGCGGTTCTATCGAGTACACACAATCTATATTTTTGAACAGTAATAAGAAAGAAAATGTATACCCCTGTAAACCCCAGTTTTACTATATAAAAGTGGGGTTTAAGGAGGGTCAGATTTATATATGCATGTTTTCGTGATGACTCTTTCGATCTGGAATAAATCATGATCAGTAGGGCATGGTGTGCAGGAAAGTCCACGTCTGTCACAAAAGCGGTCCCTTATAAAAATGTCGGAAACTCTATTAACCCATTTTTAGTCTGGAGACTCCCAAAATGGTAACTGGCAAACAGGATTTCTATAAAACATAGACATATTAATAACTACCAAGACATCCTATTATTGGCAACAGACCGGTCCAAAGAGTTGTGATAGAAGAGTCCACTTGACGTAAATGGGTTAAATGTATTTAGTCGCTTTAAAGTATTAACCCTTAAAGCACCAATCACAACAATTGTCGTCTGCTTTATCTTCTGCCGGTTACTTTAAAAGTCATTATTGCAAACAGTGTGGACCTAGATCAGACTGCTCCTTTTAGGAGCAGTCTTATCTGGGTCCACACTGTTTGCCTATATGCAAAATGTAAGTTTGAAAAGTTTGCAAGAAGATGCAGCAGACGACATAAGCAGACGACATTTTCAGATGCAGATTTTCTTGGCGCTTTAAGGGTTAATAATCAGACAATATCAAGTTCTGCACAGTATAGTGATGCCATGTGCTGTTCATGAATACTTTGTGTGGTAGTCTGTGCTTATGTAAACGAAAGTATTTCTTCGAACATACTGTACGAATACGCTGTTTGACCTTTGCTACGCTTTATTTGTTAACATCTTTTCTAACTAATTCAGCCGCAGCATGTGCGCCCAACGATGACTCAAATCAGCATGTATGTACGCGCAGTCTGACCACAGTCTTTGTTGTCAGCATGAAGAAAGTTTCCAAAATGGTTATCCAAAATGTGCACAATGAAGATTCTGATCAGACTGCGCGAATGCGCAGGCTGATCTGAATCTTTGCTGGGCGTACATATCCGAAGGTTCGTTATCTTCCATTGCGGCTCAAGTATATTTGCGTTTTGCGTTTTGCGTTGGACATTTATGTGATCTGGAAAATGTCAGCTAATGAACCCTTTTTAATCTGGAAACCCCAAAAATGGTAGTTGGCAAACAGTGCAGACCCAGACCAGTCGCAGCAGAACGCGGCGTCTGGTCTGGTTTTACACTGTTTGCATTAACTACAGGAAACTCTATAAAACATAGTTATAATAAAAAGTAACCAGACACCCTGTTATAGGAAATAGACCGGTCAAAAGAGTTGTGGTAGAAGAGTCCACTTGACGTAAATGGGAAAAAAACCCATGTAATGCATACACCCATGTTCCCGTATAATGCATGCGATGCAACACGAGAAAATGTACCTTCGGAGATATGCGCCAAACGAAAACTAAAAATCATCCCTCGCATCCGCGCTGTCTGATCAGTCTTCTTTATCCGCAGGCAGAAACTTTGCTCTTTGGTTATACAAAGAATATCCAGTGAAGATTCTTATCAGACTGCGTGTATGGGAAGGTTGATCTGAATCTTCGTTTGGGTGCACATGTCTGAAGGTACGTTTTCTGACGTTGCGGCTGATGTAGTGAAAAAAGGGGTGTACAGGGTATACACTTTTAGCGAATTCTCAGAATTTTGTTTTTTTCAGTGATTTAAATGTGTTTCTGCTAATCTTTTATACTGCATAATTCTATTATAAAAAATACGTCTTAATGTATAGAGTAACCAAAATGTACTTGTAATGGGAATGTTATGTTTATATAGCTTGATAGGAGATATGTTCATATATATTTTTCATTCATCCACGAATACATATATTGTGGATACTCATTGGAAGGGCCTCAGCGAGGCGCTTGAGTGCATTACGAAAACACGCCTATTTAAATATATAGAAAATTTCACCTAAAAAAACCCTGAAAATTTTCAGAGAAAAAATCTCTGATATTTTTCATATTTCTGCTGAAAACATTGATTGTGGGTACTCGTTTGAACGCCTCGGCACTTATATTTTGGCTTATAAATATTCTTTAGATTTCTCTACTTTTATCTAATTATTGCTGTTTCTGAAAACCTGCCTCCAACCTACATATCCTACCTATTTTCAATAATTTGCAGCTATTGTTACTATGGAAAAAAACTATTCTATTTATAGCGAAGCGCGTCGCGAACGAAGTGAGCTCTACGGTGGAGAATATGATCAATGAAAAGTAACATACAACGATATATACTTTCAGCAGAAATTGCTCTGACCAATTTTCTTTCCGTTTTCTTCCCGGAAGTTGTCAAACGTTGTCACCGGTTGACAGGACTGGAGCGGACTTGATACTAATAAGCGTCACGAAGTGAGAAGAAACGAGTGTCGATAAGTGTCACGGACATATATTGCTGATTATTTTTTTTTATAATTTATTTATTATTTATTTTTGATTTACATATATTTTTATATACTGGAGGACTTTTGAAGAGAATACAAACAGGGTCTGTGCTGTGCTCGTATTTAGGCTAAGCCTATTTTCATATTTTAAACTAATGAATAGTATTAAACTTTTCTTATGCATAGGCACATGTAGTTACGACAAAAAGATTTTGCCTTTTGCATAAAATGAAAAAAAAAAAAAAAAGAAACATTTCTTCTGCGTAAAGCGCCAGGCAAAATAAACGACTTTCTGAAAGATGTCGAAAGCAGAGTAATTCGACAGTACCAAGGTAACATACGACAAATTTAGTACGATAAAAGTCAAAAAGAATTGTCTTTGGAAACAAAGAAAACACAAAATCACGAAAATCTGAGACTCGTTTGACTGAGTCTCTTTATATGCAACACTGTAGAATGCGAGGCTGCATATCCCCCACTAGCGCCGGCGGTATTCTATTTTCAAAATAACCAGGATGGGCTCAATGATCCAATTGGAAATAAAATATAACCTGCACTATGATGATGTACAGGGAGACTTTACGGCCGCCCCACGGCACAACACCAGCTACAGTAGAGTATAATAAAAGTCAAAAAGGATTGCCTTTGGAAACAAAGAACATACAGAATCACGAAAGTAAGTAAGTAAGTTGGCTTTATTTAAAGGCGGTGACTCATTTGACAGTGCCAATCTTCCATGAGGCCCTCTAAAATACATACAATACAAATTAATAAAACAACAAATACAATGCAACAGATACAAGTATGAAAATGAGAGGATTATTAGCATGATACTGACTGAGCTAAAACATTGTATAACTTTAGCATCATTGTATAACTTTAGAATCGGAGACTCGGTTTGATTGAGTTCATATGCAACACTGTAGTTTGCGAGGCTGCATACGCCCCCCAGCGCCGGCTTAAGCGGTATTCAATTTTCAAAATAACCAGGATGGGCTCAATGATCCCAAAGGAAATAAAATATAACCTGCACTATGATGATGTACAGGGAGACTTTTTACGGCCGCCCCACGGCACAACACCAGCTACATTAGAGTAAAATAAAAGTAAAAAAAGGATTGCCTTTGGAAACAAAAGGATGCAGATGTACATACATTCTCCACGAAATAACTTGCCTGGCACAAACAAAACATGTACCGGCCATAATATATAATCCCTATGAACATGGTATGCATATACAAATGGGACACGCCAAACACAAATATCGTAGAAACATTACATTACAGACAGCGTGATCTCACATCAGCCAGCACAACATTCTGATCGGGGTCTTCTCTGGCCACTAACAGAATTAGATTATACAATCGAATGTCCTGATGAGACGGCGGGCATGTGCTTAATTACACAATTGAGCCCGGACACACAATTTCCTACAATATTGTGTGTATGCTCATGGAAGACTTAGATCAGACTGTGTATCCATCCACATAGTCTTATCAGTCTTCCCTGGGCACTCTGTGGGTAATCAAGGATCCAAATCGTCTTCAGGCAGACAGCGAACACTCTGATCAGATTGTGCGGATCTAAGTTTTCTATAAGCGCACATGCAATCTTCTAAGAGAGGCCCAGACTAAATATCTTATTGCGCAGCTGATATATTTCCGCTTTGGATAATATATAAACTTAGCATCAATGATAAAATATTAGGAAATAAACAGATTTATTACATATTCAAGATACCGTTCTTTTAGTATATTATTAACAGATTCTAAAAACAAATTCTTCATATATATATATATATATATATATATATATATATATATATATATATATATATATATATATATATATATATATATATATATATATATATATATATATATATATCAATGGCGTGTGTATATAATATTTGGGCCGCGTCAAGCGAAAAAGTGCTTTCGAGCATACGCAAAATTTATGCCTTCGCATCATCCTGAACAAGATCTCACCCGGGTTTCTGCTCTCAGTTGATACATTCAGTAGTATCCAATGATTCTAACAGCGGATGGACAGTGGAAGCCCTGATCAGACTGCGCTTTCGCGCAGTCTGATCTGGGCCTTCGCTGTCCACGCTTGCCCAGAAGGCAAATTTTGGCTTGGCGCGGCTCAAAGTAGTAAATGCTAATTTCAAACACTGACAAAATCTTTACATGTTCATTTTAATTGTGCGTTGATGTTTTACTGTTTGCCATTTAGCCTGCAATTTTAGGTTCTTCAGTCGGACCTTATTCAAACTGACGGATCCGTGAGGTATCCAAATATAACAAGTTAATACAATATTCAAGGGTTCAGTAAAAGTGACACTGCTTACCGCTTTATCTTATGTCAGTGTTTGACTGGAGCATTTTGCACGATTCTAGGGCAAGAAAGGAAAAGAGTTAAAAATGCAACATACTTCCATTTTACAGAAATGTTTTCTTCTGTCTTGTACTTTCATTATGTTACTCATCACACCTAATGCAATAATCCGATTACATCAATGCAAAAGATAGCGAAATGCATATCATGTCTTACTTATCCATCGGGTTCCGTTTAAGAGCATCACGAAAACATGCCTATATAATTTTGACCCCCTTAAACCCCACTTTTATGTAGTAAAACTGGGGTTTGCAGAGATATACATTATTTTACTTATTTCTGATCAAAAACGTAGATTCTGGGTACTCGTTAGAACCGCCTCGGCGAGGCGGTTCTAACGAGTACCCACAATCTATATTTTGAGCCGAAATATGAAAAATATCACAATTTTTTATCTGGAAATTTCCATTTTTTGGCGGTTAATTTTTCAGTATATTTGAATAGGCGTGTTTTCGTAATGGTCACGCTATAAAACGACTGGCGTGATCAACCTATCAATTGTTGACATTTATAACAATAGTCGGCATTCCACAATACTGGATCATGAAAGTTATACGAGTGTACCATACAGATCATGAAAGTTATTAATTATGAAGCTAGATCGAAGAACACATGCAGCTAAAGGTAGATCAAGTGATGTGTCATAAATACAAATGGCATGTGTATGCGAATGTTAACTTAGAAGGTAACATCACGAAAACAGGCCTATATGTTGACCCCCTTAAACCCCACCTTTATATAGTAAAACTGGAGTTTATAGGGGTAAACATTATTTTTCTTATTTCTGCTCAAAACATAGATTGTGGGTATCCGTTAGAACCGCCTCGCCGAGGCGGTTCTAACGAGTACCCACAATCCATGTTTTGAAAATATCAGAGTTTTTTTTATCTGAAAATTTTCAATTTTTGGCGGTAAAATTTTCAGTGTATTTGAATAGGCATGATTTCGTAATGATAAGTGAACTCAGGAACTGATAAACCTGATCCACATCAAGCAACCAACACCAAGGGGAGAAACAGACAAATACAATGAAACAGTCACAACATGAACAGATGGCGAGCAGAGCTGGCAACTCTTTCCCCAAAAAGGTGGCAACTCTGTTACCCAAACTAACTGAATATATCTTAAACATGCATAATTGTTAAAAGAAAAACACAAGGTAGCTTAATCCTTTTATAAGTTTCAAACATTAGATTCTGAAATAACTTTGACTAGTAATTAGCTTGTGGAATGTTCTCTCAGCTATGCTTTGGATTACTTTGAATGTGACAATGTGTACCTTAAGCGCTCTGTTGTATTTGTGTATTATGTATATTATTGTTATGTCCATATGCATCCTGCGTTTCAAACACGTCCCTTCTTTAAACGGTGTCTCCGTTGGATTTAACAATAATGCGATATGTCGATCTTACATATTTATTCGCTGTAGTTATCACACAAAAATTCTCGAATCAATGATTGTAGAAGTTTCCAGAAAAGTCCAACAGATTTTGCTTTATATACCATCTTTGCTAAATAAAGACACATGTTTTTTATTATTATTATTGTTATCATTTTGATTATCTTTGTTGTTGGTGTTGTTGAAAAAAGCAGAAAACTGAGAACATGACATCTGCTGAGATAGATTTGTGCCGTGCAAACACTAATACAAATAAAATAAAAACGTGAAGCGATAATATCCCGCCATTTTCATGTCACGAGCAGATAACTCTGTCAAAAATTAACGAAATTCGCCAATGAGCAATCCAAAACCAGATGATTTTAACAATATCGATGCATTTATCAAATTTTGTGAGAACTCACTGAGATTTACTTAAGTTATTGTCCTGAAACAAAATACGAATGTGTTGCGGGCAAAAACACTCAGTCAGAATTGGCGAGATTTGCCTACTAGCAATCCCAAAGCAGATCTTCACAATATCAATGCACATACCAAGTTTAGTAAAAATCCATTGATATTTACTACAGTTATCATTCTGAAATGAAAATACGGACGAACGTATGACAGACGGACGGACGGACAGACACACGCACAAGCAACGTGATACCAAAATACCCCGCCACTATCGTGTGACGGGGTAGAACAAAACACATTTGAATACAAGGCTTGAAACAAGCAAATCGCGAAACCTCACCCAATACAATGCTATGTATCCCTAATTTTCCATTCAGCTAGACAATTTCATAGCGGTTCCGTAAATCTTCGTAAACATGATCGGAATTATGGCACGTGGTCTTCGATCATGTGACCAAATTAAACAATCATCTGTAGGCGGAAATAATGACACTCGTTAGTTCTTATTCCGTCTTCCAAGCTTGAATCAGACATTGCTTACAAGCCTAAGGCAGACGATGGAAATGTACATCATCACCAATGTTTGCATATGATTTGCTGCTTTTAACAATGCAATTTGATGGCATTTTACCAGTTTGCATTTCTGTTTTATGGACGGTTCAAGGGCGCAGCCAACTTAATTTCAACCAGCTTTTGACGGGTCAATATTTTTTATCATGGATTTTGGCTTAAGAAAACAGTCCTTAATTTCCGTATCGGCTTGAGATTTTCGTAGTGACATTGACTATTTAGAGTACATATTACACAGGGTTTTTCATTAACATTTGCCCACTCTGAGCTAATTCAGTAGACGACAAATTGATGATATTTTATTATTTTTGTCAGAAAATAGACTTTGAAAGTCCATGCAAATAGTCCCATGGGAGACATTTTGCATGAAATATCAAAGCCTATTTTCTGGCAAAAACAAGAAATATATTTAAAAGTGTTGTCTGCTGACATTTCCCAGCATTCAAAGCGTAAAGAATAAAAGAACTGTCACATATACTGCGATAACCCACTTAAAGTCACTCAAGATAAAGCAAATAATCACATCCGAGCTTTAACATTTTTTGTAGAGCTTTCATAATTGTTAGTACATCTATTCAAAGGTCCTGCACACAGGAGTACGCACGTTCTCTCACACAATTAACTTTCATATCAATAAATCAGTGAGCAATATGTACATATGACTAAATGCATTAATTACAGTGACACCGTTCACACAAAATATGGAAATTACTAATACACCATAAGTAAGCTTTCTTGACAATGAAATGTGTCGAAATTTTCGAAGAAATTCATGGCGCCTTTTATCAGCTGAGAGTCTTAAGAAAGAGTCAGATATTGCTAAAGCTGGTTAACATTTTCACAACAATTACTCGGTAGAATTTACAATGGAGAAATAAATGCTCAGGATAAAATGAAGTAAGCCGGGACACGGCATTTCCTACACGATTGTACGTATGCCTAGAGAGGACCAGTGCATCAAGGCGGATCAGAGTCTTCGTTGACCGCTTGATGGCGCTTTGGTTGATCCTTGGCTACCCACAGAGTGCATTCAGAGACTGAAGTTTGCATCTGGCTCATCTTATTAGCCTGCACATCTGAACAGTCTGAGCCAAGTCCTTGCTGGACGCACATCTGCGCAGTCTGAGTCTTCGCTGGGCGCACATACAGTCTTGTAGGAAATGCTGTTCCCCTGCTCGCACAATTTTTTTTTAATTCTCCACAAAAATAACCTTGTGATCCTCATAAGATAAGTATCACCGAGCAATTCTTATGATAACTACTGAAATACAGTTCACGCTTATATTATCTCAAACACTGATAACTCGAACTAGTACTTACGTCGAACTAGATACAGGGCAGTATTGATTTAGTTTACTAGTACATAATACCAACATTTCAACTCCTTTTATCTCAAAGTACTGTTATCTCAAACTATAACTGTGCTGAGATAATGAGAATTAATTGTATTGCCTTACGAAATACGACAAATATCAAAACTTCACCAATACGCTTAAATAAGAAGTGGTTGTTGTTTTCATAGAGCTTGTGAACCCCATCAGACCCGTTTACTCTTTCGGCGCCGAACGTCAGACGACAATATGGTCGTCTGCAAATGTAAACCAATTATCATGTTAGAAATTAATGTATGTCTACGTTGGAAGGTCTGAACGTCAAATAGCAGTACGGTATTTACCCTAAGTCTCCGGACTTTTAGACCTAAGCAAACTGCGTAGACCCAGAATCTACACTATTTACCTCTCATCTGGCAGTTCTATACACATTAACAAGAAGTCATGTGGATTTGTTGAAATCTTAGGACAAGTAGCTTATCGCTCGGTCATAGACAAGTTACATTACTGTTCATCAACAGACTCAATTAAAAGGTATGTTAACTTCATTTATTAGACGTTGCTTGCATCTGAAAGATGTCTTATTTCAGAACTTTTCTTTATCTTCAGTACAGCTGGTGTGTGGAGGCCCAATAACATCTCCCCGTACTTTAGTGTAAGTTTATTTTTCCTTGTCCTTGAGGATACTTGAACTCATTGTGAGTTATTTGAAAATAGAATACTGCCTCGCCGTGAGCTAGAAGGCGTGAGAAGTGTGTCCATTACATTACTGTTCATTAACAGACTCAAAAATAGTAAGGGTATAATATGTTTTGTTTATTTAACGTGTTTCCAGCATACGGCGTTTACGTTTCACAGTTAATCCGATATGCCAGAGCCTGTTCAAATTATCAGGACTTCATGGAGCGTGGGAAAGTGCTCACTACAAAGTTGTTGAACCAGGGGTATCAAAAAACCAAACTGGTAGCAACACTTAAGAAGTTCTATGGGGGACATCATAATCTGGTCAATCCCTACAATGTGGCAGTTTCCAGAATTGTTTCTGATGTTTTTGCCAGTGACGCGCCATAAGCAGACTTCCCAAATCCCGGACATACGCTCCTACCTTCGTTCAGGCCTGTGGGCATGGTGGGCGAAGCTTGCTTACCAAGTAAAGCTTACTATCCGCGGACGCCTGAACATTCTGATTCGTCATTCGTTTATGGATTTATGAGTTTGGATTACGGCTTAGGTACCATGACCGCAACTACTTCCAAAGAACCATTATTTTCAAATCCAAACGTGACAGAGAGGTCTCTGAATAGTTAGGGAGAGTTATGCATGTGCAAACAATGTAGTCACTGATCAGACGCAGCAAAACGTGACATCTGATAAGAGACTACATTGTTTGCCGCTCATTCTCCAGTATTTAGACAATTTAATAGGTAACTAAATGGACTTCAAAAAGACTTCACTTATATTTTTATTTCATAATTTAGGATAATTACTCGTATAGTCAGAACTTAAGGTGTCCGATCATTAGGGTTAATACGGTTTATCAGCTCTATTTGCAAAAGCATCTTATTATCGCCTGTGGCGCCAAAAGTTAATGCAAACTTTGATCCTGCTTCAGACGACAAATGGGCGATATGGATCTGTGGTCCTGAAAATACCGACTTGAAATTTCATTTCACTGTAAATGAAATATCGATCCTTATTTGTGGGGTCAACTAGGAGATGTTTTACTTTGTTTTACTGTCTTTCGCTAGATATAGGATAACAGCTGACCCAGTTAACATTCTGTTTAAAACAATATCGGACCGTTATCGGCCCGACAGGAATCCTGTCGGGTCGATAACGATCCAACATACATTTAACATAATGCTAGCTGGGAAGCTATAACTTAAAAGGGAAGACATATTATAAATTTGTCATCTGCTGAATTTGACCAGACTGTGCTAAAATTAAGCGACAAGCAACGTGAGCTAAAGAGGTCGAGAATGCTACATGCAAAATTAATAATTGTGGTGCTATTGAAAAGCAAGCTTTCGCTATGGAATCAATTCTGAGGAATTGGGGCATGGGTGCCGTCATAGAGGGTCAAAGCTTGTATTATAGTTGGATCTTTCTTGGAGCCTTCTAGAAACTCTTCGAATGTCAATTTGTCGTCGTGATTCTGAAAAACAATCAGAGATGGTACTCTCAGAATGACATCACATATACCTTAATACTATAGCAATGTAATCTGATGCCCTGTACCCTGTATCACGACGAAAGGATGTTTCCAGATCTCAGGATTTCACGAGACGCTTGCGTCCTTTGTAATCCGGAGATCTAGAAACTTTCACGATCCAGAGCATCAGATCCTGTGGATGTAGTAATGACGTGTTAATATCACGAAAACATACCTATATAATTTTGACCCCCTTAAACCCCGCTTTTGTATAGTTAAAATGGGATTTACAGGGGTATACATTATTTTTCTTATTTTTGCTAAAAAAAGAGATTGTGATTACTCGTTAGAATCGCCTTGCCGAGGCGGTTCTAACGAGTACACGCAATCTATGCTTTAAGTAGAAATATGAAAAATATCAGAGTTTTTTAATCTGAAAATTTTCAGTTTTTGGAGGTGAAATTTTCAATATATTTGAATATGCGTGTTTTCGTAATGATTATAGACCTTGACATCTAGCCCTTAAAAAGCAATTCACATCAGTAGCATAATGCTTTGAGAGTTCATGTCAATCGTCTTGCGTCTCGGAAAAATGAAAATTTTTTGTCTGATACAAATCAGTTTATGTGCCATTTCAACCACACAAAACGATGGTTTCGCTTCAGATCATCCTGTGCATCCGCACACTATTTGGATCTTTACTTCATAATGATGCATTCCACAATAGCCTGTAAGCTGATAGTGAAGGATCTAAACAGACTGTTCAATCATCGTTTCGGATTAATTCTGTATGCAGAGCTTGTCATTATCGCCTGATGCACTTTTGAGCGAAACTTTTAAATAACTTTTAATTGTAGTTTTAGTGTTAACCAATTTTCACATACATCACATAGTAAATACTAGCTTTTGAACGGTAATCTAGTTTATAGATTTAAGAAAATTGCAGATAAATTAATTTTTAGAAGAATTTGAAAAATTATTACTCATTCATAAAAAGATACATATGGGATATGTTTTCGTTCGGGACTTCCGTGGTTCAATTGGGCCCTGATATTATAAATCATTTTTCAAGTTCAACTCAGCTGAGCATGAAATTATCTCTGCTAATAAATAAATGCCAACAATAGTTTGCATTTTCATATTTATTGGCAGAGAAAAGTTCATGCTCAGCTATATTTAACGAGAAAGAATTCGCCATTGTAATTCGAGATTTATTAGCAAGACAAATTTCATGCTCATCTGAGTTGAGCATGAAAAGTTTTATAACCTCAGGCCGGGTAGCTGTAGCTGTAGAAGCTATCAGGAATACTTAAACGCAGATGGCGGTCTGTTTTATTTGATCCAGCGCACGACAAAATCTACAATAAAGCAAGGGTTCACGTTTATTCCTCTTTGGATAGGTTGATAGCTATAGAAGGCACATGCGATCAGCAAAGACTCTGCGAAAGCGGATCTGAGTTTTCGCTGGTCGCACAAGTCTTATTGTAGGTTTTGTCATGCGCTGGCTCAATTAATAAATACTACCACAAAAAATATACATTGTGTAGCATGTACACTTAGAAACACAATTGTATTTTTGTCATTTTCAAAACAAGCGGGGTTTTCTCCGAATAGATAGCAGCTTAGAAATGCAGATCAGATTGAGTTAGTTTGGACAAAAAGTATTCTCCTCAGAAGGAAAAGGAAAAAAAGTTTGTTCATCCTACTGGCATAAATGTTGTATTATAGATATACATTTGTAGTTGGAAAATATGCCAGACAGGTTATAAAAGGAATACAAGAATTCCGCGGAAGGCGTCATCGCACCTGCTGGCGCAAAAGTCACAGGAGCCACAATCAGAATGTTGTTATTAAATAAGTTTATTTCATTCTTAGCAGTGCTTACTTGGAAAACTGGGTTGAAAAAAATGTAGACAAAGTGCCTAGTGGGGCACATATATTCCAGGCCAGTCCCATTCCCTCTCATGGCTATATCTTCAGCACTGACTTTTTGTATCATACAGCCCAATGATAATGGAACGTTGACGTAAAATGTGTAAAAGTCACTGGAGCATGAAATATAGGTCAAGGTCACGGGTGAAGGTACCTGCTAATTCAGTACATCAAGGAGAAGCACAATGCAAGGTATGGTGGATGTAGGCCTTATAGTTGAGGAGTTATCAAACATCAACATAAAATGTGTCAAATATAGGTCAAGGTCACTGGGTCAAGGTACCTGCCAAGCCAGGGCAATGAGGTGAAGCACTATGCAAGGTTTAGTGGTTGTAGGTCTTATATTTGGGGAGATACCGAACATCAATATAAAATGTGTCAAAGTCACTGGAGTGCACAATATAGGTCAAGGTCACCAGGTCAAGGTACCTGTCGAGTCAGTACATCGAGAAGAAGTGCTATATAAGGTTTAGTGGTTGAAGGCCTTACAGTTGAGGACATATGGAAGGGTGACGTAAAAGGTGTAAAAGTCAATGGAGCGTGAAATATAGGTCAAGGTCAACCAGTTAAGGTAGCTGCAGTCCGTACATTGAGAAGAAGCACTATGCAAGGTTTGATGGTTGTAGGCCTTATAGTTGAGGAGATATTGAACGTTGACGTAAAATGTTTAAAGGCACTGGAGCGCAAAATATAGGTCAAGGTCACCGGGTCAAGATACCTGCCAAGTCAGTACATATAGGAGAAGCACTATGCAAGATTTGGTGGCTAGAGGTCTTACACTTGAGGAGATCTGGAATGTTGATGTAAATTATGTCAAAGTCATTGCAGCCAAAATATAGGTCAAGATCTCCAGGTCAAGGTATCTGCTAAGTCAGTACATTGAGGAGAAGCACTTTGCAAGGTTTGATGGTTGTAGGCTTTATAGTTGAGGAGATATCGAACGTCGACGCAAAATATGTCAAAGTCACTGGAGCGCAAAATATAGGTCAAGGTCGTCGGGTCAAGGTACCTGCCAAGTCTGTACATTTAGAAGAAGCACTATGCAAGGTTTGGTAGTTGTACCCCTTATAGTTGAGAAGATCTGGAACGTCAACGTAAATTGTGTCAAAGTCAATGGAGCGCAAAATATAGGTCAAGGTCACTGGGTCAACATATCTGCCAAGTCAGGAGGTCAGGGAGATGTGTCATGCAAGGAATGATGGTTGTTGTAGAATTGTAGTTGATTAGAATACTAACTTTGACGTAAATGTCGAACTTCGACATAACAGAACTGTTAAGAGACAGACGGACGGATGAACGGACAGACGAATGGAAAAGCGGGCACCTATGTCGCAAAGTCAGGAGGTCAGAGAGATATTTCATACAAGGTTTGATGGTTGTTTAGTCTTGTAGTTGATTAGAATACTAACTTTGACATAAATGTCGAACTTCGACATAACAGAACTGTTAAGAGACGGACAGACGGACAGACGAATGGACAGACGAACAGACAGACGAATGGAAAAGTGGGCACCTATGTCGCAAAGTCGGGAGGTGAGGGAGATGTTTCATGCAAGGTTTGATGGTTGTTTAGTCTTGTAGTTGATTAAAATACTAACTTTAACATAAATGTCGAACTTCGACATAAATGTTGACAGACGGACGGACGAATGGATAGACATACAAAAAAGCGGACGCCTATGTTGCAAAGTCAGGAGGTCAGGGAGATGTTCCATGCAAGGTTTGATGGTTGTTTAGTCTTGTAGTTGATTAGAATACTAACTTTGACATAAATGTCGAACGTCGACATAAATGTTGACAGACGGACGGACGGACGGACGGACTGACGGACGGACGGACGGACGGACGGACGGACGGACGGACAGAAAATCGGACGCCTATATCGCACCCTGCTACAAGCAGGTGCGATAAAAACGACATGTTCCATTTATGCACAGACTATAACTAGTTAGCAAACTAGATCGTCTGACCCAGAAAACGTGACAATTCAGATGTTTTCAGTTTTGTTAGTGTTTACATTTGTCAAAAAGGTCGTTCCTTTTCGAGTGTATTCATATAAGTTTTTCAGCATTTTAATCGGACTTTTAAAACGATCAGAAACAGAAAGATGGGATCTCTGATAATTACAACATAGAAAATGTCTAGGAAAAGGCACATTCACAGATCATAGCTTACCAATGACACTAAGAGAAAGAACAAACAAACCACCAAAGACAATACATAAGCCACTGACCAAAGAAGAGATTGATCATGAAATATTCTCTACGGTCATTCTCTCCCTTCCGCTGATTCAAGAAGGGCAGTTCTCGGTTTTTGGTGAAAGAATGTACACAAGTACTTAGTCTTACTGTCCTTTCGACATCTCTTGGAAAGACGTTTTTTGCCTGGCGTTTTATTCTAAATGAAAATATTTTGTTCTGATTGACCATATCTTATCAGAAACCATTTGTCTTTTCTGTTTCTGTGTTTTGTTCTCAAATATTTACACTAAAATTAAATTTATGGCCAAAAATTGGTTTGGCCTATGCAATTTCTATAGTAAAGTGATTTTTTTGGAATTTTTGTCGAAGAAAATATTTTTTACTTTTCTTTGCTGAATTTGAATTATTGATGTTTCACAACAATATTGTGAAAATTTCAGAAAATTTGAACAAGGGAAACTTGTTGAAAATCTGGCTCCAAGTTACCTACCCTACAGATTTCTGCATGATTTGGCTTCATTTTTACTATGGGAAAAGTGAAAATATTTGATTTTTTTAAAAAAAAAACACTGCCTAGAATAAACTTTTTGTACATAAGTAATTAGGACAAATGGTTTTTCATTAAATCATGACAAAAGTTTGCAAATTTACTTCTTCTGTGTAAAATGCCAAGCAAAAAACGACTTTTTGAAAGATGTCGAAAGCACAGTAGTTAACCACTTAGAGGACTAAGCCTGACCAGGAAAAGGTGTGGTTAGGTAAACTGACCGCACTCGACATGACCCCAGTGGGTTGACTAGGCCGTAAAATCTTAACAAACTAAATAAAAACACACCAACCAGCTCCCTAGTCCCCGTCAAAGTGGTACTAGATAGGATCCAATAAACACAACAATAAGACAACGAACCGGATAAAACATGACAACGGTCCTGCAGCGAGCTGCAACAATGCCACACAAAAAACAACCAACACCAATGCCTACAGAAAAACTTTGGCTGTTTTCAGTTTTGTCACTGTTCTCATTGCTCTCAATGGCCATATCTCAAAAACACCGAGAAGGGTTCTGCCCTTTGTTTTGTTTCAGTACAATGTTGGGTGTTTATTATATGTTTCACTGTGACTTTTCACAGATTAGATAGAGGACCCCTATGCAGACCGAACATATATTTGTACTTTGTAGTTGCATCAGATTCGCTCTAGTAAAACTGGTTTAAACCCCCACCCCATCCCACCCAACCCCACTAATGGCCCGAAATAGTTTTCCTACTGACCGTTCCATGGCGGCTCCTCTTTTGCTGCTCTTTTTTATACCCCGCCACACGATAGCAGCGGGGTATTATGGTTTCACGTTGGACGTCCGTGTGACTGTCCGTCCGTCCGTATTTCGTTTCCGGATGATAACCTGAGTAAACAACAATGATTTTAACCAAACTTGGTATGTGCATTGATATTGTGGAGATCTGGTTTGGGATTGCTAATGGGCAAATTTCGTCAAATTTTGACGGAGTTATCCGCCCGGGACACGCCCATTTTTTGTTTCCGGGCGGTAACTTCTGAAAATATCAAGGGATTTTAACCAAACAATACATGCATTGTTAATAAGGAGATTTGGTTTGGGATTGCATATGGGCAAGTTTCGTCAATGTTGACAGTTATCTGCCCGCGACACGATAATGTATTATAGTTTAACGTTTTTATTTGTTTGCGCGTCTGTGGCTTCTTATGTAGCATTTGTATTGTCATTAATTGTTCATGTCCCCTTCTTTTGGTACCAAGGGAAGGATGATCTTATGGTTTAATATGCACGAAACGATATCACAAAAACAAAACAGATCTATAATGAACACAATACGAAGAGGAATTAAAAATAAAATACCATATTAGAAGTTAAATTGTTAGCCTGGGCTGTGTTCAGAAGTGCAAAGTAATAGCGAATGTTTTGCCCTGGATTCCTGTATCAAATGGCGAGTACCAATAGGAGCAGACATCCAGCAAACATTCGCGAGTAACTTGCACATTTGAACGCAGCCCAAATTTTGCGAGCGCGCAGCACATAAATGTTCGAACCCCTGCCTCCCGATCCACCACCTTCCTCTCTCCCCCACTCACACCCGCTCCGCCACAAAAAAAACAAAAAAAAAAAAAACGGTACTAACGGTACTACTTGGGACAGTTTCAAGGTGGCATGTACATGTATGTTGCAGTTGGAAAAGCTATGTACTTTTTGTATGTTATTCCTGTGAGCGGTAAGATTATTTCAGATTGCGCCGCTACAAACAACCTTGATTAAATAAAGCCAATTCTTCCGATACCGAGGCACCTTTTTTGAATTTTAATCTATGTATATCTAATGATATAGTTCCCACCAAAATTTATGATAAATGGGACGATTTTGATTTTGATATAGTCAATTTCCCTTTCTGGATAGCGATGACCCCCGGCGTACCTCATAAAATTATGGGGTATACATATCTCAACTTATTAGATTTGCCAGAGCTTCTTCGAATCTAAGTGACTTTAACTGCCGTAATAAAGCCCTTACTTCTTAGACAGGGCTATCGTTATTTTACACTTTGTAAGGGTTTCCGAAATTTTATCGCAGACGCAGTGCCTTGGAAGAAAAATATAACGTCGGCCTGAAAACACTTCTGCAACAAGGTATATCGGAACCAGAATTTTACGGTGACTTAGTGCACAGATTTAGAAAAAATGTGGGAAAATCTAACTTTTCGGAGCAATTTAGAAAACTATTTAACCGTTATAAAAATTTGCTATAGCCTGGATATTATGCTGCAGACTGCATAAAAAGTAAGAGAAAATTCCATGGAGTGACACAATCACAAACCGCAGCCCTTCCCAGACACCAAGAGTACGAAAAGCACTAAGATTAGCTCTCTCCTCCTCAAGCGAGGTAATCGCAATGCTAAAAGGACTGAAAACACACAAGAACAAAATAACACAAGGTAAGACATACAACAAACCGCCCCGCAGAACAAACTACAAAGCAACAAAGAGCAAGACCAACACCGGGACCACCGCCTCAGAACGGCCAGAATGGCAAACCACCGGGTCAAAGTCCAAAGCACTCCTACAGCCAGCCAACCCCATCCCGGGCC
Organism: Anodontia alba; assembly: GCA_964016985.1. Lineage (NCBI taxonomy): Eukaryota > Metazoa > Mollusca > Bivalvia > Lucinida > Lucinidae > Anodontia > Anodontia alba. The sequence goes on from OZ024821.1 coordinate 50,774,384, forward strand.
CCGGGTCCCGACGCCACCCCCAACAGAGAAACACACAAAAAAGCCTAGTTATCAACCCAATCATTGTTGATGGCTATGTGTTACTCTTTAATTGCACGACGGCGGTTCGGGCCTCAGACTCAATGACGGCCTCTTCGTAAAAATTTAACCAGTGGGCTGGGGCTTGACAATATATCTTTGGCTTCGCCCGCCGTGGTTCAACTATTGTTTTTTATTTACTCTGTCAGTCAGTAGAATTAGCCATTACTGGTCTTTGTTTAGCATAGTGATTAATTTGATTTTTATGTTTTCGCTTTGATGCTTTGATTGTGTTGGGAGCCTTTAAGCACGATTTTTTTTATGTATTTCTGTGTTAAAAGTAACATCAGGACCCAGGGTGAAGTTGGCTAGCTGTAAAAGTGCTTTAAACCCCAAGGTGGTTTATTCTACTGACCGTTCTAAAGCAGTGGTCCCGGTGTTAGTCTTAATCTTTGTTGCTTTGTGGTTCATTCTACGAGGCGTTTTGTTTTAAGTTTTGCCATGTGTTATTTTGTTCTTGTGTTTTTCCGTCCTTTTAGCATTGCGATTCCCTCGCTTGGGGAAGAGAGATTTACTATTAGTGCTTTTCGTACGTTTGTTCGATTTCCGGTTGTTTAGTTTTGTCTGTTTCCTCTTTGTGCCTGGAATGGGCTGCGGCTTGTGATTGTGGCACTCCCTGGACTTTTCTCTTACCTTTTTACAGTGTATATAAGAATGTGTTAACCTGCATTTCTACAAAAGATGACTTCTTTAACATTTTTTATGCAAAATGTACTAGTTTCAAACCAATATGTTAACATTTAATGACCTATCATGAACGTCCGCGTTTTTTTTACTAATGTTTGTATCTCCAAATTTCTTTAATAGTTTCTGTGGAACACCGACTTGCCCATTATCTACTGAAATGTGCTACGATCCATTGCGTCATTATTGTTTTCGTCATGGCTAACCTTCTGTGGCGTCTGATATGGGTCTTCACTTTTTGCTTTATTGTGTTGCAGTTGATAATGTAATGTAGAAACCAACAGTGGTGTTGCACTGACCTTGTTTCAACGTTTTCTTGGGCTAGTATCATCACATCGCAACATCAGTAACTCGAACTTTTTTATAATGGCTACACAATCAAAACATGTCCCCGTATTCTGTCAGCTTAATAGTTATAATCATAGGCGTATAAAATACTACTAAATATTGCAGTACCAGACAAGGAATAATGAACTTACTGTTTGAAACCAGTCGCTACACATTTGTGATAGTACCGAATTGACTGAATTACGATTGCGCGACGCATATGATGTGAGGACAAACAAGTAAGCAAAACAACCATCACACACAAACTGAAATAACATTTTCTTACTTTGTCCATCACGTCAAATATTTTATTGACTCTTTTGTCTGGGGTATTCTCTTCTTCGGGAAGTTTCACCATGTTACCCTGCAAGAAACCAATACTGCTGAACGGGAAATCAATAAACACTGAGACACTACATGTAGAAAGTGGACCTTAAAAATGGTGGCTTCTCTGTGGCAGTTCTTCTTTGTTTGTATGTCTGTTATTGCAACTGTGCTGGTGTCTCTTGTCATTGTGTGTTCCCTATCTCTGTAAATAACTTCATTTACATTGTAACACACATGTAAGCATTGAATGTCCAGATAATGTTTCTAACGTTTTTTGTATATGATCTCCTCATGGAGTGTCGTATACAGTTTTGATTGTCAGTAAATATATAATGCTGGCAAGGCAAGCATGACATCCGAAGATATGAATATCTTAAAACAATAATTTGAAAGTTGTTTTTGATTGTCTTTGCCCATAAAGTATATTAAAACATTGCAACATTCATCACGCAATATGATACACTTGGTAGATTTTCCGAACCTTTCTGCAAGGAAGTCAACATGATTTCCCTGTTGTGTTACAGCACACCGTGTCCCTTTAAAAAAGAGATATACTTTAAGAAAAGGTAAAATCAGTTTGACAGAGTAACTTAATCTGAAAGTGCACCTGGTTCCCTTCAGCGGTTTTTATTACTCCTCATGTATGAGCTCAATGGCCCCAAAGCACGAGACAATTTAACAAAAAACTGTCACAATATTGAAGTACTTGACGACATTTACAGCCTTCATACAAGCACCTACACTATTGCTGCGAAGACAAAACAATCTGAAAATGGTAGTCTTTAGAAAGCTAGAATACAAACATGACAATAGCGGAGTCGGTTAAACTAATTCTATCCATGTATGAGTTCAGTAGTACCAAATGAGCAGACAATTTGATAAAATTCAACGCTATATCGAAGGGTCAGACGACATTTTACGGCCGCCACAAAATCATTATGGCATTCAATATAGATATTCAAGATGTCGGCCATATAGGATTTTCATTTAGATCGATTTGAGCTATGTTTGATCTACAAGTCACCTTGATAGTTTCGATGAAGTGTTGAGTCAGTTGGACTTCTGGTTCAGGAGAAAATAATCATAATAGCTTTTAAATATGGCTGCAAGGGCGACCATCTTGGGTGTCTGGTCAGATTGATTTTAACTATTTTTGAAATGCAAGTCACCAGATACTTCCTATCAAGTTTCGCGTCAATTGGCCTTTCAGTTCAGGGAAGGGAGTTCAAAATAGATTTTGAAGATGGCGAGTTATGCTGAATTTCCGCTCAGACCAATTTATGCTTTTTTGAATTACAAGCCACCCAGATACTTCCTACTATATTTCAAATCGATTGGCATTTTGTTTAGGAGAAGAAGTTGAAAATAGAATTTCTAAATGGTTGTCATGATGATCATCTTGGATTTCCAAACCGAACAATTTAGCTATATCTGATCTGCAAGTCTCTCTGATATTTTCTACCAAGTTTCATGTGAACTGGTCCCTTGGTTCAAGAGAAGAAGCTCGATATAGATTTTTTAAGATGGCGGTTGTGGCAGCCATCTTGGATTTCCGATTGAAAAGATTTTGGCTATTTTGATCTGCGTAATTGCCTCAATACTTTCTACCAAGTTTTGAGTAAATTGGCCTTTCAGTTCAAGAGAAGAAGCGCAAAAAAGATTTTCAAAATAGCTGCCATCTTGAATTTCTGATCGATAAATTCTGCTATTTTTTTTTATCTACAAGTTGTCCCAAGTTTCAAGTCAATTGATCTTTAGGTTAAGTAGAGGAAGTGCAAAATAGATTTTTTAAGATGGCGGCCAAAGCGGCCATCTTGGATTTCCAATCGGAATGATTTTAGTTATTTGTTTTATCTGCAAGTCATCCTGGTACTTTACTAAGTTTCAAGTCAATTTGTCTTTCGGTTCAGGAGTAGAAGTTTAAAATAGATTTTTAAGATGGCAGCTATGGCGGCTATCTTGGATTTCCGATCGGAACGATTAAAACTATGTTTGACCTAAAAGTGCCCCGATATTTCCTACTAAGTTAAGTTTCTTTAGTACAGGAGAAGAGGGTGAAATAGATTTTCAAGATGATTTAATATTTAGTACACTACGGGCAAAACAGCAGACGACAAACTGATGTATTTGTTTAGTATATGAAATAGGATTTGACATTTCCTTAGGAGGCAATCTGCATGAAATTTCAAATCTTTTTTTTCTGAGAAAAATCACATTATATAAATACTTCATTCCAGGGAGGTGTAGTAAGTATGCTCGCCCTGAGGTAATGATAATCGACCGAGGCGAAGTCGAGGTCGATAATCATTTGTGAAGGGTGAACATTCTTGCTATCATCCTCTCAGGAACCGTAACAGAAATAACATGAACAGTCGCTCTGAAACATTAAAAACAACTAGACCTGACTACGAACTGTCATCCTGAAACATCAAAAGCATCACCGTAGGCCTTACTTCGAACTCGGAAAATGTCTCCTAAACTATTGCTTTCACGGCCCTTTGTGTGTTTGCTGCATCCTTTATGGCTATGTAGTAAACTTTTTAGATCGTCGCCTTCTTGCGAACTTGCTTAGTTGCTTATTCCCTAAGGTACTTTAGCCTGACGTCATTGACATATGCTCGTGATGTCAGTAAAAACATCATTATTAACAGCTGATTTATGATGTTAAGTGTCTACAGACCTAACATTATTTCATGTTTGTTCAATATACTTTGAACAGTGATTTACACCTTATGTTTATAATTTGATCGACAGCTGGCTGGTCCCTTTTACAGTACATCTTAGTCAAAATTGTATAAATAGCTTTCAAGTAAAAAGAAAAATCGAATGGACAAAGACTGAACCATACGCGCATAATTATTGCAAATGTTATTTAATGCCTGCTTGTGGAATAGTCAAAACTACTGCCCGAGGTACCGTGGAAAGCTCGATGCACTATTGCCCGAGGTCGGAGGCCGAGGGCAATAATAAATCGAGCTGTCCACGGTACCGAGGGCAGTAGTTTTGACTATTCCACCGAAACGTTTTATTACCCAACTAACGCTAAATCATTATTGATTTTGCCAATGAGCGCTATTTAAATTGTCAAGCGATGTCGGCACGTCAACGTCATTCTCGTGAAAGTTGTCACCAAACGTAGTATAGTCAAAACTATTGCCCAGCGCTTTTGCATTGGGTTTAAATTGATGTCATCAACTGTGGTATAGTCAAAACTATTGCACGGCTGGTGACGTCAACGTTACATGATTTCGTTGACGTAGCTCCGGCGCATGCCAATTAAGTAACAAACAGTCTAAATAGACAAAACTATTTCATTGTGCTGTAAATAGTAGGCCGGGTAATAATATAAAATTTATCGCAGGGCGATAGTAAAAATATCAACTGATGGTCTATGGACATTTAATATTGAAGTCACGTGAAGTATAATAAAACTATTTCAAAACCTCCGCTGCTGGTTTTTACCTAGGTTGCTAAGCCTCAAAAGCACGGCACGATGTCCATACGCTGAAGGCTTTCGTATATGAACACAGAATAAATCATCCATTGCCCCTAACTCGCATTTTGGGATCAAAGATTCCGTCGAGCTTTCAGGCTCTATATGGTTTTCTACTCATCTAACAGTTTTAGACTTATCAACAGGTAGTAAAATGGATTTGTTCTAGTTCTAGTTCTAGAACAAGTAAGGTATGATGAATCTTACCACCATTTTGTATATGGAATCGACAATATCGTGGAGTTCCTCTTTCGTAATGAACCCATCACTGTCCAGATCATACAGCTTAAATGCCCCTGAAAGTATTCAAATATTTCTCACATATACAGATTTTTACTAAAGCAACGTGATCAGACGATCTATATCACGTCGAGTGGATGTTCCCAGATCAAAGGATCCTGTGATCTGGGAACATCTCATCAACGATTCAGTGATCTGGGAACATCTCATCAATGATCCTGTGATCTGGGAACATCTAATCAACGATCTTGTGATCTGGAAGTATCCTAGTGACGCGACACGGAGCATCAGACCACGTTTCTAGAAATGTCTTCGTTTCGTCAGCTAACTGATAGGAGTTCCACACTAACAAACTGTCAAATCCTGAGACTTCAATCTAATCCGGGAAGGAACAAATCAGTCACAAAGGCATGGGCTATAACAATCAAGTCCTGGAACATCAATGAGAAGGGTATTTGTCCAGGGATCATGTTGACAGTCGTCGTAAAAAAGCGTAAAATGTGTAAACGAAATATAACGAACATAGTTTATATCGGCATCCATTAACCGAACAGTCACTTGTTTCTGTTTTTTTTTTCTTTTTTTTTTTTTTTTTTTTTTTTTTTTGTGACATGTATGCTGTCTGTCATGGTTTGTTTTCTCTTTCTCCTGGTGTCATTGGTATGCTTTGTTTTGTGATTGTGGCTCTTTTTTGACATCTTTCTTACTATTTTTATAACACAAAATACGTGAGCCCTCCAAACAGAAATCGCCCTGATGACATACGCGACTTTTGGGTGGATACATATTAGCCTGTGCATCCGAGTATTCTATTCAGGGTCTCCGTGTGTAAACTCTAACGGACCCGGCAGGTCTGGGTCTATGCTGATCGTATGTTTCACAAGGTTGTTTCCAATTTAGCTAGACTCATATATTTATCTATTGCATATTTCCTACATAATAGTTCAGGTAGAAAAATCAGTAAATCTTCTAAGATACGTTGGTCGTCTTATCACTGATACTTTCCCTTTGTACATTAAATAAAATCTATAACGGCTGTCCTTGGAAATACAGGACACATAGAAGAATGAAAAATTGAGTCCCAACTATCATAAGACTATTCCGAGAATTTTGGAAAATTTAAACGAGGGTCAATGATGAGACCGAAAGCTACTAGTCTGGCCCAGAAAACATTGACACGTCAGCAATTTTTTTTTTTTTTCGTTCTGCAGTTCTGTGCGTGTGTTCATTGCCCTCAAGGGTCATTCGATTTAGAATCTGCCTTCATATGACAGCTATGCATTTTGCGGAATAACGCTGACAAATGCAGTTTAAATTGCCAAGCTTCTTGAAGCAACTGGCAAAATGCCTATTTGAATGCAATCCAAACTGAAACTTTACTCGTTGAATACTTTATAAAATAGAAATTGTCAAATCCTTGAAGAATATAGTCAATTAATATATTCTTCTAATGAGAACCTACAACTATTGTGAATGTGGAGAGTATATATATTGATATACATCTTATCTAGAGCTATGTAAGTAATGACATTTTAATCATATCGTATGGGAAATGAGGACAATTTCGGTCATTAAGCCAGAGGACTTGTTCAGCAGGAGTCTTTTAAGAAAATTCTGTGATAATTTTCTTTAGTTCTCCATTAAAACATATGTTGTGGGTACTCATTAGAAGCGTCTCAGCGAGGCGCTTCGAATGAGTACCCACAACATATGCTGTTTTTTTTCATACAGAAATAAGAAGCATTATCCCAGAATTATTACCTAATTATCTCCTTAACCAGTCCTCTGTCAGGCATGTGAAGACAAGGTTATGCAGATTAAAATGTTGCTAGAAGTAATAAACATATTGTATGGCTGGTTTAAAAAACTTCAGAATTCAGAAAAACTCTCCAAGACACGTAGACCATTATATACTCCTGTTTACACTATATCCAATGGGGAAACGTGAGGATACACATAACATACACTTGTTGACGTCACTGTATAAATTACATAGACTTATTAACACTTACCACGCTATGGGCAGATTCAGCAGACAACAAACTGATGATAGTTTTCTTATTCTTCCTAGAAAATAGGATCTGACACATCATGCAAGTTGTCTACAATTTGCATGAAAAATATCAAATCCTATTTTTTTTTTTTTTTTTTTTTTTGGAAAAATAAGAAAAAATATTTCAAAATGTTAATTGCTGATTTTTTTACCAGCATACATGCAAAGTGTTAACGTAAAGTGGAATTACTGCATACTGACTGAGTAACTTTCTTTACCACTAGTACATGTTACCAGTCTGGCTGTATGCAGTCTACGTCCCGTGACGTCACCGCCATCACATGCTACACACTGAGAACCGAAACTGATTTGTATATGTTTGAGGGAATTAGTAGTAATAACAAGTGACTCTGTTCCTAGTGAAATTATTTAGTGATCTGGAAGCACTTAGTTAGTTTACTTTTACCACTGTCCGATCAAATTTAGCAGACGACAGATTGATTGTACTTTTTATATTTTTTTCAGAAAAATAGGCTTTGTTTTGTTTCGTCACAGTGATTTTGATTATATGTGTTTCACTGTGATGTCAGACAAATGAGGTAGCGAACCCCTATGGAGACCGAGCATATATGTTTGGAGCTGCATCAGAATTAAGGACGAGGTTTCGCGCGAATAAAACTGGAAAACTAGTTTAAGCCCCTACTCCCATCCCCTACCCCCAGTACTTATCCTACTGACTTTTCTGAGATGTTCATCTGTTGCAGTTCTTTTAGTTTGTGCGTCTGTGGTTTCATATATGATATTTGTTTTGTCCTTATTTATTCATTATATTTCCTTCTTTTGAAGCCTCGGGAGACTGTGGCATTTCCTGGCCATATTCACTTATATTATGGAATTTTGTGCAAACTGTCTCCTTAGGAGGCAATTTGTATGAAATGTCAAAAGCTACTTTCTGAGAAAATTATGAAAATATTTCAAAACGTCGTCAGTTGAAATTTTACCCAGCATGCTGAGCGTTAAAATTGTCAGACTACTGAGAGATAGATTATATGAACTATAATAGAATGAAAGTACACAAAAAAAACATATTACTTACAGTGTAATTTTTCTTCTACGTTGCCGCGTGACGTCACCGACAAGGCCTGTAGAAATTCATGGAATTCAATAAACCCATCCTACAATGACAGATAAAAATCTTTAAGTTAGTAAACCAATCCTACAAATCATATTACAATTTTCATAAACCCATCAACAGTTTTCCGCCATGTTACAGACTGCAAATGACTGTGTTAAACCAATTTATGCCCGATGCGCCATAAAAGGGACATTGGCAAATAGTGTAGACCCAGGTCAGACGCCACAGAACACTGTCTCTGATCAGGGTCTACACCGTTTGCAATTAAAATGCTGAAAGTTCTGTAAAACTGAAAAAACAAACCCCAGCCATCTCTAAAAATAAGGAATGGTCCTGTCCAACCAGTGGGTACACGTAGAAGAGTTTACTATACATTCGTGGGTATGAAGTCGAAACAAAAATAAGGCGAGAGTGACTCATATGAAACGAAACAATGTTTTTACTATGATGAAAGAAGTCTAATCAGCTTTCCTGCCCATCCCAATGGTGTATCCATGCACGTTCCCAATAGTTCCATGGATAGGCATGGAACAGAAGGTTGGTTTTAAAATTCTTACTCCTATGGTGAACTTAGAAACTAGGCAAAAGTCACCAAACTGCAATCATTGATAAGGGACAAAATACACTTAGTCAATTTGTCGCAAATTTGTTTACAAAGGAGACAACTTCTGTCGCTTTCTGTTTGATGTGTTGCGCACCAAACATCTTCTGAAAAGGGAGGAGTTCAAAGCAGCAAAGTGTATCAATTTCCCTTAAGATTATCCCTGCTATATAATATACGAGGTTTTACCAGAACTCATCCCATCACGAAAACATGCCTATATAATTTTGGCCCCCTTAAACCCCACTTTTATATAGAAAAACTGGGGTTTACAGGGGTATACATTATTTTTCTTATTTTGCTAAAATAAACATAGATTGTGGGTACTCGTTAGAACCGCCGCGCCGAGGCGGTTCTAACGAGTACATACAATCTATGTTTTGAGCAGTAATATGAAAAATATCAGAATTTTTATCTGAAAATTTTTCTTTTTTGGTTGTAAAATTTTCAATATATTTGAATAGGAGTGTTTTCGTAATGAATGATTCCAGAGAAAGGGTATTTTATATGATTCTATTCTGGTCAAAACTTGACAATCTTTGCACTATGCGGTCTTGATGTCACCGCTTCTCCGGACATACACGTGCAAATTAGGTAAGGATATGTCAATATGTTCCTCAGCAGACATGACTTGTTTTTATAGTTATAATAACCGCCTGGTGATCTTGAAACTTGGGTCAAGATGACAAACTCTCATCAGCACTTACGATCATCCAAGTTAAATTGTGATCAAAGTTCTATATTAATCGAATTGTTCTGGAGAAAGGGCTGTAAAACGCTTTCTCTATAGTCTACGTCCCGTACTGCCATTAAAATACATGTATTAGACTATGGTCACCAAAATATACTGAGGACTTAAGATCATCCCAGTTATATTTTGTATAAGAATACCTCTCTTGGCTCTGAAGATGCGATAGTAAAATGCTTTCTCGCTGTAGTTTTAGTCTTGTGTTGACCTTGGAAAAGGGGTCAAAAGTAAACAGAGAGAGAGGCCAATAATCTAAGGCAAAAGTTACAGTCTTTCCAAAGGTATCAACGGTCACTAAAATCTAATGAGCACTTATGAATATCCTAGTTCCTATTACATACCAAATTTTGATAGAGTACATCTATTGGTTCTAAAGATAGGGTTGCTAAAACATTTTTCTTGGCAGTCTAAATGTCATGGTGGCTTTTATGCAGGGTTAAGGTTGCCAAAAATCTACTGAGAACTTACAGTCGTCCCTGTCATACTACGTACCAAGTTTGTCCGTAATAAATCCAAAGATTCTAGATATGGCGCGGTAAAAAGGATTCTAATCAAACTTCTATGCCAGAATTTAAAAGTCTCTGCACCATTGTGACACTTAAACTTGGCTAACTGACATAAACATTATTTCAGCGTTTTTCTTAAATACTGTATCTATGCAACTTTGGTAAATACCCACCGTTTGGTTTGCGATTAAAGTGTTCCAGAGGCTTTTTGTGGTAGTCTGATTGAAAGTTGGGTCGTGGTCACCAAAGTCTAATCAACTCTCAAGATCATAACAGATATATTACATAACCAGCTTGTCACATTACATTAAAGTTGTATCCTAAAATTTTTATGTACATGTAGTCACAATCATTTATTTCTGTGTTCTGGTAATCTAGTTTATACAAATGTTGATCTGTTTAGGTCAGAAACGGTCCTCTATGAGATTATTGAGGTCATATGCAAACAGCGAGTGGTAGTTCGGTTGATCTTTTACTTCCTATTTCCCTCTTCCATAGTGACTTCCACCATCTTCTACGTCTACATTTGTAGACGGGTTCTATTTTTGACTGGTTGTCTAAGGCATAACGTAACCTTTTAAGCACCAAGCAAATTTGTAGCAGACGACATATTAAAATTGATAATGTTAAATTCTAAAGAAAATAAGACTTGGCATTTCATGTGAATCGATTGACGATTCACATGAAATGTCAAGTCTTATTTTCTCTGAAAAAAGAAAGCTTCAAAATGCTGGTTTAGCGCTTTAGGGGTCAAAGCAGTGACAACGTACCTTATTCTCGTCGAATACATTGAACACAAACGTGGCAAATCTACTGGGATCCCCGAAAGGGAAAAACTGTTTGTAGATCTTCGTAAATCCCTGTAAGAAAAAGATCAAAAAGAAGAAGAAGAAGAAGAAAACATATTCTCGTCGGACCTTTACCGCTCTGCACATAATTAGTAAGTACATGCATACGCGTGTGTCTGACTATTCGTTTGGTTTGGTCATTGCCGTCGCTGTTCCATAAAATCGCTCATAACTACTATACATAGAATGTCGTTAATGTTTAACCATTCCATCCCTGTGTACCAAACTAGATGCCTGTGCAAACAGTGTAGATCCTGATGAGACGGCTCATAATGAGCCGTCTCATCTGGCTCTACACTGTTTGACATTCTGTTTTGATTTTTGACTGATATTCTTATTTGCAACACTGGACATATCCAATGATAGAACAGTCCATTTCAGAAACTCAGGGATAAAAGGGTAATTACAACTATACCGGCAGTGTCGTTAAAGCACTGTTCAGAGTATGCGTATGCCTGGCTATGCGTATACACAAGTTTTTCACGTTTTCAGTTACCGCAATGGCTGAGTCTCCTTCGTGACCCCAGACTTTTTTTTTTTTTTTTTTTTTTTTTTTTGTTTTTCTCCCTATTCTTCTTCTTTTTGTGAATTTATATTTGCTTTAACTGCATTAAATTCCTTCCGTAAAGGGATTTTCTTTAAAGGTAAAGGCTAGACACCCTTTCATAAGAAAGGCAAACAATTCTGACAAAGTTGCTTTCAGCAAAGTGTATGCATTCCTCTTTATCATTTTATAGCAAATCCTGAGGCTAAGTCATTGAGAACTGAATATCTATGGTCGGCGATAAAAGTATTACATAAACAGGACGTTTCTGGTACTCCGTATTAACTAATTAGTTTGGCAAATGCCTTACAGGCGATGTCAATATCTAATAATGACAATAAGTGAGAGACACTCTAGGAGAATCAACTGTTGTTATATATGCGTCCAGTGAAGATCTAGACCAGCCTGCTGATTAGCGCAGTCCGATCAAGATATCCTTAGTTACTTATAGGTCGTTAAGAGGGCCTTGATATTGGAATAGTGACGACCTGACAAGCATACTGAGCTGGATCTGCATCGTTTTTTTTTTTTTTTTTTTTTTTTTTTTTTTGTTTGTTTGTTTGTTTGTTTGTTTTTTGTTGTTGTTGTTGTTGTTGTTGTTGTTTTTTCTGAAAGGAAAGCGTGGGTCTTGTCGCAGCAATGTCTCTGTGTTTGCATCACGAAAACATGCATACATAGTTTTGATCCCCGTAAACCCCACTTTTATATAGTAAAATTGGGGTTTACAGAGGTATACATTTTTTTCATATTTCTGCTCAAAAACATAGATTGTGGTACTCGTTAGAACCGCCTCGTCGAGGCGGTTCTAACGAGTACTCACAATCTATGTTTTCAGCAGAAATATAAAAAATAGAATTTTTTATCTGAAAATTTTCATTTTTTTTTTGTGGTAAAATTTTCAGTATATAATTGAATAGGCATGTTTTCGTAATGCGAAAGATATCACCACATTATTGGGCTGTGTAAGCCATATTATTTAAGCTCAGCATGTTGGTTCAAATTTTCAGCAAACAACAGTTTGAAACATTTTCTTATAGACTTTGCATTTTATGCTAATTGTCTCTTAATATGTTAAAATACCAACGCCTGTTTTCTAGGAGAAATAACAAAACTATCATCTATTTGTAGGGTATTGAATTTGCCCAGAGGGTGGTAAAGTTTAATTACTTAAGTAAAAAGAAGTCAATGAACATCTTGTTTCAAATATAGCCGTGCAACGCGAAAAGGTGCAAAAATCATTAGTGGTTAGCAAAGTACTGGATTAGGACATTCGATAGGGGCCTTTGATACTGTAAGAGGGACAAAAAGAGTTCTCGTTCAAGCTTTGATAATTCGCTAAAAACAACAAATTATAGTTTATCCCTTAAAACGCCAAAAAACCTGCATCTGAAAATGTCGTCTGTTTATGTCGTCTGCTTAATATTCTTGCAAACTTTTCAAGCCTATTTTTGCATACAGGCAAACAGTGTGGACTCAGATCAGACTGCTCCTATCTGGGCCCACACTGTTTGCAAAAATGACTTTAAAAATTACAAGCAGATGACAAAGCAGACGACAACGGTTGTGATTGGCAGTTTAAGGGTTAAGCTAAATATAATTCCTTGCTACAATACACCATGCCATGCTTTGCAGCATCCTTACAGTACAAATGCTTAAGTATACACTTCGTCAAAAGATAGGGACCGATAGTATAATCTGTGTAAAATGAAACATGTAGCATGTATACTCTCAAACAAAAATAAAACTGACATCAGGAATATCCAAAACTATCAAATGGCTTAATATTTCCATCTGACTAAATCATCTCAAAATAATTTCACAAGTACGAGAGCCACATTTTGCAGAAATTTTATTCGATTTATCAAAACGTTGAATTAACGTTGAATCGACTTTATTTCAACGTAGTGTGTCAGCTGGGTATACATATAATGGACATGTAGAGAAGTTCTTCTAACATATATCCCGACAGGATTGACCTTCCTGCATCAAGGAACGCAACAAAGAAATGAAAATAACAGACTTGGTTTTGTTGAGTTCATTCATGAGCAGACATGTAGTATGTAATTGGTCCATGCCACAAGAATTATATAAAGCAGTATTTTGTTTTAGAATAACCATCACGAAAACATGCCTATATAATTTTGACCCCCTTAAACCCCACTTTTATATAGTAAAACTGGGGTTTACAGGGGTATACATTATTTTTCTCATAATGCTAAAAAACATAGATTGTGAGTACTCGTTAGAACCGCCTCGCCGAGGCGGTTCTAACGAGTACCACAATCTATGTTTTGTGCAGGAATATGAAAAATATCAGAATTTTTTATCTGAAAATGTTCCTTTTTTGGTTGTAAAATTTTCAATGTATTTGAATAGGCATGTTTTCGTAATGACAAAATGAGCTCACTGATCCCCGGCGAAGGACCAGAAATATAAATTACACTAAAGTGAAGTATAAGGAGTCTTTAACGGCCGGCACACAGCATTTAACACAAGCTGTAGTGAAGATAAATGAGCCGAGATGTAGCATTTCCTACACGATTGCATGGGCGCCTAGCCAAGACTATCTGCCCATCTACGCAGTCTGATCAGAGTCTTTGTAGGGAATTGTGGGTAGCCAAGGGTCCAAAGCGTCCCCAGGAAGACCGTAAAACGAGGACGGATCAGCCTGAGCGGATATGTAGGCTGATCTTATTCTTCGCTGGGCGCACATGCAATTTTGTGGGAATTGTTAAGCCACGGCTCGAATAGGATGGATTCTCCAGAAGCAGAAACACTAAAGGAATGTACGAGCGGACTCGACTTTATTATCAATTCGCGGAGCCTATTAAAGAGTGTCTACATCTATATGAAAACTGAAAACTATGTGTAATTTTTACTCTTTTATTCCGAGTAGATTTCTACCTTACAAACAGAAGGGGTGTCTGATATTTTTTTTTTATTACCTTGTTATTTTTTATTTATTTATTATTATTATTTTTTATTTATTTTTTTTATTTATTTTTATTTATTTATTTTTTTTAATTTCATGTATTTAATGAAAACTATGTAAACTATGATCGGACGCCGTGTTCTGCGGCGTCTGATCTGGGTGTACATTGTTTGCCAATGTCCATTCAATGGGACGCTTAGCATAAATCGGTAAATGGAGCCAGTGCTTAACTTTTTACGAGGTGTGCAATTTAGGCATATTATGTACTTTCATCAGATACACATCTAGAAATTAAATAGTTTTATCAGTCAAATAATGTAGGCATTTTGCCCAAACATTTAGCTCAAGCTCTGACGCCATGGAATAACATTTGAAAGGTTTGAAATATCGGAATAACATGTTTCTAATAATTTGCCAAAGAAGCAACATTTACTCGTTGTTGTGATTGCGATCATTATTATCTACGCCCCTCTAAATAGAGTTGAGGAGAGACACGGAAGAGATTAGTTATTGATCTGCAATGCATCACTGGCATTATGCCTGTTTACAACTAAAACTCGGAACTAACTAGTGCACTGAAGAGAATAGAATAATATTTATTGGAAAACCTACATATACAGAAGATGTTCTCCATTCACATACACTGTTTTGGTACCTCACAGCTATGTAGATATTCTAAAAGGTTACCACTGAAGCACTTTACCAAAGGTTGTCGGATGTACATTAATTTTGACAATTTCACTTTTAAAGTGGGTGGATGCATTGCTACTGTTAATAATGGTAAACGCAATTTATAGCATTCCCGAGACAGTGTGACATAATTTCGATATTCTTAACTACTAGTTTTAATTTTAATGAGGGCGCACATGCCCTAAAAAGGGCCTAAAAAGCGAAGTGAAATTAGCTATTATAATAATTATATGTTTAATGTTAGGGTCATTCCTGTAGAAGCCAACGGGACGAGATCACATTTAGACCTCTCGTATTCACCTTTTGCATTTTAGCCGATTTAGCCCAGATTTGCATGTAAAAAAAAAAAAACAAAAAAAAAACAAACAAAAAACAAGACTATTCCGAATTAAATCAGCTTTAACATTTATTGTGTGCTGTGCCTTGACCAAGCTTTTGTGTGAAAGCTAACACGTGTATGTCGTAGTAACTAGCAAATTGGGTTGCTGCACAATTAGCTAAGGCCTATATATGACAAGGCAGGCAAACCAAATCTGACACAGTTACCTCCCATGAAAGTGTATCAGTTACTTTTAATCCAGTCCAACCGTTGCTTTGCCTTTGCAATTACCATAATGTGTAAGTGAGTCCCTGTGGCCCTCTCCAGTTTGCAAACTGCGAATCAATTTTCACACTAAATCCTAGACAAACTGTAAGGCTTTAATATACTAAGTACATCTGCAAATTGGTCCTTCCAGATAAAAGAAAAAAACAAACACCATATGCCATATGCCATATGCGGCCATTGTAGACTCGGATCGACTTGTGCAGTATCTCGGATTGGCCTCTCAGTCTGACACTGGCCGCTAACAGAAAGTATGAACGTTAAACATTTTGTTAATGACAACGTAGACCCTAATCAGACTGCGCGGATACATAGGCTGATCTGAGTCTACACTGTTCGCATGTCATAAAGTCATTTTCTGTTTGAATAGGTTCAAATTTTGATTATGTATTGTATGCTGCATGCAGTACTATAATATGATGGAGCCACGCCATTATATAATACCAGGGCCCAGTTGTTCAAAGCTAACGACATCGTTAGTTAACGATTCGTTAAAATTTACATCAAGTGATACGCAAATATGCTGAATTTCTTTACTGAAAAAAATGTGCGTAGCTTTTGCAGGGCAAAAGCTACTCACAGTTTTTCAGCAAAAAATATCAGAATATTGTATATTGAATGCGCTAAAACAGTTAACGAAATGACCCTTAACGAGATCGTTAAGCTAACGACGCTTTGAACAAGTGGGCCCAGATCGCTGCGCATTGGTAAAATCTGTTTTAAAGTTTACGATGTCTGCTAACTATTCAATGTAAAAGATTGAATAGGCCGGGCGGTACGTTAAAACCTGAACTAGAATTTACATTTTTTGCATATGCCCCAAAAACTAACTCTCACATAGTGCAGCTAATAAACAGAAAAGAAGAAATAACAATGTGTCCTTCGAAAAGTAAACGACATTTTGACATATACTCGTACTCACATCGCGCAGTCTGATCAGGATCTATGGTCTTCGCACATAGAATCTATAATATATTCTACATGACCAAACATAAGGTTAGCAATTTTTGCAGTCTCTGATCAGACTGTGCAAATTCATGTCTAATCCGGCTGTATGTTAGTCACGCTAAGCATGCTGGGTAAAATGTCAGCAGACGACACTTTAAAAATATATTTCTTCTTTTTCTCAGCAAATAGGCTCTGGAGACAAGTTACATGAAATACCAATTCAAAAGCCTAAAGTCTGGGCAAAATAAGAAAGAAAATGTCATCGACCTGTCATCTGCTGAGTCACCCTGAGATTGGTAAAGGTTAAAAACGGTTTCTAAGCGAAGGGTTTCCAAATCCACTTACCTCTAGAGTCAATTTACCATCCGGGCAATCTTTCATAAAACCTTTGTACCTATAAAGGGAAACTTATACAAATAACATGAAACCATTATTGAGCAAACTCATACAAATACTTGTAAGAACCGCAAATTACGAATAAAGAAATGTCACCCTGTGTATGGTATATGCCATACGTAGGCAATAGAAATGCGTAAATGTGCCATACTTACATTGTATATATAAATATACAGAATAATAGAAGAAAACTGAATGCAAACATTAAAATATTCAATTTTGCAACATATATCATGCCATAATGGGCACTCTGTGGTTACCGGAATAGTCAACTTGAAGGCTTTGACAATCGGACAAGGACATTTTTTATCAGCCTGTGTGAATATGCAGGTTGATTTGAATCGTTGCTGGGTGCACATGTCAAAGGACACATTTACTTGCGTTATAGTTTATCATGCATAGTTTTTTTTTCTAATCGCAATGAAGTGGATACCAGAAACTACTATTCATTAAATAAGCAAATAATAATAATAATAATAATAATAATAATAATAATAATAATAAACTGGTTTTTTCATCATCGTTTCACCTTTTTTAATCATCGTTTATTTAACCCTTTCAACGTGTAGACCGGCACAGATACCTACGTCAGTAGTGTAAATCCAGAAGAGATGGATTGACTATCTCATCCTGATCTACACAGTTTGTCGTACCGTTAATGATCATTGACTAAACTCCTTATTGACAAAGAATGTCCAAAGTCAAAGACGGAAGAGTCTATTTCAGAAACTCAGGGATAGAAGGGTTAAGTGTAGCTGTCGCTACACTGTATGAGAAATGTGTCTCGCATATGTTCCATAGTTAGAACATTGCCTTACTGAAAAAATTAAGATGACACGCCCACTTCTAATTTCAGGCAAACTGATTACTTGTTCCAGGTTGTTGATAGAATGTAAATACGAGATAGTATGTAAATGCATACTTAATGAGAAACAGTGCAGATCCAGATATGTTGGCTTCTTCTACACTGTTTAAAGGGCAGGGCATATCCGGGTTCAGTAGGATCAGAATTAAACCTCAAGTTTCCAAATGGCTACACAGCACTGTGGCGAACTTCATGACGTTGTCATGATGTGATACGTTTGCTTGGACTTGGCAATTCGATTTTTCTTAACCCTCTCACCCCTGATTTTCTGCAGTGAACTCTTCCGTCCTTGAATTTGGACATGTCTACTGATGCAAATAGTCAAAAACACATAAATAGAATGGAAACAGTGTAGATCTTGATGAGACGGCTTATATCATCTGGATTTACACTGTTTGCAAAAGTATCTCTCTGGGTCTTCTTGACTTAAGAGTTAAGCACGTAGATTTGTTGACATTTTTTTTTTTTGCAAACCTAATACAAATAAATGGCATAATAAAATATTTTAGTAGTAGCGAGGACTAATGACGCATACAAGATGATATCTTTAAGACAAGAGTTTGGGCAGAGAATCGGATCAGACTCATTACAAAATTATAGAACAGCCAGACATGTTAAAGCGATAATATCACTGATAGTCATTTCGGAAGTTGGTGAGAAAATGCAAATAAACCCTGTAATTTCAGATTTCTATCATTATTGTCTTAAGGTGTTATCATACCAGCGTCATGTCACTGTCTATTAGCACTTTCATTTTTCAGGAAAGGCTACTTGAGCCGGGAACTTCTGTATAAGTTTAGTACATTCTTTGCCTCACTTTACAAGGCCGTGAGACAACTTTTGTTATTGTTTGTGTGTTGATGGTTTCATATGTAGCATTTGTTCTGTCATTACTTGTTCCTCATCTCCCCTTCTTTTGTTGCATCGGAAAGCCAGTTTATTATTCTTCTTTGTTTTCTTGTGAATCCACTACTTCTGAAAAGGCATCTTCCATTACGTAAACAAGCCTATTCAAATATACTGAAAATTTTACTATCAAAAAATGAAAACTTTCAGATAAAAATTCGGATAATTTTTCATATTTCTGCTCAAAACATAGATTGTGGGTACTCGTTAGAATCGCCTCGGTGAGGCGATTCTAACGAGTACCCGCAATCTATGTTTTTGAGCAAAAATAATGTATACCTCTGTAAACCCCAGTTTTACTATATAAAAGTGGGGTTTAAGGGGGTCAAAATTATATAGGCACGCTCTCGTGATGTCTAAATGAAAACAATTAACTTCAAGAGTTTCCTTCCCAGCTAATGTATCTCCTTAATAATGCTGCAGAACATATACGGACAGATAGATCATTACAGTGTATGCAGACTACTTAAAAATGCTGCAGACAAGCTACAGACAGTGTTGTCATTTCCCTTAACCCGTTTATGCCTAGCCCTAGCGTCCCATAAAACGAGCATTTGCAAACAATTAAGACCCAGATCAGACGCAGCAGAACGCGGCGTCTGATCAGGGTCTACACAGTTTACATTAACTACAGAATCAAACATGGTAATAATAAAACCAACCGGACCCCCTTCTATATCTCACAGGCCGATCCAAAGAATTCGGGTAGAAGAGTCCACTCGGCACAAATGGGTTAAAGATGCCAGGAATCATATGCGGACAGCGATATCAAAACAGTGTATCAATATAGGAATCAAACATGTTTTTTTCATACATTAACATTCGCCAAGTCTCGAGGGAGGTGTTGAAAACCGCGGCCTCCGGGGACCCTAGGGACCTGGCGAATGTTAATGCATTGAAAAACCATGTTCGATCGCTATTATTGCATAAAAACAGAAAACATTTGCTACATTTTGCATTATTTCTTGCACTATTTTGTTTTGCCTTTTCACCGATGTCTCGACAACGTAACTTCCACGGACTAATCTCGTTCTAGGGCCGGACAGTACACATCTCGTAACGACAGCAAATCTGTGGCCCCGGTACGATCATATTGAAAGTTGCGTAGCCTTGCATTAACAGCGCGTGAACTGCTTTGTTAATACACGGCCTTTCGCCGATTAATGCACGACTATTAATAACGTGCAACACTGCTTTTTTATGCAATAATACCCCTTAAATGCTCAGGAACAAATGTGGTGACCGAGATCCAGAGTGTATATCCATTCTTCTTAAAGATACTGCAGACAATAGGCGGAATTGAGATTTTGACATTCCCTTTAAAGGTGCTGAGGAACATATGCGGACAGTAAGATTTTGACATTCCCCTTTAAGGTGCTGCAGAAAATAGGCAGACAGAGAGATCCTGACATTCCCCTTAACGATGCTGCAGAAAACAGGCAGACATATCCTGACACTCCCCTTAAAGATGCTGCAGAACATAGGTAGATAGAGAGGTCCTGACATTCCCCTTAAAGATGCTGCAGAACATAGGTAGACAGAGAGGTCCTGACATTCCCCTTAAAGATGCTGCAGAAAATAGGCAGACAGATAGATCCTGACATTCCCCTTTAAATATGCTGCAGAACATAGGTAGACAGAGAGGTCCTGACATTCTCCTTAAAGATGCTGCAGAACATATATGTAGGCAGACAGACAGATCCTGACATTCCCCTAACTAATGCTGCAGAACATAGGCAGACAAATAAATCCTGACATTCCCCTAAAAGATGCTGCAGAACATAGGCAGACAGATATATCCTGACATTCCTGACATTCCCCTTTAAGCAGCTGCAGAACATAGGCAGACAGAGAGATCCTGACATTCTCCTTAAAGATGCTGAAGAACATAGGCAGACATATATCCTGACATTCCTGACATTCCCCTTTAAGCTGCTGCAGAACATAGGCAGAGAGAGAGATCCTGACATTCGCCTTAAAGATGCTGCAGAACATAGGCGGACAGAGAGATCCTGATATTCCCCTTAAAGATGCTACAGAACAAAGGTGGACAGAGATCCTGACATTCCCCTTAAAGATGCCGCAGACCATAGCTAGATAGAGAGATCCTGACATTTCCCTTAAAGATGCTGCAGAACATAGGCAAATAGAGAGATCCTGGCATTCCCCTTAAAGATGCTGCAGAACATAGGTGGAAAGAGAGATCCTGACATTCCCCTTAAAGATGCTTCAGAACATAGCTAGACAGAGATATCTTGACATTTGCCTTAAAGATGCTGCAGAACATAGGCAAACAGAGAGATCCTGACATTCCCCTTAAAGATGCTGCAGAACATAGGTGGACATAGAGATCCTGACACTCCCCTTAAAGATGCTGCAGAAAATAGGGAGACAGAGGGATCCTGACATTCCCCTTAAAAATGCTGCAGAACATAGATAGACAGAGAGATCCTGACATTCCTCTTTAAAATGCTGCAGAACATAGGTAGACATATAGATTCTGACATCCCTTAAAGATGCCGCAGATCATAGGCAAACAGAGAGATCCTGACATTCCCCTCAGGGCTGCTGCAGAACATAGGTAGACAGAGATATCCTGACATTCCCCTTAAAAATGCTGCAGAACTCCTGCGGACAGCAATATCCTGCCAGTGTATTCATTCCCCCTTAAGTATACTGCAGAACATAGGCAGACAGAAAGATCCTGACTGAGTAATTATGCTGCAGAACATAGGCAGGCAGAGAGATCCTGATAATGTATCCATTCCTCTAAGACAAGCATCAACAATTATACGGACAGCAAGGTTTCTGACAGTGTATTCATTCCTCCAAACATGCATCTACAATTGTGCATACAGAAAGATTTCTGACATTGTATTCATTCCTCTAAACGATGTCTCAACAATTATGCAGAGAGTGAGACTTCTGACAAGGTATTCTTTCTTCTAAACGGTGCATCAATAATTATGCGGAGACAAGATATCCTTTAATGCATCGTTAAGAGGAATGGACTGCGGACTGTGATATTTCTGACTGTGTATCCATTCTTCTAAAATATGTGAAAGATAATTTGAGGTCAGCGAGATCCTGACATTCCCCTATAAGGTGCTGTAGGACATATACGGACAGAAAGATCCTGACAGCGTATACATTCCTCTCAGAATGCTGCAGAACCTATGCGGACTGTCAGGTTCCTAACAACGTGTCCATTCTATTAAAGATGCTGCAGAACCCATGCCGACTGTCAGGTTCCTAACAACGTGTCCATTCTATTAAAGATGCTGCAGAACCTATGCGGACTGTCATGTTCCTAACAACGTGTCCATTCTATTAAAGATGCTGCAGAACCTATGCGGACTGTCAGGTTCCTAACAACGTGTCCATTCTATTAAAGATGCTGCAGATCATATGCGGACTGTCAGGTTCCTAACAACGTGTCCATTCTATTAAAGATGCTGCAGAACCTATGCGGACTGTCAGGTTCCTAACAACGTGTCCATTCTAATAAAGATGCTGCAGAACCTATGCGGACTGTCAGGTTCCTAACAACGTGTCCATTCTATTAAAGATGCTGCAGAACCTATGCGGACTGTCAGGTTCCTAACAACGTGTCCATTCTATTAAAGATGCTGCAGATCATATGCGGACTGTCAGGTTCCTAACAACGTGCCCATTCTATTAAAGATGCTGCAGAACTTATGCGGACTGTCAGGTTCCTAACAACGTGTCCATTCTATTAAAGATGCTGTAGAACCTATGCAGATTGTAAGATTCCTGACAGTGTGTCTTTTATGCTTAAATATTCCGCAGAATAAAATTTTTGGCAGCGAATCAATTCCCCTTTAAACCCTGTAAAACATATGCGTATAGTAAAATGCAGACATATCTGCACCCAAATCGTCTTATCGAGAGATCTGACTACTTTACACAGAGACGCACGAGTAGTACACTGCGAAAAGGGTGATTCTAGGCGAATCTTCATTCCGGTTTGAGACATGGTTGACTAAATAATAGTTATACAAAGGTACCTTTCATGGTCTCAGCCCCTTCTTAGAGGCGGAAACTGTAATTAAACTGTTAACTACGTACCACTGCTGTATTTCTTCTTCTGTAACTGAAAGATACAAAAGAATTAATCAATGTTAACTCATTAGTGCCTATCGTTCCTAACATGGGTCCTAAGTAACTCATTGTTGCCCATCGTTCAAAACATGGTCCTAAGCAAACAGTGTAAACCCAGATTAGACGCCGGCGAACGCGGGCATACACTCTTCGCATTAAACACCGGCATTCCTGTAAAAGAAGCGATCACAATAAACTAAGCCAGGTTTACCTGAAGCAAAAAATGGGCCTGTGCAAACAGCAAACAGAAGAGTCCATTGCATTAATGGGTTAAGCAAGTTACTCAGCAAGAGAAACAGTGATATGATCTGTTTTATTAACATATTTATGTTGACATAGATTGTCGTCCTAAAGTGAAACTACTCAAACACAGAAGATCCAGATCAGATGTCCTCATGATTATGGAATTTCTGATCAGGTCTGCAGTGTATGTCATTACATGAACGATTTACAATATCGAAACACTTTAAGTAGCTTCCGCATAGCAGCTTTGTAACACTCCGCACTCTCCCGAAATTCTGAAGTGGTCTTGTTTTCATATTTGAATTTCGACGTAAACTTTCTTCAAAATAAAAATATAAACTGAGTGTCAATGTTGTTTGATTTTTGTTTTATTTAAATTAATTTTTCAAAGGAACCCCCTTCTTTGGAATTTATTTATGTTCACTACAATTGATTTTACGTGTTGTGTGGCACCTTAAAACGTCTGCCCGTACTTCATATTTATAGCTTCTTTGGACTTCCTGACTTCATCCGGATGTTTAAAAATAGAATATCGCCAACCATGGGGCTAGGTCGCATATTACATTACTGTTCACATAGGTATACTCAATAAAAATGACTGCTTTCTTCGTTTCTGATGTGGGTTTGCTTTCAATGGATTTCTTTTTTCAGAATTTATCTATTTTCACTACAGCTGGTGTTAAGTGCTATGTGATGGTCGTAAAAGGACTCTTCATATATTTTTTTTTTATTTTCTGGTCCTTTGCAATCACTGATCTCCTTGGGTTTTATTTGAAAATAGAATACATGTGAGCCCTGAGCTAGGAGACGAGAGCAGTTTTTTTTTTTTTTTTTTTTTTTTTTTTTTTTTTTTGTTACATCACTGTTTATGGATAGACTCGATTAAGCCAAGTCCGCTATGTTTGTTTCAGCTGATGTGTTTCTTGCTTTCAAAGGAACCCTCTTTTCAGATCTAATATATAGTAGCTGTATCTTTGAAGATTATTTGGGCCGCGTCAGGCGAAAAATGTGCCTTCGAACATATACAAAATGCGCAGATTATTCTACGCATGCGCAACGTATCAACCGGGCATTTGCTCTCCATTGACAGATTCTATAGAATCCAATGATTCTGTTAGCAGACAGTGAATGTCCAGATCAGACTGCGCGGATGCGCAGTCTGATCTGGACCTTCGCTGTTCGCCTAAGCCAGAAGACATGTTTTCGCATGGCGGGTTCTTTTTATTGATTATTGACGTAGGTTTAAATCTTCAAGGGACAGGATACACCTGGTAAAGATTCCCCCAACTTTTGTAGAGGAGGTAAATTTTATGACTTCCTGTTTTCTTTTCTGTAGATTAAGCCCCTTCTGAAAATGTGTCAGCTCTAGAAGGCAAGCATTTACTTCCAAGGGAATCAAAGTCTTTTCTCTTAGCGTAGCTCCGATTTCGGAAGGGAAGAACAATATTTTTACATAGTTGTCTCCCCTGAAGTTTATCCATTCCCCTTACGAACAAAGCATTTCTGTGTTCCTGTAAATAATATTACAGGCTTACATCTCTTCCCAGCGGGCTGAGGGATTTGCCCTAAGGAATCATGAATAATGAAGAAGATTGATGACTTCGCTCTAAGATGAACCGAAAATTAAGATCCTTTTAACCTTTACCACTCTCATAGCTAATTCAGCAGACGACAAATTGGTGATATTTTTTCCCAGAAAACAAGATTTGACATTTCATGCAAATTGTCTCCTATTGAGATAATATACATGAAATGTCTAATCCTGTTTTTTTGGGAAAATAAGAGAAATATTAAAATATGTCATCTGCTAAAACTATTACCCAGAGTTCTAAGCATTAAGTAAGAGATGGGAACACCGCATGTTTTGTTTCCATGTAGATGTATACGTGCTCATATTTCTTAACCTTAAACACGATCTGGGCAAATTCAGCAGGCGGGAATTTGATGTTTTTTTTCGTATTTTCTCATTAAATAGGCTTTAACTTTTCATGCAGTTGCATGAAATATAAAAGCCTATTTTCTGTGAAAAATAAGAAGATTTCTTTCAAAATGTCGTCTGCTGAATATTTCCCAGTATGCTAAGTGTTAAAAGAAGATTTGAATAAAAGCTCTGAGAATCAAAGAAACCGCGAAAAAATGACAAGCTACGGATACATGTAGCTAGAGGTCCTGAAAGATTACGAGTCCTCTATTTTGCGGGATATTCGTGCATGTATTGATACACACTTAAAGGAGGAAATAACTCATTCAAAATTGGTTTGCCTCCCTTCTTAAAAGGGATCTACTCTAAATATTACTCACATACGAAGACAACCTGTCTGAAAATCAAGATCTGTTTGAAAATTGTCTGGTAATCAACAATACTCATAACAACATTATATAGGCTATTTTATTTGGCCTGTATGAAAGTCTATACATTCTAAACAAGCTGTCGCATTAGGATCTTTACGGTTTGTCAGTCATTAAAGTTTTTTTTTTCTTTTGTAGCAGTATGTCTGGGTATGTTTGGGTATGTCCTGATTAACATTACGAAAACGAGCCTATGCAAATATACTAAAAGTTTTACCACCAAAAATGAAAATTTTCTGATAAGTATTTTTATATTTTTCATATTTCTGCTCAAAACGTAGATTGTTGGTACTCGTTAGAACCGCCTCGGCGAGGCCATTCTAACGAGCACGCACAATCTATGTTTTCGAGCGGAAATATGAAAAATAATGTATACCCCTGTAAACCCCAGTTTTACTATATAAATTGGGGTTTAAGGGGGTCAACATTAAATAGGCATGTTTTCGAGATGAAATCTGTAGTGAAAATGGCTTATGTAAAAACAACTTCAATCTGCAAAAATGTATGGCAGTCTATATGGACTCCACAGACAATGTAAGAGCCCATTTTAGACTGAAAAAACAATCCCCACATAATACAGTCAAACCTGTGTTAAGCAAGCATCTATGGGAAAACCAAAACCTGGTTGCTTAAGACAGGTGCTTGCTTAGTACAGGTAGGTTCCCCTTTTTTGCGTTTAATGGGATATGAAATAGTGGCCTTTAAAGGAAGATGATTGCTTAACACAGGTTGCCTTTAGGACAGGTTTGATTGTATATTGGAAGTGTCGAATTTCAGTTTTAGTTGCGCCAGGCTTTGTTATTTCTATATTCCTAGAGTTGAACTATTTGCAAAAGTGGAGACCTGATCAAACACCGTATTCGACAGCGTCTGATCTGAATCTGAACTGTTTGTGAATTACCCTTTTCTTGGTTGGTCTCCAGAATAAAATGAGTTAAACGACCTCCTTATCATAAGCCGTTTTTTTCTTTCTATAACTTAACAAGAAACATATCAACTATTTATAACTCGATATCAGACATACAGAAATCAATTACTTTCCGACAGTACAGATAATTTAAATGCCTTATTCAAGAGAGTTTCCTAATCATAGCTTACCATATATAACCCCTAAGCATTTGGACACCTATTCGCTAACCATACTTGTCTAAAACATGAACAAAATAGTAAAGCAATACATTCAAAAAGACATTATCCTTGAGAGCAATGAACGCACACACACACATAAAATGAAAATAGCTGTAGTCGAAGTTTTCTTATCCAAACTAGCTAGTTTTGGTTAATAAGGCCTCTAAAGTAATGCAGTATTCTAGGAATGGGTACAATGATCCCAAATCACTGGAAAATATAACTTACTGTAGTGAAGTATGAGGAGACTTTTTATGGTCGGCACACGACACTTACACCAGCTATATAGAACAGGGTACCAATTCAGGTGATGAGTTCTGGCACCGGCAACCAGTATACGGAAGCCAAGGGCTATATTTAAGATAGGGTATCAATGCGGATGATGAGGACTGGAACCAGCAAAAGTATACGAACCCAAAGGGCTACATTTAATAAAAAGGTTGACTCTAATTGGACAATAATAGATGTAATTGCTTGATTTTATGTCCACAAAAAAAGAATATTTCTTTTAACTGCAGAGTACATATAAATTTTCAATTGTATTTTGGTCCGCTGGTGTCGACAAATCAGACCAGATAAACCTTTTCTATTCTTTTATTTATTTTCCACCAAATAAAAATAAGTGTACGTGTTCAAGAGCAGAAAAGTGTCAAAACATGTTGATAGTTCCCTTCTATTATGTGATGCATTTTATTGGACTAAGGCTAACCTTTAATTTGAGACAAATTTTTTGGAAGTCAAAGAATTTAGTGAGGGTCAGAATTTGACCCTATGCTAGCTAAATTGGAAGCCTATGGAAAAGTAATGCTCCTGGTCCCTAAAGTGAAGATCAATACATTCAAAAAGGAGTGACCCTTGGAGTGACCCTTGATAGCAATTAAGTCAATTTTACTACTTGCTGATATATATATATACATATATATATATATATATATATATATATATATATATATATATATATATATATATATATATATATATATATATATATATAGCAAACAATATAGACTCTGATCAGAGGCCGCATATGCGGCCTCTGATCAGAGTCTACACTGTTTGCCAAGGTAGGTTTGTCCGAGTACTTAAAGGTATATATCGTATATAAGCTGTGTCTTTGAAATTTCATCTTATTTACCTAAATTACACAGACACTACTTTAACTCCTTACTATTCTTGTACTAGAAATTTGAACAAGTCCATTGCACTACCTGTTGATATATCGCAAAACTGCTGATGAGGTGACAAACAGTGTGGATCCTGAAAGCAGTCCAAGCCCCGATACCATCAAGAGGCAAGATTACAATCTAATGGCGGTTCGGAGTCGACAAGAACCAAAACTGTCACAGTAAGTGAACATTTTTGATTTGGAGAAGCCTAAGAGAATCCGTGGATTGAATTTAAAAGCAGGTATAAAACAGAAAATTCTGAGAAAAATCGCCCTAATAATGTAGAGCCTTAAACATCCAAGTTTTCACTATATATTATGGGGAAATATATGGGAACATAAGACTTGTTAACGTAATGTAATACTGAACAGCTGTGCAAGTGCACGTTCGCTCAAAAGCACCATCGTGGACTTTTCAATTTTACGACAGAAGTCGGCTTTTGTAGACATTTTTCTTGGTTTGAAATTGATATATTATAGTTTTGCATGTCAGCCTCGTATTTTTATTGCTGTTTTGTCCGATATAAAAGGCGCCGTAGCAATAAAGCTACAGAAATATACAAATGATCTGTCGTATTTGCATCCAATCGTAGATATGTGTCTGAATCGGCAACATATATTTCAAATCTTATAATAAAACGTTTTGTGTCTTAGCACTAATCGATGTGCAAGAAGCAAAAAGGGCCTTAATGGATATGTGGCAAAGATCAGCCTGGGAAATAGTTTTGGCGAAAGATGACGATTCCGCTTCGTTATACGGCGTTTAGGAAAAGATGGCTATGGAATCACCAAAAGTACATTTGCATAATTATCTATAAAAACAGAAGACAAAATGATCGGGATCTTCAGTCGTTGCCCACATATGCAATAAGGGTCATTGTTTTCCTAATACAGCTTATTAAATGCTAAGCATGCCAGGAAAACAATATCACTTTTTTTTTTCTTATTTTGTCCAAGAAAACAGGTTTTGACATTTTATGCAAATTGTCTTGGATGAAATGTCAAAACCCGTTTTCCTGGGAAAAACAAACAAAAAAAAAACACACACACAAAAAAAAAAAAAAAAAAAAAAAAAAAAAAAAACAGGTTTCGACATTTCATGCAAATTGCCTCCCGAGGAGACAATATGCATGAAATTTCAAAACCTGTTTTCTGGGAAAAATATAAAAAGAAAGCGAAATAGTGTCTGTTGAAATTTTCACCCAGTGCACTAAGTGTTAACAGAGCATACTGCAATATAAATGTACCTTTATGACATGATTCCATACTTTTCAAAAGCTGCCATAGCAAACATTTATAATCCATTTGAATAAGCGAAAATGAAGTCATGTACATGTACATGTATTATGCCTATAATTGAACCGAAACTTCAGAAAACGTACCATCGGACATGTGCGCCCAACGAAGATTCAGATCAGCCTGCGCATTCGCGAAGTCATAGCTAGGGATACAAAGTTTCTTCATGATCTGGCTCATTTTTGCAATCAGTATTCTTAAACAGTTCCTTTTGTAAATCAAAAGCGCTGACAGCACTAGTGGGTCGATTGTCTCTGAGTGTGGGATGGGAAAATAGCCCTCAACGGAGACATATTTATTTTTCAGTTCATCCTTAATTCCTGTAATTAAAGCAAACAGAGCAGACCATGATCAGACGACGCGTTCTGCGGCGTCTGATCTGGGTCTGCACTATTTGCTAATGTCGCAAATATCCCGGTCCAGGTTTTACAGATAACCTACTATCACAAGCACTCAGACGTCACAACGACAAGAAAATTAGATAACCGCTACCTAGATTTCGTCTAACGCTCAGTTTGATTACATTGGTTAATGACAATCACGTGGGCAACTAAAAGAAATTTTGGCGTTTGTATACTATGGCTCGATTGTAAACAATCGACCCAAAAACATAACTTAAATGTCTATTTTTCGAGTCTTAGGCGAAACGAATTCTCCCTTGTCTTTAATATGACTTGTTTACTCTTTATAATGCTACTTGGTATTTAGCTGGGGAACAAAACCCCACTCAACTGTCAAAATGTTTGGCACTTTGGGAGGCTGTTAAATACTGCATGATTAGTGATTTCGTAAAACCCACTTCAACGTGCGACTCTTGTCGTATAACTGGGCAAAGAAAGTTTAGATCAGCTTTCTCTCAGTCTGGTCTGATCTGCCTGCCCTTTCACAAAGTCTGATAGGATATTATCGAATCAGTGAATACACCAGAATAGAAGCCGTCGTATGACAAAACTGTCAAAATGACTGTGCGCCCAGCGGAGACTCAGATCAGCCTGAGCATCCACTCAGTCTGATCAGAGTCTTTGATGTGCGCACGATGGGTAGCTAAGGGCCCAAACTTTCTTCATGGTTACAACAAAGACTCTGATCAGACTGGGCGGATGCCCAGGCTGATCTGAGTCTTCGCTGGGTGACGTCATTTTGTTGGTTTTGTCATGAGGCGACTCAAATATGTCGTACAGAGAAGTTTTCGCGTAAGTTGATCTGGGCAGTCGCCGTTCGCACATGACATAACGGCATAGGGGCCTTTTCACACACGGAGTATCACTTGCGTACAATGTGAATTGTAGCACGAAATTTAAGTATATAATTATGATCCCCGTCAAGCCATTTGTTGTGCGGAAATACCGTAGTCACTCTAAATATTTGAACACATTAACTAATTTCTAGACTTCTAAAATGTAACAAAGTTTACTACCTGTTGGTTTGCCTAAGAACTGTTGCATTATAAGCAAACAGTGTAGACTTTGATCAAACACCGCGTTCTGTGGCGTCTGATCTAGGTCTAAACTGTTTGATCATACCCGTCTGTCCCAATACTAAGGGTATATACGGTCACAACAGCCCTGACCAATTATTATTTCGATTCTAAACTGTTCAAGTTCTGTGTAGGCTGGGCTAGCGCATGCTGATTGCATGTAGACATGGCTGCTGATATGAGACGATTCACATTATCTAACAAGTCTTATTTTCTCCAATAATAATGTTGTCTGCTACAGTTTTGCTTAGTCCTTAACCCTTAAAGCGCCAATCACAACTATTGTCGTCTGCTTTGTCATCTGCTTATGATTTTAATAGTCATTTTTGCAAACAGTGCGGACCCAGATCAGACTGCTCCTTTAGGAGCAGTCTGATCTGGGTCCACACTGTTTGCCTGTATGCAAAAATTGGTTTGAAAAGTTTGCAAGACTATTCAGCAGATGACATAAACAGACGACATTTTCAGATGCAGTTTTTCTTGGCGCTTTAAGGGTTAAAGCGTTATTTGTGTACTGTAAGTCTTTGATATTGAAGACAAGTAGGGCAACATATTTGGGACTTTGTTGTTCGTCTCTGATCTACTGTTCATCGTTAAAAGATTTAGCATTGAATGTTTGTATAAGCTTACACCTGATCAGACAGCTGGGATACGCAGACTGGGCCTTCAATGTCCGCATATGTGTTAAGGACCATTTTCTTATTGAATTATTGCCATTCTGAAGAAAATCTTCGTAGAAAAATCTCAGCAAAGAGCAACGGCGTAGCGCCACTTTGTTTGCATGTTGTTGGAATATCGTTACATGATATAACATTCTTTAATGAAGGGGATGAATTACACTTTGAGGGGCGGCATCTTTGACAAAATTGTTCTGCTCCCTTCTGAAAACAACTCAACTCTGAAAGGAGAGAATATGTTACTCTTGGTTTAAGAGTAGAGCCTATTTTCAGAAGGTGTTTGGTGTACAAGCAGAAAGCCACAAACATTGTCTTCGATGTAAAAAAAAAACCGTCAGTATCATAACGAACCAATACACGACAAAATCTACAATAAGACCTGTGTGACCATCAAAGACAGACCAACCTATGCAGATATGCAGGCTGATCCGTGTCTTCGCTGGTCGCACAAATATTATTGTAGGTTTTATCATTCGCTGACTTATATGCTTGTTAAGAAACTGGAATTCTGGAAAGTTCTTTTAATGCAATTTCCTTCTTAATATAACAGACATCAGTTTGAGGGGAACTGCTACACCTCAAGAGAAATAAATCCGTCATGGATATATTAACCTCCTGTCTCACTGACAGCGAAGTCTTTCCTTTACGAGTAGCCTTCCCCCCCCCCCCCCCCCCCCCCACCCCCCCCCCCCACCCCACCATTTTGGGAAGGTTTCGAATACTAGGCATGCAATTTCATTCTCAAAAGTTGGCCCACTTTGCACAATGGCGGATAGCTCTTTCATGTATTCGTTCATATTAAATCAATCAATCTAATAAAATGTCGCATTTGATAAAATACAGCAGGTTATACAGTGCAATAAATGAAGTTTCACGCTGCACATTGTACATGTACACCACAGTGACTTTTAAATATGAGGGAATATACCGTATTCGACCGAATTACCGCACTTTTTTTTCAAAAATACTTGGAAAACTTCTGGCAAAATATGTGCCTACCTATACTTAGTGTACATTTAAACAAATCAGCCAGCGAAAGACTTATCAAATGATGCTTATGTTTTTTTGTTTGTTTTTTTTTTGTTTTTGTTGTTTTTTTTTGTTTTTTTGGGGTTTTTTTTTTTTGTTTTTTTGTTGTTTGTTTGTTTGTTTCTTTTTTGTTTTTTGTTATTTTATTTTTTATTTTCTATATTAAAGCTTATGTTGTGGGTACTCATTTGAATTTTTCAAATGGTTACCCACACATATGCCTTTATAAAGACACATATGCCTTTATAAAGAAGTAGACAAAAGGTATACGAGCTGTAATGTAAAGACTACGGAATAGCTTGATTGTACGCTTCTAGAGGCATGTGTAGTAATAAGATTGAATACGGTATTTTCGCATATCGATGAGCAAGGCACGTAGGATTTAACTTTAGAGGAAATGGATACATTTTCAGGTGAGTCAGTTCTGGCAAAATTGTTTTGCATCCCTAATGAAAAGCAGTCTACCCTAAAAGGAAGCGTTTGATCCCCTCGGGAGCAAAGAAGAAAGGATTTCGGTTTAGAAAATATGATTTTTAGAAGCTACTTGGTCAGAATGTAAGCAAACAGAAAGTAACAAAGGTTATCTCCAATGTAAAAACAAAAACAAATGGCGGAAAATCTACCAAGTGTATTCAGTCTCCTTTAACTCTTTTGGCGCCAAATTTCAGACGACATGTGTCGTCTGTTTTTTTTTAACAAAATATCATTTGCGAATAAGTTTATATGTAAAGTTGGAAGACTGAAAGTCAAACAGCGTAGATCCTGATGAGCCGTCTCATCTGGATCTACGCTGTTTGTAAAAGCCTATTATCACCGCCTATGGCAGTGAAAGAGTTAAATGAGTGAATGTTTGCTTTAACAGGCACTAAGTACAGTCAAACATGAGTTATAAATCTACAGATCATTTAAGGCGAATAGATATACTTTCAAGGGAGACAAATCTAGTCGTTGAGTATCACAATTGTCGTCCTGGTTATAACTCCGGTGATGGAGCAAAGGAAAGCTTGAGATAATATAACCAGCAAAAAGGCACATGTGCCCAGCGAAGCCAGATCAGCCTGGGCACACGCCCAGTCCAATCAGTCTTCGCTGTTGGTGAGAAGAAAGTTGTGCCCTTAACTACCGATCGAGCGCACAACTAAGACTGATCAGACTGGGTGGATGCCCAGGCTGATCTGAGTCTTCGCTGGGCGCACATCCCTTATTTTTTTTTTTTTTTTTTTTTTTTTTTTGTGGGGGTGAGGGGGGGGGGGTTCTGTCTTAAGGCGGCTCAAATGTTTCTCAAAAGTTACATCTATTTTGCTTTCTAAACATCAATATCGATGTATCTACTATACTTCCTAAACATAAAAATCGATGTCTCTACTATACTTTCTAACATAAATAACAAAACATCTTCGTTGCTTTTCTAAATTTAAATAACAAAAATCTAAATTTACATTTCTAAATATGAATTACAAAACATCTACTTTACTGTTCTAAATATAAAAGCCAAAACATTTAATTTTACTTTTCTAAATAGAGTGACAAAACATCTTCTTTACTTTTCTAAATATAAATGACAAAACATCTTCTTTACTTTTCTAAATATAAATGACAAAACATCTTCTTTACTTTTCTAAATATAAATGACAAAACATCCTTTTTATTTTTCTAAATATAAATGACAAAACATCTTCTGTACTTTTCTAAAGATAAATAACAAAACATCTAATTTTCTTTTCTAAATATAAATGACAGAACGTCTACTTTACTATTCCAAATGTAAATGACAATATCTGATTTCATTTTCTAAACATGGTGACAAAGCATCTACTTTACTTGTTTTAAATAAAAATGACAAAACATCTAATTTTAATTTTCTAAATAGAGTGACAAGGCATCTACTTTACTTTTCTAAATATAAATAACAAGACATCTTTTTTACTTTTCTAAATATAAATGACAAAACATCTACTTTACTTTTCAAAATAAAAAAGATTAAATATCTAATTTTACTTTTCTAAATAGAGTGACAATGCATCTCCTTTACTTTTCTAAATATAACTTATAACAATACAGCTACTTTCCTTTTCTAAATATAAACGATAAAACATGTTCTTTACTTTTCTAAATATAAACGATAAAACATGTTCTTTACTTTTCTAAATGACAAATCATCTACTTTACTTTTCTAAATATAAATAACAAAGCATGTACTTTATTTTTAAAATATAAATGACAAAACATCTACTTTACTTTTTTAACATATGAATAACAAAGCAGCTACTTTAATTTTCTAATACATAATAATAAAACACTACTTTACTTTCTAAACATAAATAACAAATTATCTACGTATAGGTATAAACATAAAGTTGTCCGAAAACCTGAGACTTCTGGTTTTTAAATGCAATACGTCGAATTAAAAAATCAAAACCAGAAATCACAAGTCACCTGACAAGGTTATATTTATGCCTATACTTTACTTTTTTAACATAAATACTAACAAAACAGTCAATAATAACTGTCATTGTTTTCTTCATAGATATGTTCCTCTTATTGTTTTGGTGCTTCGGGAAGGCTGTGCTTCGTGACTGTGGCCTTTCCTGGGTGACTTCATAAATATATTATGTAACTGGCTAGAAGATATGGCAAAAATCAAGTTAGATGTCTTCGGATATGAATGGGTATTGTTTATAGAAACTATTTATCCCTGTAGTAAATCAAAACGTGATTTGATATTTGGTTTCCGTAAGACCCAGAATGACTCGCAAAGACGAAGGATTAAAATTTATTTGCTCAT
This sequence comes from Anodontia alba, assembly GCA_964016985.1. Lineage (NCBI taxonomy): Eukaryota > Metazoa > Mollusca > Bivalvia > Lucinida > Lucinidae > Anodontia > Anodontia alba. The sequence continues at coordinate 50,809,520 of OZ024821.1, forward strand.
AAAGTTTTCATCTATAATGCATAACGCTGCTGTAATTTGCGATCCAATCTCAGAAATACGAAAACAGTCCATTGCATCGGGCTGCACTGCTTAGGAAGCTGAGTGGTTTCCATGGGAACTGCACGTTTATCAACAATGCGCACGATTTATTTCATGTTGGTATTGTTTTCCGGGACGGATTAGAACAACTTAATTGCTAGAAGCCGAATCTAATGTCATAATGTAATGAATAACTCACCTAATATGAAGCCTGCAAATTTGTGCGATTTGGCAAGATACCCCGCTGACAAAATATATACTGACCCCCAAAAAGAAAAGCAACACTTAGTCTACTAAATGGCGAAAGAAACAAAAAACTGTAAAATTGATCCAATGTGTAAAACGTACATGCAAATCAACAATACATAGTTATTTGAATTGTTTATTCCTCAATGCGAAATTGGTAACTAATCTGTATTTTTTTTTTTTTTTTTTTTTTTTTTTTATTGTCATATAAAACAATGTACTAATTATACTTTTATGTACAATTCAAAACTTGTTTGTCGTTTTCGGTCACAAATTGCGCTGACATAAGTGCTTGTCCGGGTTTTCATTCTTGCACCTTGTAGTAAGCAGAATTTCCTGCGTCACAGCTTATTACACAATGTTTCTGTGAGCACAAATAATTTACATATGTTTGCACAATGGATCGAAAATGATGTTTAAATGGACTGGACGCACTTGGTATACTTTACGCCATGTTTTACAAGGGAGGAGATTTTTGGGACTTCATGTTTGCTTTTCTTTGCACCCAGACACTTCTTTAAAGGGTTCCACTCTGAAAGAAATGAATTCGCTCCCAAAAGAGCAAATTCTATCCTTTTAGAGTAGATTCCTTTCAGAAGGGAGCTAAACAATTTTGACACAGTTGTCACCCTTGAAAATGTATCAGTTCCCCTGTAACTACAGTCGAACCTCGTTATCTCGAACTCGCTTATTTCGAATTACCGCTTATCTCGAATTGAAAATCTGATCCCTGTTTTAACATGCAACTATGACAACAGGTAACAAAACAATGTGGAAAAGAAGGGAGCAATTTCTTCTCTTTTTCACATTATTATATATATATATATATATATATATATATATATATATATATATATATATATATATATATATATATATATATATATATATATATATATATATATATATATATATATTTCTGACTTCAGGAGTCAAATTACATATTCATTTGTTAAATGTGTTGTTCAATTTATTGTTTTCCTCACTCTCTCAACTCTGATATGTCGAGGTACGGATATCTCGAAGTGTTTCAGTGAGTCCCTTGGAATTCGAGATAACGAGAGTCGACTGTATATGCAAACTGCGGTGGTGTAGTTTAGTCCATGCAGGGGCACTGTCTGGTCAAGACCCATTATTTCCGTCCTTAATTTGTACAGTATCAATTAGGTCTGTAAGCGGAAAACGAAGATCCTGACTAGAATGTCAAACTGTGATGTGAAGGGACGTTTTCTCACATTGATGAACATGTTGTTGAGAGAAGCTGATACATTTTCAGCTTTCAATACCGTATTTAGCCTAAGAATTGACACACTTTATCTACGTTCCATACTTGTCTTAAATTTTTAAATAATCCATTCTACAACCTTTTAATGTGTCTTAAATATTGCTGTATGTATGGCAAACAGTGTTCTTAGGCGTCTGCTCTGGATCCACACTGTTTGCAAAGGCATATTAGTACCAATACTTAGGGTCATTACGGTAACTAGAATCAATCATACTTGAAGTTCTATGTCAGTTATGAAATCAATTAGTCTTAGTTCTCACTCTGTGGTCTTTATGAAACTATCCTTGTTTTCTTAAAGACGGATTTCGTCGAGTCCTCCAAACTATTTTCATCATTACGCAAAGTCCGGATTAAGTCTAATGGAACTTGGTCGCGTCGTTCAAAAAGGGCTTCGACGTTTTGTTACTTTAAATATTTATAGTGCGCTAGTTTCTGGAACTGTCGAAATTAATCTACATATATAATGCATCAATTATTGTTAGTATTAAGGCAACATGGTACACCTGGGATGCGTTCATTTAACCAAACGTTCACGGTTACTCACAAAAAAAAGCAAACTTTCCGTTCAATTGCGGCAGTTTTCAGCGGAGGGTATCGAACATCCCCAAACTATTCTAAAAGTGTCTTTTGGAACAACGTTTGTGACTGCCTATTGGCTATGCAACTCACCAAGCCCTTTTTTTCAAAATGGGTTTGCTCTAAAAAGAATGAATTTGCTCCCTTAGGGTTCAAATCCTTTCATTTTTGAGGAGACCCCTTTTCAGAGGGTAGACAGAACTTCGACAGTCACCCCTTGAAATTGTACCACTTCCCCTTAAATTATAAAAAAAATACATATGTTAAATATAACATACCAGGTTTGTGTATCTTGCATATTAGACATATTTGATCATGAACGACTTACTCTGAGATTGATTAGATGGGTTGTTGGGTACATAAGTTATATTCTCTTTTGTTTATTTCCAGAGCATTAATACTGTCAAACACAGTATTCTGTATATTCCAGACTCTGTACCTGAAACCAAACGCAAACTTCAAACACCTGCTCAATAATAAATGCAAGTAACCAGCGTGGCATTTGAAATCAACTGGCAAACAGTTGAACCGCGCGATGTGAAAATGAGCCCTCGAAACGTTTGAGCGCAGCGAGGAGCCAGATTAACACGTGAATGCGCACTGTCTGATCAGGGTCTTTGCTGTTTGCTTACGGAACCACTACGACCTGGATAATATATAAATGTATAGCAAATGACCTTAACCGGTTGTTTGCCTTCTCTGTACCTTTATTCAGAAGATGTGTTAAAGACGAGTATTTGGTGATAAGTTAGGAGTATTTTTATTATTTCTCCATAAAAAACATGTTGTTGGTATTCATTAGAAGCGCCTTCATAAGGCGCTTCTAATGAGTACCGACAACATATGCTTTTTACGAAGAACTTAAGAAAAATATCCCAGAATTATCATAAAATACTCGTCCTTAACACGTTCTCTGTCTACTGTTTGTCAGAAAGACACCTTTTCTCAAAGTGTGGTTCATTTCTTATTTTACAGGCATCTGTATACCTATGTTTCCAATAGTAATGAATCTGTTTGATAATGTTCATGGCTGTAAAATCTAAGGACACTCATTGCAGCTTACAGTCTTGTTATAGACCGATGGCATTACGTACACATTCATACATATAAATCTGTCCCGCTTAGTACCATTTTTACTTATGGTGTTGCATCTGTTCCGTAGCATGCGTTGTAACCCAATGTTATAAGAAATAACGGTACACAGAGCGTCTGCTCTTCCAAAGACGTGTAATCTTTGGAAGATTTCTTACCCCTTAGGTCCATATCGAAATAGTTGAAATACTGACTGATTGCTCGTAAATTCAAAGACAAGTCGAAAGAAATGATCATGTTTTTCCTTTTATGTGTAAATTTTTCGTTAAATATAAATATTTCCACTTCGACATCTAATGCAAGATGTAAGGAGGAATTTCATAGAATGTATGCTTTGATTCTCAGAGTGGTAGAGTGTTCGTAAGGACCTGTTGTACCCACAAAAGGTAGGGGAATGGGGCATGTTAGTATTTCTTCTGTTTATGGACCGTCAATCGTTTCTTCCTCTCCTTCTTTATTTTTGTTTTTCTTCTTCTCTACTATCTACTGTCCCCGTTCACCCTTTCCCTGAGAGACGACACAAAATGAATTACAAATCTGTCACATAAATAAATCCAAAATAAACAATGAGAACAATTTATGAAAGGAAAGTTGACTGTCTTGCTGGTAATACTCAACATTGCTTTGTAACTTCCCAGCATGAAAATACATGTACTTTTTAAATGCACTTTATGGCCTGTTGAAAGTGGTTATTTTTCTTCTTATGGATATTTATATAAAATTGAGTTTTAACAGGTGCTACTGAACCTGGATACCCCCTGACTTTGCAAGCAGTGTAGAGCCAGATAAGTTGGCTTCTTCAAAAGGCAACTTATCTGGCTCTGCATTGTTTGTTATTTGGTATGTGAATTCGTATCGACAACCTGGAGTAAGTTTTCTGATTGGCTGACAATTAGAGGTGGGCGTGGCATCTTAATTTATTCAGCATCACAAGGCTTAATTCATACAGCATCACAAGGGTTAAGTTACATAGATATATGGCATTCCGATTCCTTTAAATTGTGCACCATTGTTGCCATCCGTTTCTGTTCTCATATGAACCGAACTTAATGTTGTCCCTTTCTGAGGATACCAACCGGACATTATTGAGACCTTTAATATATTGCCCTTCTTTATCATATGAGCAACTCTTAACGGAAATAAATAATTCTTCCCTTTAAGAGTAAGCCGCATTCGATGCTTTGTTGAATTTTCTATAGACTTTTCCTAAGTGTGCTATAAAGAATTCCTTTCTGGCTATGCCCTTGGATATGTGTACAAGAGTGTCCAGAGATAAAAAGAAATCTTCTAACACTGAACTTGTTTCAGTTTTACGATATCTTTATAAATAGCAAAATTTCGTTCAAAACTAATAACAAAATTGATGACTGTCATTTTGAAATTTTGATTGTAAATTTTCCTTCTTATTTCCTTCTTATTTAAACTGAGATGCCCCATGGGTTTCTTCCTTTGGAGTTTATATTTGACAGCTGATTCGTTTTGCGAGAACAAGAAGTCACTTGGATACTTTTAATGATCTGAATAATCTTATAATCGCAAAACTTCTCAACGAGGGCTGTCGGTATCAAAAGTTACACAAAGCGTTCTCTAACTTTTATCGCCGGTATTTCTACGGAATCCGTATTCTATTGCAGTTTAGTTTATAAATTCAAAAGACTGCAGTTTGCATTCGATTTTCTGATGAAGAATATAATTACCATTATACGAAAACAGCATGACCAGTTATCAACCCCTTTACGGTTAGCAGCTTTGCCTCATTTTGTACTTCCATGATAGTGAATCGGGCCTCAGTCTTAAAACGGCAGTTCCTGAATAGATCCGACGACTAGTGTCTGATATCTGTTGTCTTTGGACGCCCCTCCCCACCTCTGTTCCTACTGGTGGTTCCTTGTTTCTCTGACGTCTATTCGTCATCGAACCCTCAACTTGGCCTCAGAATATATTGTTGTTGTTTTTTTTTTTTGTTTTTTTTTTTTTTTTCTTTTTTCTTTTTTCTACTACCTTTGTTGATTCGTTGTGTGTTTGGATCGATGCATTATTAACGTTGAAAGACGGCGAGGTTTGGAACCTGCAAAAATCCAAAATTTAAGCACCCACCTCTAGCCCCATCCTCTCCCACTCGGTAACTCTGCAATTTGCAGTTCTCCTCGTGCGATTTGTGTATGGTCTTTTTGTCTATGAGAAGTGTGTTTGGGTGTGTTTAATCGTAGCTCTCCTTCTTTTGTTGGCTCTGGGATAGCTGTGTGAACTGGTTGTGATTTCAAAGTTCACTTCTATTCTGCATTGTTCTTATCCAAATGCGTAGAACAAACTGTGTTCTGTCGCATGTATATTCTTACATAGAAACAATGCAGTCGACAAATAACGTTTGAATTGGGTCTTTATACCATATGAAAAACACAGAAGGCCCAGATCCAGATACCCAGAAAGTAGGTATACCATCATGATTATACATGAGCACAATATATACTATAACTACCTGTATATTTGGACAGGATTGACTGACCAAACAGTGCAGACACTATTCAGACGTCTTGCCACTAATCCATAGGCTTGTAGGTACATCAATAGAAGTTAACTGGATTTATTCAAATTTTAGGACACGTATGGTAAGGAGTTAACTTAAAGGTGTTCGAATACTTAATGTAAATACGGTCTATAGAAAGCGGCCATGATCACAAGAAGACAGAATAATAACTGGTTCTAACATTTACATTCTCAAAACCTCCAAGCAACTCATAGATATAATATATCAGTATTGTATTGCCATCGTCTACATGTTCCCACTTGTCACTTCTCAGACGATGTGTACTTTTCTCCTATGATAACAGGATAGACTAAATCTTACGACACTATGAACTTACATGGAACAGCGCCATTATGTTATATATCATATTACAAACAAGATATGGAAATTATTGACAGGTTTCTGTTATTACAAAATTAAATTAAAGAAAAATATGAACACAGTTCTGATGTTTTCAATCACTTATTTCAAAAACGATTTCTTTATCCGACCAGACATTTACAGTACCAGTTATTCAATATTGTGTCAGGATCTAGTGAAATATCCAGAAAGACAGGCATAGCAATTTTTATCTTCTGTAGGGAACAAAGTTTCTATAAAAAATACAGAAACGAACCAAAACTGAACATTTGTGTCCCTTCTATTAAGAGGTCAAGTGATGGTACTGGTGTGCCAAAACTTACGCTATTAATAGAGGAATTGAATCGCGTTGAAGAGAGTATTCCTTATCAAAAGTCCATTTTCAAAGGTAGACGAAAATTGTCTGCACCTAATACAGGAATTGCAATGATGACGGCATATTTCAAGTGTATTAAAGATGACTCCGCAATTTTCTGTTCCTGGACAGTCTCAGAATTTGCATGTGCATTTTAGGTCGGCAGTCATACAATTCAACTTGCAAAATTTTCTCAGAATTATATATTTCAACCCAAGAAATTACTTTTAGACGCTTAGACAATTATATGTCAATTTCAATGGAACAGCTCACCTCAAGACAGTGAAGAGATAAAAGAACTGGCAATCACTAGCTATCAGGAGAAGATGGATATGGCGTACAATTCAAGAAGAACAGTCATTCTTTGTAAAGCCTTTATGCTTAAATCGATATCAAAACAAATCCGTCAACTTATTGTTTAGGTTTGCATTTCATCATTTTTTAACCTTATAGTATATTAATTGGCAGTTTAAACTCAGATGAGCGAAGCTCTGGATGAGTTTCAGTCATCGTGTTCGGCGTCCGTCTGTGCATCCGTGTGTCTATGAACTTTTGAACTTCTCTAAAACAACTGATTTGGAGCAGGATACAGACTAATCATTTTTGGGTGGGGGAAGTTATGTTTGTCCAAATGGTCACGACCATTGAATTCACTAGCTCTGGATTGCACTAGTACATCATGTCGTGGGTCACTAGGTACTATCCAAACAGTACTTTCGTATGTGTCCCAAGCATAAGAATAGATGGGCATGAACAAACAGCGTAAGCCCTGATCAGGCGCCGCGTTCTGCGGCGTTTGATCAATGTCTACACTGTATACCTCTCACCTAGCAGTTTTAAACATACAAACCAGGAGTACAATGATTTTGTTCAGATGTAAAGATTTGTATGGTGAGGACAAGGTGTCCTGATATGTAGGATAAATACGTTCCACACACACACCAACATAATACTGCAAAGTTAAAGAAACAATTATACTAGAGAACAATAAGGTCTTGATCGGACTGTGCGGACAACCAGGCTGGTCCAACATACTCTTGGCCTTTCGGTAGGTTTTACCTACCTTACGTATTAACGAAGTTATTGATTTCGATTTCTGAGCTGCAACTACGAAAATACGAATCATGTGCAGACAGTGTACAGTCTGCGATGAAGCGATTAATTGAATGTAGAAGAAAAATTATATTACATAAAATATCTTAATTTAGCATCTGTAAAATCGATGTTTCTACAGCTCAACCGTTCTTGTGCCAAGATACGTAAAATAAACCATATTGCACACATCAGCAGCGTAGACTCTGATCAGCTTCTAGAATCACGCAGATCTATCAAGTTTACATTGAACACAATATATATTTTACAAAGTAGGAAATATATACCTGAAATGTATAGTTCAATATCAGACTATGAGAATCAATAGTTTAATCCATATGAATGTTTCTTCTTTGCGATACGGTACATTTTATCATAGCTCTTTGTATCTTTTCTGTGATAGCTTGGAACTCTAACAAACTGTGATACATAAAGACATGTCATACATAACAATCCAAGAAAAATAAAGTTCTAAAACACTAGGGATATGGTGGGAGTCTCCAAAGCAGTTGTTTCTGTTCAACCGAACAAATCATCGAGGCGCAACGTGAAAGAAACGTATCTTCTGACATATGCGCCCAGCGAAGAATCTAATCAGCGCACTCTGATCATTCTTCGTTGTCCACATGAAGATATTTGTGTCCTTGGCTATATTAAATGCACCCGGTGATAATTCTGATCAGACTGCGCGAATGCTCGGGCTGATCAAAATCTTTGCAGGGCATACATGTCCTAAGGTACGTTTTCTGATGTTCGTTTTGATATTCAGTCAATCCTTAAAGTAGCAAGTACAACTGTAGCTGTAAATTGCACAGTCGATGTCCTTAATGAATGGTAAATGTAAACGTGAAAACGACCGGTTAGTTTGGTTCGTCTGTACCCCGATATCATAAACGGTCAAAATGTTATCTGTTGTTTTAAAAGAAATATATTTTCTGGATGCATGTTAGCAAACTTATACATTACAATTATTTTCCATTAACTGCAATACGTGTTAATGTCCGGTTTTAATATGACTGAAGGAAGTCTGTTAATGAAAGGAACATTTCTTTGTTATGTGAATAATGCCGAAACCAAGGGTGAAGATTAGTATCCTGTGAAACTGGTTTAACCCCCTTGGCCCAGCTGTTCAAAGCTACGTTAGCTTAACGAGCTCGTTAAGGATCATTTCGTTAACTGTTTTAGCGGATTCAATACACAATATTATGATATTTCTTGCTGAAAAAAAATGTGAGTAGCTTCTCACATTTTTCAGCAAAAAAATTCAGCATATTTGCGTATCACTCGATGTAAATTTTAACGAAACGTTAACTAACGACATCGTTGGTTTTGAACAACTGGGCCCTGGTATTTTGTAAACCGCCGACCGTTCTAAGTTGGTTTTGACATTTATCATTCCTTGTATTACTTTGTGGCCTCTGACTGCGGAGTTATATTTGTACTATCCTGCTTGGTTCCTTGTTCTTGTGTTTGTTCTGTCTTATCTGGATTTGTGATCACCTCACTTTGGGAAGAGGGAGCTGATCGCCTGGCTAGTCCTTCAGTTATATGCCTTCGCAATAACTGTTCCTATTCGTTTGGTATTTCTCTCGGTATTACTGAAAGATTGCGAGTTTTGAGTGAGGCACTTTCGGAACTTCATTATTTTAGCCCTGAGTTTATATTAAACATACTTTGTAAGAAAGCAAAACTGTATAGCACTCGTCACCAAATTGTGAATGCATGGGTGTTTTCATTTGAAAAGGACTATTATTGTATATACATCAGTAACCTACACACCCACACATAATCCAATCAGGGTCATTCCTTGTGTATATACAGACCTATTAGACCATAGAGGATGTTGATCTACAGCCTAGTAAGCATTCTTTATAAATCTATAGCGGGCCGTTATCGGCCCGTCAGGGTAGCTGACGGGCCGATAACGGCCCGCTATAGATTTATAAAGAATGCTAGCTGGGAGAGAAGGCTCTCATCAGAATATACAGACTCTTTCTCAGTTAGTCGCACGACTCTCATTTTTCTTAACCTGAATAAACAAACTCAATGTGTCGAAATATATTATCTTTCTGGCATAACAACTGCCTAGTTTTAAAAAATAAACGATGCTGTAGAATATGCAGAACTAAATATACATTGTGTAAGTTTAATCTCCACACAAAATAATTGGTGATTTAGATCTCACGCGGGCAAAGAATGTTTGTAATACAATATGAGAAAATGCTAATGAGATTATGTAATATGTAAATGTTGAAGATGAAGATCAACCTACACATATTCTGATCAGGACCTTCTCTGATCATCAAGCTCATCACGAAAACATGTCTATTGAATTTTGACCCCCTTAAATCCCGCTTTTATATAGTAAAACTGAGGTTTACAGGGGTATACATTATTTTTTCTTATTTCTGCTCAAAGCACAGATTGTGGGTACTCGTTCGAACCGCCTTGCCGAATCGGTTCTAACGACCACCCACAATCTATATTTTGAGTAGAAATATGAAGACTATCAGAATTTTTTATCTGAAAATTTTCATTTTTTGGTGGTAAAATTTTCAGTATATTTGAATAGGCATGTTTTCGTAATGTACTCTACAATATATTAGGATTATGTATTGCATTTGCTTTTAGGTAGGTTTGTACGCTACAGTTAGAGAAAAAAAAAATGACAAAGTTGAGAAGCCCATAAAATGCACTAAGAATTGTGCAAAATGTTGATATATAAATAGGCAGGACATTTAAACTAGATTAAACAGGCAAATAACAGAAAATCACTAAACATTATATATACTAGCATACCCCGGGTCTTCATTACCTACTATGGAGGAACATGGACGTATACATTGCCTGTACTTGATACATGTAATTGTAACTAACTTAATGAGGCTTAAATCGCACTGTGTGCAAACTGTGCAAGACAGCGCATAGACACTTCAACAACATTTGGGCTATGCAGGGTTTTCGACTTAGTCTAGCAATGTTTGAGTCCGAAAACTGAACCTGCAGGTCTAAATCAGATGTACTTCTGATGAATGACCGCACCGTTTATCTTGTTATTATCAGTGTACAATAATGGAAGCAATTAAGACTTGTTCGGTACACAATGTGTGTACCACCATTAGGTTGATACTGGACTCTTCCCACTTGTTCGTCTCCGACTCAACCACAGAAGTACTCGAGCATTCATAGATTAAAGGTGAATATGTACAATTATTTCCGATCACTGAATATGTACATTTATTTCCGATCTCCGTCTAAAGTGTCAATTATCTGACTAAAAGATCCCTTGGTTTCCGTGTCTGAGCAATGGTGAAGAGGACAGGCCTCATAGCTTGTGACACCATCCTACAAGCGGCAAATAGGTGTTATAGTATCACAGACCCAACTGTTTTGAGTTTTCTCAAGTCATTTCTATTTCCGTAATTTCACTTTTTTTTTTCACGAATAAATTAAGGCATAAATTAGCGGATTCACAACGTTGAAATAACGTGACGTTGAATCAACGTCGAAACCATGTTGCTTCAAGGTTGTGTGCCTGGTGGAAGTAGGCATCATCTCGGAACTATTTATATACTGCCGACATTGTCTCCTTGTACTTCAGGAGCCAAGAAGTGGTTAAAATCTTGTTTGTGTACAAAAACACGAAACATCATATATTTACCATACAATACATTGGCTTCACCGCTAAGTGTGTAGTTGCAAATGTATAGAAGGACAATCTTATTGTAGTAGGTCTACACATATTTTATCCTACCAATTATATTTAACGATCTGTGGCATATACCACTGAGCCAGAAAACGGTAATAGGTACCTTAGGATATACACTAATATCAGACGTGGTATTCGAGCACTCGGCTCAGGATCTCTGCTGATCACCATGCACTTTATCCAATATCTATGTGCACTGTATTATACCAGTAGCTCAGACCATAACCAACATATGCGAAATCGCAGAATGGTCTCGAACTACTCGCTTCACATATGTCTTGATGCGCCTTGCATTGTCTCTAGGTTGTATTATTCTTTTCCTTTCTGTTGTGGTAATCAGGTTTCTCTTTCAGGTTCACGTTTGTAGAAATTGATGTCACAATTATCGGGATTCAATTCAGACAACTAAAGCAACCATTCAATATATAACACTGCCTGACTAAGTCTGTGCACTGTCAAACCAGGGTCATTAATTTATATTTGCCGGACATTCGGTATCCTACAGTATCTACAGTACTTATTCTTTTGTCCGGACAACAAAGGACTTGATCGTACTGGCAGGATATAGAGACCGACTGCGATTCGGCACTCGACTATGGCAAAAAAGATACTCTTTTCCTGGCGGAATTAATTGTATTCATACAAACAAGTTTCAGAATTGGCTTGACAAAAGAGTTGCATACATCTACTCCGTTTTCTACATTTTAAGAAGTTTTTCGCTTAGACTTTAGTTCGGAATAAATAAATTCGCAAAATACCTCAGTGGCTCGAACATCTTTCGGACTATGTAAATTTGTTCGAAATACGGGTAGCTTGAGCCACTGAGGATTAATCATGGCGCCAGGTCAGGAAGCAAATAACTATAATTTAGGTGAATATTTTCGACCTTCTACATGATAACGGTATGTTAAGTGTACTCATTAGAATCGCATCAATGAGGCAATTCGAATGAGTACACACAACATACAATTGCATGTTTGGCTCGAATAGAGTTCCCTAATTTAATAATTGAAGCATCGCAGAAAAGCATGCACATCAAATTAAATCATCTACGATGAAATAAAGATTAAAGATAAAGGCTCGTGGCAAATACCTCTAACACTGACAGCTGATACTGAAACATTTGTTATCATTTGAGACAAAACCTTTTTTTTTTTTTTTTTTTTTTTTTTTTTGATGTCTTGTCTTTAGAAATGAAGAAAGCATTCGCTGTGAAGCATGAAAGGTCCATAGATCATCAATGTTTTGTGTTTGAAAGCGGATTTTGCACCAATTTACCAGTTTTCCCCAGATTACTCTTTGGGCCTTCTCCCAAGGCATATTATCAATTTGTTCAAACCGTTTTGCATCATTAAAACAAGATGGCCGTCATGCCCGTATATGGTAAAAAAACACCTAAAAACCTTTCTCAGTCTCTATTAAAACCATACTACCGTTGTCAAATAACTATGTTCGTCTATGAATTTGCAATTAGGATTATACCACTGTCTCGAAGAGCAGGGGTAGACTGGTTTAAATGTATCAGTCCGTTCGTACAGTCTTATTCCGTAACTTTTGTTTGTTTATCTGGGTTTTGTTAACTGTTTCGTTGTTGCAAATAAATAATTGCAACGATTTCTATGGCTGGTGGGTTGCGTTTTATTACATCCTTAATGCGCAGGGTAAAATTGTAGCAGACAACATTTTAGGTTCGCTGAAAAAAAAAAAAAAAAAAAAAAAACACATCAAAATGCCGATTTGCGCAGTCACGATTTTCGACTGATAATTTGGGAGAAACAAGTGGGAGGAGAGGTAGTGTGAGAAGAGGCAGTATATAGGGAGGTATGTATATCTATCTACCTGTGGGACTCAGCTGTCACTAATTTATGAATCTAAAGATGATTAAATTTATTAATTTTCCTTGTGAAATTCGTACGCACAAATAATTAATAATCTCTTGATAAGTTTGTCCTTCCTGTCGATTCCCGCCTGACCATTAAGGGACAATATAACCATAGTGACTCGAAAGTAATAACTTGATAACGTTGATGCGATATTTTAACGCTTAGCACTCTGGGTAAAATTTCCAGCAGACGACAGTTTAAAATATTTTTTTTTCTTAGTAAACAGGAGACAATTTGCATGAAATATAAAAACCTGTTTTCTGGGAAAATTATGGAAAAAAAAACTATCATGAATGTGTAGTTTGCTGAATTAGCCAAGGGAGTGGTGAAGGTTAAGTTACATTTACATGTAGCTGCGTCATGCATAAAGTATGCTCTACACACATGGAAACAGGAAGTGGGTATGCCAACAAAGTGTTCGACTACTGAAATATCAACTGCAGAAAAGTGACCGCAGTGATCAGAAAACAAACAGGATAGACTGATCTCGGACTTCGCTAATAAATACAGTATTTGCCGAAACTATTCCTATCTCCCTCCCATACCTGTCCTGAAAATTGAACAACTTTTTATCAACCGTTGAGGTTCTAATATTCTCTTGTGTGAGTGACAAACAGTGTAGAAATCATGTTAAGTGCCGTATTTACTGTAAGTATTCGGACAGGCCTGAGCAAACAGTGAAGGCCCAGGTGAGACGCCGCAGAAAGCGGCGTCTCATCAGGGTCTACACTGTTTGTCACTCATTCAGCAATTTTAGACACAACATCGGGTAGTAAATTGAACCTGTTCAAATTTTAGAATAAGTGTGATAAGGAGTTGAAGATTCCGAATACTTAGGGTAAATACGGTAAGAGAGGCAACAATCATGAAGCACAGCCATCCCCCAGACACTGAACGAAGAAGAGCTGAGGAACAAACAATGACAAGACACGACGGCATGTTGCAATAACAGACCTACAAAGTAGAACTGCAACAGCAGGACAGCATTGGAACGGTCAGAAGATATATCTGTGAAGCGGAAGGCTCAAACTAGACAGGCTCCAGTCTCCAGTGAGTAAATATTTATTCTTATAATCTGGTATGATAATCCAATAAACTATAACCATAACAATATCATGACTACATGTATAAATGTTTATTTTTGTGGATTATCAAACATGATTATAAGAACAAATATTTAATCACTGCGGACTTGAGCCAGTCTAGGCTTAAACGAGTTTTACACGATCGCAACCTCGTGTTTAATTCTAAATCAGCTCAACTTTACAAATAATGTGTTCTGTTTATGGTTTTCTTGTGTTCTGGTCTCAGATCGCCATTGAGTTCTATGCTTTGTTTCATCCAAGTGTCAATGATTATACGTGTTTCACTGGGATGCTACACAGAGGTCATAGCGGACCACTGTGCGGACCGAACATAAGTTTGTAATTTGGAATAATCTCAGAATTAGGAGTGAGCTTTCCCCCTTCACCTCTCCAGTTGTTTTTCTACTGACCGTTCCAAGGTTATACTTTGTTGCAGTTCTTCTTTGTGCGTGCGTCAATGGATTCATGTTTGGTGTTCGTTTTGACATTATTTGACATTGTTTGGCAATCAGAAACAATAATAAAACAACCACAATTTGGACCACGACAGATAGCAATAATCAGGCGCCAACTTTCTAAAATAGATTAGCTATTGTCCTGGGTATACCCTGCCTTTGCAAACAGTGTAGATCCAGATCAGTTGGCTTCTGAAGAAGCCAACTGATCTGGATCTGTACTGTTTGTCATTCAATATGCGAATTTATATGAACAACCTAGATTAAGTAACCTGATTGGCTGAAAATTGGAAGCAGGCGTGGCATCTTAATTTATCCAGCATGACAAGAGTTAAGGAAGAAAATTGTCGTTCAGGAAGCCCAACTCACCGTGTAATTAACCCTTTCATCCTCGGATCCCCGAGTTTCTTAAGTGGACTCTTCCATCTTCAAATATGGTCCGAACCATGGTCCCTAACAGGTGTCTCAGTCAAAAATGAAAGCATAATGACAAATAGTGTAGATCCTCATGAGATTATGAGCCGTCTCATCAGGCTCTACACTGTTTGAAAAAAAAAGATGTTTTGGCCAGCAGGGCTGAAAGAGTTATTGAAGGAAGCAACGTTATCAATTGTTAATAAGGTCACAAACTGTTCATACAGTTTGCCGCAATACATTTACGTTATCCTTTTGTAGGGATTGACAATTCTTTTTATTTTTTCCAAAAACTCAGAAATCCTTCTGAATTATTAGTCTGAACCGCCATTCATTACATTCGGGTTCCGATAGACCTTTCTGCAGAAGTGTTTTCAAGCTAACGTGACGTTAGGAAATTAAAACAGAATGACGGAGATACAATCTAGAAAAAAAAATGTTCACGCAGTTTACCATAAGGATACTGCTGCGTTAGACGTTTAGCAGTTAAAAGTTTATTCGATCATAAAACTTGACTAGATACTTCAGCAAAACGTTTAAGTTAAGAAATATATACACCGTAGGATGTAACCGTGAGACAACGCCATCCGGAAACAGTAATAATTTTTTGCAGAGATTTTATTGTAATATAAATTTATGCACATAAATCCATAAACGGGGCCACTGTATCAAAAGCATTAGCTATATTTTGCTGAAGTTCTTTTTGGTAAATGTCAGACAGTGATTTGATCCTATACTGTTAGATCAGGCATATATTTCTGACTACCTATGCTAACTACATCAAGCGTTATGTCAGTTAATGATAATAAATGTGAAGCAATATTTTTTTTTTTTTTTTTTTTTTTTTGCGTTTCTATATTTAAAGCTCAAACAAACTTAACAGCTTATATATTTATACATGTACGCTTATCTGACTTTTGCTCGGCAATATTAAAAAACAATGTTTTAATGACGATAAAAAACAATCATTTGTGCATATGATTCAGATTTGTTGAGCTCTTTCTGTCAAACAAATAATCAAAAGGGTCCCTCTCAAAACAGAATGGGGTCAAAACTGGAATCACTTATACGAATAATCTCTCTTTCATTCTGTTTAGAATAAGAGATGAAAACAACTGATCTAAATCGAAGTAGAAACAAAATTACCCATTAATAAAAAGTGACAAGTTACATTTGGTTTTGAGTAAATATGAGTCGACCCTTTTCAGAAGAGAGGCCTAGCATGAAAGGGTATATCCTTTCTTCTTAACATACACCCGGATACACTTTTTGCCATGGCGAGGCTCACTTTCATATTGATAGAAATTTGTTCTAATTTCCTTTCTACTAGTTCTCTTTTCATTGCAAATATTATTTAATTATTTAGACGATGTGTGTTTTTACCATTTATTATTTATGAAACGAACTGAGCCTAAATATTGCTAAATTAAACAGCTCCAGCGGTTTCAACAAAATGTTTTCTTCCTTATCCCCGAGGAAATCATTAGCCCAGTAATCTAAAACCTAAATGTTGGTGTCGGTACACGTGATACAAATACTTGAGGCGCTACATCAGAAAAATAATTTCGGACATGAGCGCCCAATGAAGATTCTGATCAGACTGCTCATTCGCGCAGTCTGATCAGAATCTTCACTGGGCACATTTTGGATAGCCAAGCATGGAAAGTGTCTTCGTGCGGACAATGAAGACTTATCAGTCTGCGCGAATGCGCATGTTGATTTGAGTCTTCTTTGAGTGCACATGTCAGAAGGTACGTCTTCTCACGTCACAGGCTTATTTCTTTCCTGGTATTAGTTCGTTGGCTCTTGTGGAAAGCACTCTTACGTAATTTATTTACGTTATAAAATTTGAGCCAGTGCACAGCACTCCCTAGAAGATTGCAAGTGTGTCCAACGAAGATTAAGATCAGCCTGCGAATCCACACAGTCTGGTCTGTCTTCGAATGACACGTTGTGGGAAGCTAAGGATCCAAAGCGTCTTTAGGCGGACAGGGAAGACGCTGATCAGACCGCGGAAGCGCAGGCTGGTCTGAGACTTCGCTGGGCGCACATGCAATCTTCTAGGAAATGTTGTGCCCTGGCTCATTTCTAGTGTTACATATCCCGGGATGATAACATGTAGTTTCATTTCGCATTTTTTTTTAAGTGCTCGCTGTAGGGGACACCCCATGTCCCCTACCCGATCATTACGAAAACATGCCTATACAAATATATTGAAAGTTTTACAACCAAAAAAGGAAAATTTTCGGATAAAGAAGTCTAATATTTTTCATATTTCTGCTCAAAACATAGATTGTGGGTACTCGTTAGAACCGCCTCGACGAGGCAGTTCTAACGAGTACTCACAATCTATGCTTTTTTGCAAAGTAAGAAAACTAAAGTATACCCCTGTAAACCCCAGTTTTACTATATAAAAGCGGGGTTTAAGGGGGCCAAAATTATATAGGTGTGTTTTCGGGATGTTTTGCAGATTACTACATTTGCTGCATATGTTACTATGACACCTGTTGCATAGGTATCAAATGCTGATGTCTGCGACCGATGATAAGGCACTTTTAATCAGAGACTATCCATTTCGGTATTTGCTAACTTAAGTAAATGCAGAATCTGATATTATTTGCTGTCCCTTGATGCTCATGCCATCAAGTGCTTTCTGACACAAAACAGAAATCAACGTCATTTTAGTTGTGTATATTTGATACGTCAATTACGTTCTTGATAACCTTTCTAGAGTCCAAGGAAGGCCGATTGTTGCACTGGATTCACAACACAAGAAAAGGGCCCTTATTCAATTTGCGGAGAACGCTGCCCCTGATCACAGCCTGGTCGGGTCCTTCGTTGTCTGCTTACAGAATAAATGGATACTATAGTATATGGAGAAGAAAAGAGAATGTCCAGATCAGACTGCACGGACGCGACCGCTAATTTGGCTCGCATATGACATAAGGCGCCTTTTTCTATGTTGTTCATCATTTGGTACTGGACTAGAAGTACCCTATCGTAGATATCGTTACTGATGTTGACTTGGCTTCATTCCTTTGGATGAAAGTTGAATGGATTTCATTGCCACTCGCTGACTGGTGGAAATTAAACAGTGTGTGTGTGTGTGTGTGGTGTGTGTGTGTGTGTGTGTGTGTGTGTGTGTGTGTGTAAGTGTGTGTGTGTGTGTGTGTGTGTGTGTGTGTGTGTGTGTGTGTGTGTGTGTGTGTGTGTGTGTGTGTGTGTGTGTGTGTGTGTGTGTGTGTGTGTGTGTGTGTGCAATAATCTGCCAGTCATTTAAAAATATTTAAAAATATCAAATAAATAAATATGTTAGGCGTAAAAAAAATAGCTGTGTTTCCGCTAACCCGACCGACCCTGTTTCCAACATCCGCCTCTGCTATTTTCTATCAGTAAAAAAGCAAAATAACAAAGTAAAGCACCGACCCTCAACAAAATACCCGTATTTTCATAAAATTACAGGACCGACACTGTTCTTTTCTGGAAAATAAAAAAAAAAAGGTTCTCCAACCTACCAACCAAATTTTTTTCAGCATGTTAGCGGAAACACAGCTATAGCTATTTTTTACCTCTAATATCGTTATCAACACAGCCGCCACGTAATTTAGTGCCATTAGTCATTGGTGTACCACTGTCACCAGAGTACATATATCTTAACTTTACAAACCACCGGCTTGGGATGAGTTCAAAAAGATGAATTAATATACGTATAGAGTGAAAACAGCCTGTCTCTCTCCCTTTTCAATCACCGTAGAGGGTTATCGTAGAGGGTCACAGTAAAAAAAGTTATAACGGTATAATGACTGTTGTTATAGAGAGGTGACAGTTGGTAGTGGTCCCGCTCACACACTATATATATATTAGAAGAGTTCATTTTCAATTTTAGTATGTCAGGCCATGTGATATAGATATTCCTAGAAAAGAATGGCTAAACTATTTGCAAACAGTTGATATCCTGATCAGACGCCACAACAGGCGTTGTTTTATCTGACTCTGCACTGCTTGCCAATTACCCTTTCGTGTAAGGAAACTTAATTGGCAACTTTATATGGCTAATAATACAGAACAAAATTACCTACACACATAGATGTAGTGGCATTGTCGTATTTTGACATACTCGTAAAAAAGGTTAAAACCGTTTTTAACAACCCTCATGCTTAATACTATTTCAGCACTTATAAGCTTATACTCGTGTTGGATCAGCTGGAAAAACGTTGCCAAGACTAAATGTCAACAAACACAGACATTATTCTAAGCTTGTTAATTTTCTATTATGCATAATAAATGGCAATGACTTTTATGGCATAAGCGGGCAACGAAGACCCAGATCTAACTGCGCGTTTGCACAGTATGATTAGGATCTTCGTTGTATGTGTCTAGAACCAAAGCCTAATGTAGAGTCAAAGCCCCTTATTGACTGGCTGATCTGGGACTCCCTATTCATAAATGTCATAAAGGCTCTTTTCTTGCGTGGAATATCAAATGAGCCGAAACGTGAGAAAACGTACCTTCTGACATTTGCGTCCAACTAAGACACAAATCAGCCTTCACAGATCAGAGTCTTCGTCGTCCGCATGAAGAAGCTTTGCGTTCTTGGCTATCCAAAATATTGAACCGGCCGCCGTCGTTATGACAACGCGCGATTCGCCTTCATATGACAATCGAGCCACAACGTGAGAAAACATACCTTCTGGCATGTGTGCCTAACGAAGTCTCAAACTAGCCTGCTCATCTACGCACTCTGACAAGAGTCCCAGGTATCCGCATGAACACATTTGCTATCTTCACTGTACAAAAAGATTTAATGGTAAATACTGGTAACTGGCTGCCAGTACATGTACCGTAAATTTTAGGGGCGCCTGTAGATTATTTACAGTAATAATTACGCAAAGTAAGGCAGTGTTGGGCAAGGTAGATAACGTGTACGACATAGAAGGGGTGTGAGCTACCGCACCGTATCTTTGGCTTACACATCCTTACCCCATTCTACAAGGACATTCCTGCGAAAGTTCTGTGGGGGCCCCGTAAAAATTACGGTAAAGGCGCTGGCAGCCAGTTGCCAGAATTTACCGTAAAATCTATGGGGGGTTTTACAGTGTTTGCTAACATTGGTTATCCAAAATGCGCCAAGTGAAGATTCTGATCAGACTGCGCGAATGCACAGGCTGATCTATATCTTCGATGGGCACACTTGTCCGAATATATGTTTTCTGACATTGGGCCTCAATTTCTTTTAATATTTCTAGTGTATTGTAACATTGCGTCGCGGCACATACAAAGTGTCATTATTGTACTTGAAAAATAGCGAATACTTAGGTTATCCGGTGCACCCGTGAGATCTAACTACAGCGTTATCGTTGAAATGGCCCGGATGAGGCATATTTATTGTGACATCTACTAGCATAATATCAGACAGTGAAAACTTTGATCAGACTGCTTTGTTTTACCGTACACAAGAAAAGGCCTTTATTACATTTATTACAGCTTGAAGCTGCCGTGTTATGTATGAAAAACCATCAATCACACACTCTGCTCAAGGTTTCAAGACTGGGCTCATCGTATTTATCTAAATATTTGAACATCTGTCTCCTTGCCATGCTTGAGCCGCGACATACGAAAACTGACCTTGCGCCCAGTCTGATCAGAGTCTTTGTTGTCCGCATTTAGAAACTTTCCATGCTTGGTCATCCAAAAAGCGCCAAATGATGATTCTGATCAGCCTGTACGATTGTGCAGACTGATCTGTATATTGGCTGGGCGCATAAGTCCGAAGGTATCTTTTGTAACGTTCCTGTTCACTTGTTTTTAATGATAATGTGTCTGTACGAATACGTAGGGTAAATACAGTAATGTTTGGATGGATACACCGACTATTTTCATACGTGTTTCCCTCAGATAATTACTAACAGGATTAAGATTATCCAAGACAAGACATTTACAAGGATTCTAAAACGCTCTGCATGCTAGGTAAATATTTCAGCCGACACCATTTTGATTTTTTTTGTTTTCTTATTTTTTCCGAGAAAATAGGTTTTAGCATTTTTTCATGAAATTTTTGAAACATTTTCTGAAGAAAAAAAAAATGATAAGAAAACTATCAACAGTTTATCGTCTTCTGAATGAGTCCAGACAGGGATAAAGAATAACAAAATCTTTACTCTCTATGTTCTGCTGCTAAAGTATAGAAACGCTAAACAAAATAATAACTTATCTCCTGTTGCTGCCCGTTTCAACTGTTGATGTCATAAGTCTTATAGTTCTACTGATCACTGAAGATTGAAATTAACCTTTACCACTCGATGGGCGCATTCAGCAAACGACAAATTGATGTTATTGTTTTCTTATTTTTCCCAGAAAACAGTCTTTGACATTCCACGCAAATTGACTACTTCCTTTGGAGACAATTTGCATGGAATGTTAGTCTGTTTCGGGGAATAGATAAGAACTATATTTCAAAATGTCGTCTGCTGAAATTTATACAAAGCATTCTCGAGTATTATATCACCAGACCAAAAATAATTGAATCAGAATGATTCCAAATTGTTTTGTAATTTATGGGTGGCACTTCTTCATAATTATCAATAATACCATTGTTTACTAATCTGAAAAATCTTTAATTCTTTCACTGTCACAGGCAATAATAATAGGCTTTTGCAAACAGCATAGATCCAGATGAGACGGCTCAATGAGCCGTTTCATCTGGATCTACGCTGTTTGACATTCAGTCTCTCTACATATAAACATCTTTCCAAACGATTGTTTGTTAAAATAAAAAAAAAGCAGACGACAAATGTCGTCTGAAACATCACGAAAACATACCTATATAATTTTGGCCCTGTTAAGCCCCACTCTTATATAGTAAAATTGGGGTTTACATGGGTATACATTATTTTTCTTTTTTCTGATTAAAAAAACATAGATTGTGGGTTCTCGTTAGAACCGCATCTGCGAGGCGGTTCTAACGGGTACCCACAATCTTGTTATGAGCAGATCTATGAAGAATATCAGAATTTTTTATCTGAAAATTTTCATTTTTGGGTGGTAAAATTTTCAGTATATTTAAATAGGCGTGTTTTCGTAATGTTTGGCACCGAAAGATATAAGAAAATCATCACTCCCATTAAAAATAAAAGAGAAAATACCGAGGAAATGCAACAATCACAAAGCACGGCCTTCCCTAGGTATCAAAAGAAGAAGAGATTAGGAACAAATAAACAAACTCCACATATGAAACCACTGGTGTAATGGAAAAAAAAGGGCCGCCTTGGAACTGTCTAGAAACACTTTGTGGGCCGAGTGCGGGCTCAAACTAGTTTTACTCGAGCGAAGCCTCACCCTTACATTCTGATGTAGCTCAAAACTACAAAAATATGTTTGGCCTACATAGAGGTCCTCTACCTCATTTGCAAAACATCACAGTGAAACACAAATTATCAAAAAAACTGTGATGAAGCAAAGCAAAGGGCTCAATGGCGATCTGTAGTGAAAATATAAGAGAACCACAAACATAACCTCGATTGGTCTGACCACAAAAATTGATAGTCAAGCACCAACCTTCTGAAACAGACTAAGCATGGAGGCGTCATAAAGCCTGGTCTTGCTATTGAAGAGCGAAGCAAAGTTAACAACCATCGGCAACATTTTTTCGTGGAGATTGATCATGAAATATCTTCTGCGGTCATTCCCTTCCGCTGATTCAAAAATGGCAGTTGTCGTTTCTGGCGAAAGAAAGTGCACAATACAGTTAACCGCTTAACGGACTAAGCCTGCCTAGTAGAAGTGCACTTAGATAAACTGACCGCGCTCGACATGACCCTATTGGGTTGATTTGGCCGTAAAACCTCAACACAAATAAACAAACAACTATAATTGGATTAACAACCATGCAAGCAGTTCGTTATATTTGCGAAAAGATATTTTCGCAACTTTTCTCTGTGAATTGTTCTAATATTTTTTATGTCCCACACAGAAACAGATACGAAAAACCATGTCTTGATAAATGAAAAGTCTGACAACTGCTTATTAAAATAACATAAACCTTTTAAATTTAAATGAGCCAACGTACCTTCGGAAATGAGCGACCAGTGAAGATTACGATCAGACTGCACATTCGCGCAGTCTGATCAGAATTTTCACTTGCAAAGTTTCTTCATACGAACAACGAAGATCCTGATCAGACTGTGCAGATCGTTGGGTGTACGCGTCAGAAGATAAGCTTTCTCGCGTTACGGCTCGGAGGACATTGTTTGGCTTTTTTCGGAATGTCGTAACAATTTGAACAAACATGCGACTAGTAACGTATGTACCAAAAAATCGACAAATTGGATGCGTCGCTGGTTGAATATTGCAGTTTGTATAAATTACTACTCTATCATATCTGTTTAAGGCAAGAATAACGGGAATTATTGGTTAGCATGGTAACGTATGTGCCAAACAGTATTATATGTCAATTTATCTGAGGACAAGTGAACAACACTCTATTTCTTTGCTGCAAGGAAACTGAGTTCAGCTCAAGCTGGTGCTAGTGGCTGTGTATACAGCCCTACAAACTACAGTATTAAATATGAAGAGTCCCAGTCATACCGAGACTCCGATTTTTTTGTGTTTTTGTTTCCAAGGACAACCTTTATAGATTTTGTTTTCCATTTTACGCAGCTGCAGGTAATACAAAAACTTTGTGATATAATATAAATTTCTTTGTGATATAATATAACTTACGCCATCTCGAATTATACCAAGTAAACACACTACGTCGCATCAATATGCTCTTTCGCGGTCGCCGAGACGTCATTGCGTCTCCAACCATTCAGCATCATTCATCAGTCCCACAATACATTTTTCATTGCAATATTGTTCATAATCATTTGCTTATTGATATATGTATAACCTGTATCTTTCATGTCCAGTTATTTGCTGTCCAGAAGTATGTCTATTCTTGTGATGGTGTTAATATATGTTTCATGACCCAATAATATTGCATGTACTTGTTTAATGCCCCCGAAGGTCCTGATTGGAAAATAAAAAAGTATTCTATTCTATTTATACGGACGTCACCGCAACGGCATACGAAGTTATCTCTACCTTGTGTGTTTGCTAGACAGTATCTAATTCCTTGGACCCCTTCTAAAATGGAATTTGCAGCTCATCACCACTTTCATCGTTTGTGTATTAAGATAATACACGTATAACAGATTATCATGTTTTTTTGTTTTTTTTTTTTAATCTCTATCTATTCGTCTTGTGACATGAAGTAAAGGTCAGAAACTAAAGATGTTTATTAAACATCGAATTTAGTTATGTATTTAGGATAAATTTGTAGATATGCAAGGGTATATTGAAATTTTGATTAGACCTCTTGGGGCAAGGAAAGCTGTGGTAGGAGGGTCATACATACACTTTTTCAAGACATGGACATGTAGCAAGTCAACCAAATGGCATAAAGAGTAGAACAAGGTCAAACATACACATGAAGACCTAGAATGGGTGGGCTGACCCAAGGCTTTGGACTGGGCCATGACCAAGGTGAGGGTAAACAGTGCACTTTTTTCCGAACATAACCATACAGCATATCAATACCGAATGGTATGAAATTTAATAATGGTTGTAGGGTCAACATTATACTTTGTCAGAACATGTCCATGTAGTTTACCAAAACGAATGTCATGGAAAGTAGAACTAGTAGTCAGTAAAGATTTTAGCCTGAAGTGGTTTGGGTAGGGAGGGTGCCAGATTAGCAAATGGACAGACCGTCGTCTTTAAGACAACGCGCGCTTCTCCTTCATATACAAATGTAATTAGCCACAACATGAGAAAACGTACCTTCTGACATGTGCACCCAGGATAAATCAGATCAGTCTGCACCTCCATGCAGTCTGATCAGTTTTCGCTGTCCGGATAAAGAAACTGCAATATTCGCATCTAAAATGCGACTTGTGAAGATTCGGATCAGACTGCGCGAATGCGCAGGCTGATCTGAATCTTCGCTGGGCGCATGTGTCTGAAGGTATGTTTTGGGATATTGCGGCACAATTATGCTAGGTACATAGCCGTAGTTGACTATTTTATGTTATTGTCAGCGGTGAAATCTGTGTATATCTGATGAAAATAAAAGTGGTATCAATCATAAGTGAATTGATATCGTATCATTTCACTATAGTGAATGATACGATTTATATTTTCACTCTTCGCTTTGGACGACTTCGGTTTTCTTCACTGTTTCAGAAATGGATGTTACCTCCACTTCAGATTTTTGAACACCTCTAACTTTTTTGTTTCTGAACTAAACTATCAAGTGTTGGTATGCATTTTCTTAGTTAGAATGTAAGGAACATTATGATATCAAAATTATTTTGATTCGCCGAAACTTTTTTGTTTTCTGTCTCTCCAGCGCTTCACATGTTAAGCACTGAGCGTCGACGCCATGACGTTCATGTTTTGTTTGGTGACGTTACTTATGACGTCAGAAACGCGCATTGACGTGTGAACAATAAAAAAAAGAAAATTTACTCTTTTTCAGTGAACACCATAAAAATTTTCATCTCGTGTAATGAAAACATTCAAATTTTCACTCGTGCTTCGCACTCGTGAAAATACTGATGTTTTCATTTCTCTCGATGACAATATTTATGGTATTCACAGCAAAAGAATAAAAATCCTCTATATACTATGTCAGTAAAGTACACAGCGGCAAAACGGTGATAAAAACAATGTTTCCAGAATTAGTTTGGCACGAAAGGGTTTATCGTTAAACTGTTGGTGCATTTACTTTATACCTTGGTAATGACTCTAAAGAGCTCATTTGGGAAAACGCCAGATCTCATCAGTGATACTGAATAAATCGAATAGAAGCGATAAGTTCTTGTTCACGTATAATAACAGTATTACTGAAATGAATATGAACCTGAGAACGGCATTTCCCACAAGATTGCATGTGCGCCCAGCGAAGACTCTGCGCAGGCTGATCAGAGTCTTCGCTGTCCGCCTGAAGACGCTTAGGATCCTTTGCTAACTATACAGTGCCCCGGGAAGACTCTGATCAGACTTCACGGATACGCAGGCTGGTCTGAGTCTTCGCTGGGCTCACATGCAGTCTTGTAGGAAATGCTGTGCCCTGGCTCAGATTTGAATAACAGCATTACGAAAATGAATACTTGAAAAGGAAATTCAAATCTGACCACTAGGTGAATGATACCAGTGAGTCTAGAAAAGACATTGGTCAAGTGGTAATTCTATAGAATTTTGTCCCGATTATAAGGTCATTCTTGACTTTTTGTGCCAGTTGTGCACATTTCCTGAATTTGACGTCGTTATTTGCTCAAAACCCAAAAGTTGAAAGTAAACTGTTGAGTCAGACGTAAATGTTGAAGCGCAGATGTTAACAAGCACTATACATTCCCACTGAACACGATCCGCGAAACAGCCACAGACAAGAGGAAATGCCTCAGTTTATTACATGTAATTAACTACTTAAGGATATATGGCTATCAATTATAGATAGGGAACAGCAGCACAATATATGCGACTTGCGTTGTATACCTGACAAGCATAATATGGATAAAAAACATATCATACAAAGGCTGTTGTGAACGTTTTGGGACATTAAGGTTGTAAAACTGGGAGTAAAACTACCATTGAAATGAGTCCCTTTTAAATAAAACTATCAGTGGCAGTGAAGACAAATGTCTTCAACAATAAAATTATTATGATCATACGGCATACTCAAAGTGAAGTGTGATCTTTGATCATCAAAAGTTCAAAGAAACTCTTGGAAAGCCTGAAATCGTACGCCCCTTAAAATAGCTGACTGCATCTTATTTGTTTTGTTTCTTTCTGGATTTTTTCCAGCACTGCCCCATTCCTTACAAAACAAAGCTGTGTCTATGAGTATATGTGCAGTCCACAGATTCAGATCATCCTGCAAATCTGTGTCCATTCTTATTTGAACCATTGTTGAATGTCGATCGATTCAATTTTATCCATTACGAAAACATGCCTATTCAAATAAACTGAAAACTTCACCACCAAACACTGAAAATTTTCAGATAAAAAATTCTAGTAGTTTTCATATTTCTGCTCAAAACATAGATTGTGGGTACTCGTTAGAACCGCCTCGTCGAGGCGGTTCTAACGAGTACCCATTATCTATTTTTAGCAGAAATTAGAAAACTAATGTATACCCCACTAACCCCAGTTTTACTATAAAAAAAGTGGGGTTTAAGGGGGTCAAAATTATATAGGTATGTTTTCGTGATGTTATTCTGTAAATTGGACAGAAAGACCTGATCACATTGCACATAATGGCACAGTTTCGAATGACACGACTAACCGGTTTAATCGCAAATAGAACTGTACCATTTAAATGTAACAGTCTAAGTAATTTCAGCGAACGACACTGATTCTAACAACAGATGCCACTAAACTTTGAACTTCCTCTTCGGCACCGTTTCGTTGACACTTACTTTTGAATATTGCAGGAAATGGGCGGCCTGCTAATGGATACACTTTAACCTTTACCACTCTCTCGTCTAATTCAGCAGACGACAAATTGATCATGTATTTTATTTCTTTTTTCAGAAAATAGGATTTGACATTTCATGCAAATTTTCTACTTTGGAGACCATTTGCATGAAATGTCAAAACCTGTTTTCTGGGGAAAATAAGAAAAAAATATTTCAAAATGTCGTCTTCTGAAAATTTACCCAGCATGCTAAGTGTTAATGATCTACCAGTACGCATTACGAAATCTACATCGTACAATGACACTTAGACTGGTATCAGTCGTAGATGTTTGACTTCTCTCAGTTTAGCATGTCTCGTTATCGTTTTTATTGATTTATTTTATACCTGCCTCAAATATCTGATGAGAGCATCTAACAAAACAATAGTACTCGGGCAAAGGTGTGTTTTAGGAAATAAATACAGATATAGATCTGTCCTGGAAAATACAACACTACAAAATTGCTCACTTTAAAAAAAGTTTTTTTTTTTTTTTTTTGTTTTTTTTTTCAAATATCAATTGTTATTCTACTTATATTATCAAGATGGCTTTGTACATTATATTTCTCTGTAGTTGTTCTACAGGAAGTAAAACAGAAGTAGGGTAGCCGAAATTTGATAGACATATATACTTTATTAATACAGTTTGCCACTAAGACCCATGTTTCTGGGGAAAGAATGTGCACAAGTACTAGTAAACCGCTTAGAGGACTAAGCCTGCCCAGGAAAAAGTGTGATTAGGTAAAGTGACCGCGCTCGACATGACACTAATGGGTTGACCGAGCTGTAAAACTTCAACACGAACAAACAAACCCAAAAGACCCATGAGTAAAATGCAATTATGCAGGATAGTGGCTATCCAATAAGGAAAAAAGTTATTTACAGGCAACTGTCAAGTGCCATAAAACTTTAAATTGGCATATTTACAGTGTCAAGATCAAAACACGTTAATTTGACTATTTATAGTCAACTGTTAATGCCAAAAAAAGTTATTTACAGTCAAAAATGTAATTTATTTATCATATTTTATATAAATGGATCATATATATATATATATATATATATATATATATATATATATATATATATATATATATATATATATATATATATATATATATTCACTAAGTTTGTATCAACCACGCCTATCTGCAAACAGAAATGGCGCAGACCAACCTGTATATTTGCAAAATGCTGGTATAGGAATTTGTCTTTGCATATAACTTTTGCAATATCCCCAGTGCACTGTTTAGGCGTTTTTGTCCAGACCAGCCTGTGCATTTGCAAACAGTAACTGAAGTATCATTCTGTTTTGGCGAGGTCCATTTTTATAGCATTTAGCATCAATGTAATTACAGAAGCTGCATAGATGCATGTGGTACTTTGATTGCCATCAATGGCGGATCCAGGAAGATTTCTGAAAGGGTTCGATTTAATCATATTACCGTACTTTACGTATTCGGACAGACAGGCCTGAGCAAACAGTGTAGATCCAGATCAGACGCCGCAGAACGCGGCGTCTGATCAGGGTCTACACTATTTGCTACTCACTCTCTTCAATTTTACACATATTCACAGGTAGTAAAATGTCTTGTTGAAGCAAAGTATAAGGAAAAGTGTCCAAAATTCATCAAATTTATCCAACATTTCCTATGAAAATGAAATGTTGAGTCAAAAAGGGGTTCGATTGAACCCCTGCCCCATCCCCAAAACTCCTCTGAATCCGCCCCTGTTCGTTATTGTTCCGTATGTTGGGAGTGGTGCACCCACTGTTTCATCAGATAGAACTGAAAACAGAAAGGAACGGAATATTACTTTTAGTTGGCATGTTGTACATTTTAGTACACGTTTGTAAGTTTATTCATAATAACAGGCTAACACGTTATTTGGAGGGTAAACAGCAAGAAACTTATATCAATGTCCGTTGATCTGATGTTCTCACAAACGTTTGTGAGTTCTGTTATTTAATCCATTGTTGTTGTTGTTGTTGTTTCATGTCCTGATGTATGCATTTTCATTTCACGTTTGGTATACTTTAACCAGTCATTTACAAATTTTACTTTGAATGGCTGTCTATCTGACGATATATTGTATAGCAATCTGTAACAACTATCACAGTACTGATACAACCTGCAAGCAACCCACAAGATGACTCCAATGATTTGTGGTAGAGGTCCACTCGACGTAAAAGTGCTCATGTCTGTTTAACACTTACCACGCTAATGGAAGATTCTGCAGACAACATTTTGAAATATTTTTCTTATTTTTCCTAGAAAATAGGATCTGACACTTCATGCAAATTGCCTCCTTATTTTGAAATATATTTCTTAGTTTTCCTGAAAAATAGGATCTGACACTTCATGCAAATTGCTTCCTAAGGAGACAATTTGCATGAGGTTTCAGATCCTATTTTCTAGGAAAAATAAGAAAAATATTTCAAAATGTCGTCCGCTGAAATTTTTACCCTGCTGCAAAGTGTTAAAAGTACAATGCAGCCTTTATACAACCGCCAACAGTTCTAGGAAAAATAAGAAAAATATTTCAAAATGTCGTCCGCTGAAATTACACAAAACAGGATGTTGTCATCTGACAATTTGCCATACAGAGTGCTGCTCGTAAAACTTAAACTGAACGTGAGGCACATCCCGTAAAAATTCCCGACCAGTTACCAATGTCAACGTTTCCATATCAGACTTATCTCATTCTATTTTTCCTCTTATCATCGCACTTATAACAGTTGATTTGTGATGACATTGGAAGATGTCTCACACACATAACGGCCCACGATTGCATGGACTTGTGTTACACAAGAACACTCACAGAGTTTGATTTATGCCAAGTGGACACTTCTACCGCCCTCTTTGGACAGGTCTGTTCTAAAAAGAAGGGTGTCTGGTTAGATTTTGTTATTACTATATTTTATGGAAATTCCTGTATTTAATGCAAACAGTGCAGACCTGCTTGCAGACAGTTCACATGAAATGGCATTACTTACTTTCTTTGAAAAATAAAATATGCAACCTAATCATAAATGTAAACATTCATTTTCATCGAAAAATATCAAAAACAAATGTTTCAAAATGTCGTCTGCTGCAGTTGTGACTGGCTCTTTAATGCTTAGCACTCTGGTTAAAATTTTCAGCAACCGACATATTGAAATATTTCCTTATTGTTCCAAGAAAACAGGATATGTCATTTCATGCAAATGTCAAATCCTCTTTTCTTGGAAAAACAAGAAAAATATTATTAGTTTGTCGTCTGCTGAATTTGCCCAGAGAGTGGTAAAGGTTAAGGATTAGGAAACAGTTATTAGCGTTGGAAAATGAGTGCAACCATTCATACGATATTTGCAATGGTATGTGTTTAGCCAAACGAATATTGGCCTCCGTTTTATAAGTGCATAAAAGAAACAGGTATACAGATTTTTCTTTACGTGATGTTTATTCTACAGTTTGTATCTTTTGCGAGCCTTTGCGAGCAAGACTGGAATTACTGAACGAGTGTTATAAATATCACATAAAAGGAACACAAATGTAAGATTCTCTGGATCACATTACGAAGCATCTGCGTTTCGTATGTGTGTCCTGTTCACAACGTCAGTGTTCCATTATTTGTGTTCTGCTCGCAGTGGATCGGTGGCTCGCTGTATCGCGTTGTTACGACCGTAATCTGCAGTAAGTAATCTGCAGTAACCCTGCAAAGCGCATTGCTGTCATATGAAAAGACTCCACCTCTCGTTCTTTTATGTGTTCTTTGTTTCCAAGGGCAACGTTTATATATTTTATTTGAAACGCAGTTGCCTTCCTTGTGTCAGAAGTGTTAATAACACTACAATCCATAAATTAGTTTCGAATCAAATAATTTGGTTTAACGCTTAGCACTCTCGGTAAAATTTTCGGCAAACGACATATTGCAATATTCAGTTTCTTGTTTTTCTCAGAAAACAGACTTTGACATTTCATGCAAATTGTCTCCATTAGAGACAATTTGCGTGAAATGTCAAATCCTGTTTTCCAGAAAAAAATATAGGAAAATATTTCAAAATATCGTCTGCTGAAATGTTTACCCGGTATGCTAAGTGCTAAGTGCTAATCCATTCGCGACAGACGGTGTAAAATAGTAAAAACTATATCTCCATTTAGTTGAGATGAGCAAATATTATTTACAACGACAATCATATTCAGTGTCTAGCCTTGCAGATGTATGTTGTTATCATACAAGTAAAATTATTGTAAGGAAAATATATCTAAGCCGCAACGTCAGGAAGCGTACATTGTATCTACAACGAAGACTCATTAAGCCTACGCATCCGCGCAGCCTGATCAGAGTCTTCCTTGTCCGGATGAAGAAACTTTGCCCCCTTGACTATTCAAATGCTGTTAGTGAAGAGTCTGATCAGACTACGAATGCTGACTGTGCGATCTGAAACTTAGCTGGACGCACATTTCTGAAGTTTCTGACAATGAGGCTCATATATTTCCGGAAGTACTAATACTGCTTGCTGTGACAGGATTCTGTTGTAACAAAAATGGTGTAGGTGTAAGTATTGAATATTATAGAACGCAATACGACACATAAAATGACTCGTTTGTACTGTATATAGGTGTGATGGATTTTAAAAGAAAACACATGATAATGACTTTAAGCGGACTTGGCACATCTGATCGATGCTCCGCCATGTTGTACAATGGAGACAGTTTTAGTAACTTTAAAGGAAAGAATTTGCTCCCCGTAAATTCTTTCCTGTTAGACTAGGCCCTTTTTTCAAAAAGGAAAGCAACAAATGAAATAAGAATAGTTACTTGCACTTACTGTATTACTTCCCATCACGAAAACATGCCCATGTAATTTTGACCCCCTTAAACCCCACTTATATATAGTAAAATTGGGATTTACAGGGGTATACATTATTTTTCTTATTTCTGCTCAAAAACTTAGATTTTGGGTACTCGTTATGTTTTGAACAAAAATATGAAAAAATATCAGAGTTTTTCATCTGAAAATGTTCAGGATTTGGAGGTGAAATATTCTATATATTTGAATAGGCGTGTTTTCATAATGCCTTTTTAACGCATTGCTGTTTCTGCGTCAAGGGGAGCAGTTCTTTCCTTTTAGACAAGATCCCTTTTAGAAGGAAAATTAGAATAGTTATCTCAGCTTACACTGTATCATTCACCTTTAACGCATTGCTGTTTCTGTGTCAGAAAAAAATAGAACGGAGATCATAACCTTGTATTCTACAATTTGGTTTCGGATTAAATGATCGCCTGAGAATTATTGAACGTCATTATTCTTGTAGAGCATAACACGAACAAGGTCTATCAGATGTCATTTTATGAAACCTTATAGCTGAATATGGCTTCCTCACAAATGAGAAGTAGTTTATCTGTTCTTAGATCAGTGAATTTTACTTAATACCTGATAAATGGAAATTCTCGTTGATCTTATATTAGGACTGAAAGACAGAAAATGTCTCCCAATAGATCAGAACCTCTTTATACGACGGCTCATTATAAGACGGCTCAGATATAAGATGGTGTAAAACTGGCCCCCACAGCGTTGTAACCAAACAAAAATGTATAGATTATGTTGACAAATGACCATTTAAGATAATTTTTCTGTATAATCTAGATATTTTGTTTTGATACAACACGGTTGTTCAGCAGTTTCATTTTGAATCCCAGCAATCGTGTTATAAAGATGCTTTGGTGTATTTAACCAGCTATATACATGTATATATCAGCAGACGGCGTGGTATTATGGAAACCAAGTTTGCATTGGGTATTCTCCATATTACAGTTAAACTTCAATGACACGAGCACCGATGACTCGTTTATTGTGGCTGATTCGCACTCGTTTTCGAGTCTCTAGAAAATTCTTCCAATAGCTCGTAACAAATATTTCGGGATGTTCTAGGGAATTTTCTTGTTTTATCATGAAATGTATGTTGTGTGCATTTATTAGAATCACCTCATAGAGCCGATTGTAATGAGTACACACAACATATCATTATTTTATAAAAGATCGAAAAGACATTCCTAGATTATCTCCATTTGCTCCTGACATTGCAATATAATTAACCCTCAGTGGCTCTAACTACCCATGTGTAAAACAAATTCCATGGTCCAAAAAATGTTCCAGCCATTGAAGTTCGACTGAATCTAAACTGTAAATGGAGATTCCCAAGAACGTCCACGGTCACTATACACAGTTCTTCCACGGAAACGAAATGCAAGAGGTTGTGAAGTGCTTTATATCATAAAGTGACAATAAAGAACACCTGAAAGGGAACCGAAACAAAAGCACTTTCTTAGGACGGGCAATAGCAAAATATAAGTGAAGATACCGGGGAAATACAACAATCACGAAGAACAGCCTTCCGAGATACCAAAAGAAGGAGAGATAAGGAACAAATAATGACACAACAACTTGAACGCCAAATATGAAATCACAGATGCACAAACAAAGAAGAAGTGCAACAGAGAAGCCTCCTTGGAACAGGTAGAAGAAATACTACTTTGGGATGGGGTATGTGTATGTGTGTGTGTGTGTTTGTGGGGGTAGGGGTGAGGAATGCGGGGGTGCTTAAACCAGTTCTACTTGCGCGAAATCTCGCCCTTAATTCTCATGCCGCTTCAAATTACAACTATATGTTCGATCCGCATAATGGTCCTCTATTTCAACATCACAGTGAAACACATATAATCAAAAACACTGTGATGAAACAACGCAAAAGACTCAATTGCGATCTGAAGAAAGAACAAAAGAAAATCACAAACAGGACCACAATGAGCCCGACCACAGGCACAGCAAGACTGTTTGTTTTCAGAAAGGTGTATCGCACCCGAATTTTATGGCGACTTAGTTTATAAATTCAGGGGGATTGTTTGTAATAGTGATTTTTCGGAACAATACAAAAAGATTGTCAGTCATTCCAAAAATGTTAGATGAGCCAGCCAATGACTAAACATACAATACGATTTGTACGACCAGTGAAGACTCAGATTAGCCTGCGCATCTGCGTTGTCTGATCAGAGTATTCGCTGATCGCAAGTGCCTTCTACAGCCTCTCCAAAGGGATAAACGAGAACTCCTGCCATACTGGACGGATGTACAGGACGACCTGAATCTTTGCTGGTTACACAGGTCCTATTGTAGGTTTTGTCATGCGCTGGCTCAGGTATAGCATGAATGTTATGCGGCAAACTACACGCACGTTCAACTGATCTGGATCTGCACTGTTTGCCATAAAGTATGTGAATTTATATCAACAATCTGGATCAAGTAATCTGATTGGCTGAAAATTAAATATAGGTGTGGCATCTTAATTTATTCAGCATGACAAAGATTAAGGGCGATGATGCGATCGTGTAAAACAAGTTTAAGCCCCCAACCTATCTTCCTTCCCCACCGCCCCAAAGTGGTTGTTTCTGCTAACCGTTCCGATAGTTCTTCTCTTGTTGTTTTCCTTTGCTGTACGTCGGTTGTTCCAATTGTGGCATTGTGTCATGTCATTGTTCTTCATTTCGTCTTCTTTCTATACCTCTGGAAGGCTGTGCTTTGAGAAGTGACCTTTCCTTGGTAGCTTCGTTTACATGTTTGGTTTCCTAATTAATCTGTAGGTCAGTTTAGAAGAAAATAATGAAAACGTGAATTCCCTATTTATCAAGACTGTAATGAAACAAAGATGGGGATTCCACTACAAACTGAAAGAAATTAAACTAGATTCTTTGATTATAATAAACTCTGCCGAAATGGCCAAATCGGTTTATTACTGAGAGATTAGGCTAATTAGGTACTTAGGCTATGTCGCATAGTGTACCATACTTTACTGCTTGAGAGTGAATGTCAAAAGTAAATCTCTAGTCTATATGCAAGTTTAAAGCACACGTTTTAATGTTTCTGTCACGAAACACTGAGATTCAGAGCGTCATTTAAAGTGATTAAGTTATTTTTATGGTGATTATGAATACAGTTTCCGTTAGGGCCATGTCTATCAAGGCTTATCCTTCATTATCTGTTATTATCGGTCGAATCTGAGTTATTCCAAACAGAAAGTGACCTTATAACATATACAACTAACATTTTGTATTTTTAGATCAGCACAGATACCTGCCTATCTGCACATCTTCATCACGAGTTTTGATATTTGTCATTTACGTTTTAACCCATTTATGTCGGGTGGGCTCTACTATCACAACTCTTTGGACCGGTTTATTTCCAATAGAAAGGTGTCTAGGCAGTTTTATTATAACTATGTTTTATAGAAATTCCTGTATTTACTCCAAACAGTGTAGATCAGTGTCAGACGATTCGTTCTGCAACCTCTGATCTGGGATTTGACTCTTTGCCAATGTCCCATTTATGGGACGCTAGGTATTAACGGGTTAAGATATCATTCCCATATTGTCTCTGTTCTAGAAGGGATAAGTTATGTAGAATCACAGGCAGATCTGGATATACCCTGTCTATACAAACAGTGTAGATCCAGGTCAGTTGACTTCTTTAGCCAACTTATCTGGATATGCAGTGCTTGCCATTAAGTATGTGAATTTGTATCAACAATCTGATTAAAGGAAGTCTGATTGGCTGACAACTAGAAGTGAGTGTGGCATCTTAATTTATTCAGCATGAGAAGGGTTAAATGAGATTGCCAAGGAGATGCCACAATTACGAAGCACAGCCTATCCGAGGCACCTACAGAAGAAGAGATTAGGAACATGAAATGACAAAACAAACGTCACATATGAATACAATTACGCACGAACAAAGAACTTGAACAGAGAACCGCCTGGAATGGTCAGTAGAAAAAAAAATACTAGGGGACTTAAACCATCTTTACTTGCACGAAATGTCACCGTTGGAAGTCTCAAAAATTATCTACCAAGTGTATCAAGCACGCTAGTGCTAAAAACTCTGACCGTGCTCGATTTGGAAGCGCATCCGACTGGTCATAAGGAGGTTGTGGGTCCGATCCCCGCCGGGTCTGGCAACATTCTGTCATGGAAATTTAGCATAAATATTTTCTACGTCATTCTCTCTCTTCCACTGATTAAAGAAAGGCAGTTGTCAGTTTCTGGCGAGAAAAAATTACACAAGTACTGGCTAAACGCTTAGAAGACTAAGCCTGCCCAGGAAAAAAGTACAGGCTAGACATGACCTTAATAGTGTTGACAGGGCCGTTAAACTCCAACCCAAACCTAAAATGCTAAAGCTCTGAGTCAAGATGGTCTGAATAAATTAGTTCACCAAATGCATTTCAAACGCTTTCTGTTTGATGGAATAGGGAATGTATTTGTCATACTTACAGCCAGTTCTCAGATTAAAACTGGTGAATGCATCTATGCGGTATTATAGGAGGAAACGAACCCCGTTTCCATTAGGGTTCAGCAAGTGTCATGCCGCATAGCCTAGTACTTTCAATAATTCATACTTGATCATGACCATCACAGTCGTTTGCAGTGCTGGTAGTTGTTTTGCTTGTTTTGTTGTCTTAATTTTGAAACATATGGTTCCAACGAAAATCAGGTACAGCAATGGCCTTCGAAAGTTGTTTCAAAGTACAATATTAATGAAGAATCGTTGTATGAAAATGTCGAGACGGAAGACTTGTTTTTTTGAGAAGTGGTGTTAATGATGATTTGTCAACGTGAAATCTGCTTTCAACGAAGACTTAATTGGTACAATAAATTAAAAGCCGTTGTATTATCCCCACGCTTTGAAAAAAAAAAAAAAAAAAAAAAAAAAAAAAACGATGGAATATTGTGAACGCCGTCCGTCCGACCCACCGACCGTCCGTCCGTCCGACCGACCATCCGACCGACCGACCAACCGTTCGTTCGTCCGCCCGTCCGTCTGTCCGTCACGCTATCTTCTCCTAAACCACAGGGCGGAATTCTAACAAACGCTCCATCACTTGCCCACATGGTAAGGGTGTGCATGAGCAGCATTATTTTTCTGTACGTCCGTCGTCCGTCCATTTGTTCGTCACGCTATCTCCTCCTAAACAACTGGATGGAATTCTACCAAACGCTACATCATTCCCCCACATGGAAAGGGTGTGCAAGAGCAACATTATTTTTCTGTGCGTCCGTCCGTGCGTGCGTGTCCGTCCGTGCATCTGCCTGTCACGCTTTCTCCTCCTAATCCACTGGGCGGAATTCAATCAAACTTGGTACATCATTTCCCTTTATGGTAAGGGTGTGCTAGAGCAACATAATTTTTCCGTGCGTCCGATCTTCCGTGTGTCCTTTGTCCGATCATCTGTATGTCACGATATTTCCTCCTAAACCACTGGGCGGAATTCAACCAAACTCCTACATAACTTCCCCTCATGGTCGATCCATCTATCCATCACGCTATCTCCTCCAAAACCACTAGGCGGAATTTAACCAAACTTGCTACATGACCTTTCCTCATAGTAAGGGTGTGCGAGAGCAAGCCCATTCATCCATCCGTCCGTCGACCTTCCGTCCTTCAATCATGCTATTAGCATCATTAGCAACGAGCTTGGTGATTTGCAATGGTGCGCCATCGACTGCGCATTCTAGTTAAGTTTGTTGACAAATATAAAAAAAAAAAAAAACATTGTATTTGTTCTCCCGCGCAACTATTCTTTATATTGAGTTCTCCCTAACGCAGATTTTGAAACTGCAAGTTGACTTTGGATTTACGAAATAAGTGCGGTGACCACTTCCACATATTGAAGTTTGTTGTCAATCAGTCCTTCTTGTCTAAGGAATTTGTAGTCGCAGACGCCCAAAATGGCACCGTTACTGACTCGATATGAAAAGTAATATTGATTCTATCGTAGATTTTAAATACATCACACGTATACAATGTCATAATTGATGCGCAAGGCGTCAAATACCCTGATGCAATTGCCTTAAGGGCCCTAATCGTGCATTTAACATCAAATGACAACTGGATCACAACAGTTTTATAAAGTATTTTTTCGCAAAGACTTATAAATACGCCAAATATTTTAAACGTCTATATGTTGTCCCTGCTTTATGCAATTTCGAAAAAGAATTTGGCTTCAATAACTATAGTTACCAGATTAGAGCAAGATGAGATTGTTTTGTTTTTTGTTTTTTTTGTTTTTTTGTTGTTTTTTTTTGTTTGTTTTTTTTTCTGTTTTTTTGTTTTTTTTTCAGATTAGTTGTCAGTAACCTTAGAACTAAGCTAGGTCTACACTATTCATTTTTATGCATTAATGAGTAACATAATATAATCGGTTCAGAAAAGAGATATACATGTACATTGCAATAAGCTCATTGATCTGAAAGGACGAGAAAATGTCAAATACACTTAAGTAAAGTTCGAGTACCGGACAAACGCTTTACGGCCGCCACAGACCATTTAACACTAGCTGCAATGAAGTTCCATGTAAACATATCCTGCGAAGAAGACTCTATTTGAAAAAAAGAAAAACAATCATAGCAAACAAACGAAAGTTGCAGACTCTATTTTATTGCGTCTGTGCATGAGCAGTAATGTAACATAAAACAATGGTTGCGCCTATTAGACTTGATGGATATTCAATTTTCAAATAAATCAAAATGATTCCAAAGCATCAGGAAATTTCAACTAAAGTGAAACACAGCGTGGTGTTCTGTTGGCATCCCACAGCTATTTACCATGTGTTGTAATGAAAAGAAATACAAATTCTTTGCTTGCAAGGTTTCTATGAATGGCATGTCGGCCTTAGTAGATAACATATGTGACTAGTGCCTGTGTGTTTTATGCAAGAATATAAAATATTCATTTGATACATGAACTCAGAGATGTTCATTCGAACGATACAGTCAAAATATACTTTATAAGTTGTGGTAGATATGCCGCACACATTCATTAGAAAGTATAGGATTTCAATGTTTGCATAAGTTAAATAAGTAAATAAATAACATTTCAGGGAAGGAAACGCTTCAGAAATGGGTCAGTCTCTCTTCTTAAATCGCTTTATGTTAAAAAATAATATGCTGCACCTGAGAGCAAATTCTTTTAGAGTAGGGAGTGGGGCGTCAAATTCTTTCCTTTTAGAGTAGATCCCTTTTTGCACAGGAAAGCAAACAGAAGTTAATAAAGTTGTCGCCCTTTTTATAAATGGTGGTAAATCTACCAAGTGTGCCCAAATCCCTTAATCTACTCAAGACAGTACAGTAACTCTCGCTTATAATATTTTCGATTATAACGTCGACCTCGTACCGTGCCTCTAAATAATATAATATCGTCCCACAATCAGACTGTCTACACAGCTCTTTCATGACATTTATAACTGTATCAATACAATTTCCAGAAGACTAATTGATTTACTAGGCCCTGAAGAATAAATAAAATCGGATATTATTTACGAAAGTAAGCCAATTATAAGAGTAAAAAGGACTCCTAACAGACCAACAAATGAAGTATGTCTGGTATACCATATTGTACAGTCTATCGTATTTACTCAAAGTATTCGGACCGAGAGGCCTTAGTACACAGTTTACCTAGATCAGACTTCACAGAACAAGGTGTCCGATCAGAGTCTGCACAGTTTGCCACTCATCCAGCAGAAACACATAAAATAAACGCAACTAGAGGTCCTGTATATGGTACGTATATTTTGCTTCAAATGGATCCATGATTTTAGACTTGATCGATTTATTGAGTCTGTCCATGAACACTTCGTAAAGTCCAAGACCCACATTCAGCAGTATTCCATTTCAAATATATCCAAATGGGCTCCGTGATCCCCAGCGGGGAGCATATGTATATAAACTACACTATTGTAAGATACGGGAGAGAGTCTTTAAGACCACCACACAGCGTTTTACATTAGCTGTAATGAAAAGGTAGGACAAGGGCTGGTTATGCATGCAGTGGTTGGTGGACGGGGCAAGTTTTTATTTCTACTGTTTCTGTACTCTCGTGCGCGTTTTCCCCCAGCCTCCTGTGTCTCTTTCCTTCCGTTCCTCTTCTATCTTTTCTATCCCTTTCTCCTCTTCTTTAGAAGACATCGCTAAATTACCCATTGCTGACGACACAACCAGGTTCAGAGAAGAATGATCCTTTTTGAAAGAAAAACAACATATAAACGAAACCAGCAGACTTGTTCCCATTGATTTTTTTTTTCTGGGACAAATATTGTAATGTACAACACTGCTCATATTTCAGTCATCGGTTGAGCGATATTCTGTCTTCAAATAAATCCGAATGGACTCAAAGATCCCAAAAGACCAGTAAATTTAAATTGAAGTACAGGAAGACGCTTTAAGGGCAGTCACACAACAATTCCCATCAGCTAATAAGAAGACAGATATCAATTCCTTGCTTATAAGCACTTTTCAACAAGGTTTCTATGAATGGCGTGTTGGAGTACAGTCCTTAACATCTTTTTGCTAACGACTTACAGATTTCAATAGTTCTCAAAATTGTCTCATGCAAATATTCTTTTCGCTCACTAGACATTTTAAACCTGTGTCCAATTTCATTCATCCAAAGATTTCTTTTAGGCTTATCCAATGAACCATCATCCGACTGTGACCTTGACCTTGTGATGTCACAGGACTTGGACTGCTTACCATTAGACCGGTTACTATTGGTAGACAAACGTGTGTAGATGTTGCTCAGGCTGTATGCCCCCTGGACCCGGTTCATGACATGTGGAGACAGACTGATCTTGATAGCTTCTTTGACTTAAGTCTCTGATTATTCATTCTGTCAACTACTGTTGCAAAATAGCTGAACAAGTGGGACTTGTTTAAACTCTGCCTCCAAAGAACGTACCCTATTCAAATTTTCATAGTTTGCAGGAGTTTTGCATTGCATTACGAAAACATGCCTATTCAAATATATTGAAAATTTTACTTCCAAAAAACTGAAAATTTCCAGATAAAAATCTCCAATAGTTTTCACATTTCTGCTCAAAACATAGATTGTGCGTACTCGTTAGAACCGCCTCGGCGAGGCGGTTCTAACGAGTACCCACAATCTGTGTTTTGAACAGAAATAAGAAAAATAATGTATACCCCTGTAAACACCAGGTTTACAATATAAAAATGGGGTTTAAGGGGGTCAAAATTATATAGGTATGTTTTCGTGATGGGGAAAATGAAATTATTCGATTTTTAAATCTAAAAGATAGAAAAACTTTTGATGCATACAGGTACACAATGTAATTACACCAAACGAGTTTGTATTGAATCCTGGCAAAGGTAAGCATATTTATTCTTTTGTTGTGATTAAAGCGCCATATAAGAAAAAAATAAATAAATAAATAAAATAAAATTAATAAGAAAACGACTTTCTGAAAGATGTCGACAGCAAAGTACCGTGCTTACCGTAAGTATTCGGACAGAGAGGCCTGAGCAAACAGTGTAGACCCCGATGAGATCTCATCAGGGTCTGTACTGTTTGCCACCTATTCAGCAATTTTTAGACACAACATCAGGTAGTGATTTTACTTGCTAAATTGTAAAACAAGTATGAGAAGGAGTTAAAGTGTCGGAATACTTAAGGTATCCATCCACTGAGTTTTACCCTAAAACAATCATTTCAGCGTCTTGTAGGTGAGGTTAAGAAGTGCAGCACTCGTTTAAACTATTTATACTCGTAATTAAAATCAATTCGGGTAATCAATTGCATTGCAAACAGCTTAAAATTTAACGTTTCATTTCTGCCTCACTTGTCTCCACGGATTCTGTACATTACCGTATGTACCCTAAGTATTGGGACACCTTAACTCCCTACCATACTTGTCCTAACATTTGAAAAAATGTTTATGTTAGTACCTGTTGATGTGTCTAAAATAGTGCTGGATAAGTGGCAAACAGTGTAGACCCTGATCAGACGCTGCATTCTGCAGCGTCTGATCTGGGACTTCATTGTTTGCTCAGGCCTGCCTGTCCAAATATTTAGGGTTATTACGGTAATACATGTAACTTCTGTCGCTTTATTTACGTTAAATATCCGAGCACCTCGGTTCTAATACATCATACATGTTCTAATTTGAACACAATTATTAGTGAACATACCCAGGAAATGACACACTCACTAAGCACAGCCTTCCCGAGGCACCAAAAGAAGGAGAGATTAGGAAGAAAGAATGACAGAATAAATGTCACATGTGAACCTACAGATGGACAAGCACAAACAAATATTGCAGCAGAGGAATCGCCTTAAGTATATTTTACTATTTTGTGATTCGTCTAAAAACTCATGAATGAGTGAAAAACAGTGTAGATCATGATCAGACGCCGCGTTCTGTGGTGTCTGATCAGGGTCTATACTGTTTGCTAAGGCTTGCCTGTCCGAATACTTAGGGTAAACGCGGTATATCGAAAGTCAGCATTGTTCCCTGATCATATCTTCCCTATATTAACACAGGCTAATCGAAAATAATTAAGTTTTGTCTCCGAGAAAAGATTAAAACTGGAACAAGATCGTACAGAAGTACACAGCGACCTTGCATAGCCATTCTGTTAACAAGTTTATGTAATATATACCCCCACGTTCCCCTTAATATATAGTGAAAACAGGGTTGTGTAGGTGGCTACATTACCAGGAGAACTTTCAGAACTTTGCAGTATTTGAACCCCATTTCAAATTGTTTGACATTTCAATAAACTGTTTGCAATGAATTATATGAGCCAGAGCAGACAAAACCTACAATAAAACTTGTGCGACCAGCGAAGACTCAGATCAGTCTGCGCATCCGCGCAGTCTGATCAGAGTCTTCGCTGATTGCATGTGTCTTTCACAGCCTCCAGGCTATCAAAAAAAAGGGATAAAAGAGAAGCCTTGCCATACTGGGTGGATGTACAGGCTGATCTGAGTCATTGCTGGTCACACAGGTCTTACTGTAGGTGTGTTCGTGCGCTTGTTCAATTATTAGAGGTCACCGTGCTTCATAGCCAAATATTCCATATTTTTCCTGTATCATATGGTAAAAATACCATACCTTATGTGGCTATAGATAAGAGGGATATATATTTTTCTTATTTCTTCACGAAAACAGAGGTTGTGGGTATTGATTAGAAGCGTCTCACTGAGACACTTCTAATGATTACCCACAACATCTATTTATGTGGAAAAGTAAGAAAAATCTTAATGTTTTCGGTAAGGCTGGCACGATTAATCGGATAATCGATTAATTGATCGATAAATTCCACAAAAATGACTATCATTACAGATTTGCTAATAATCGATCATTTAATTTATGTGTTTGTTACTTTATCGTATTTACCCTTAGTATTCAGACACCTCACCGTACTTCATCTAAAATTTGAACAAGTCCAGTTTACACTGTTGCGTCTAAAATAGCTGGATGAGTGGCAAACAGTGTAGGCACCCTGATAAGACGCCGCGTTTGCGGCGTCTTATCTGGGTCTACACTGTTTGCTCAGGCCTGTCTGACAAAATACATATAATAAAGTATTGACAGATGATAGGGTCATATTCAAACAGGTAATATTATGGTCAAATCTTCAGCGATTACTAATCGATTATCAATCGCAATGGCAGGACTGATAATCGATTATCTTTCCAGCTCTGATTAGCCAGCCTTACTTTTCGTTGAAATTGCATCTTATCCTCTGACTTGGATAAGCCGGATACATTTCACATAGGTGTGCTAACGTAATGGACATACCGCACTGCAGAACGCCATGTCAGATCATCATTATTTTTCCAGAGGTGAAATCTATCCCTATTTTCTATTTAGTATACTACAGGCTTTGTAAAGACATCCAACATGTAAACAGAGGCAAGGCGGACACTTTGAAGTACTGTAAAAATGCATGGTACGCAACTGAAATAGTTATTAAATAAATCCATTTATGTCGAGAGGACCTTATCTCTTTGGACCGGTCCAGATCCTATATAAGGGGTGTCTCTGGTTAGTTTTTTTATTATTTTTGTATTTTAAAGAAATTTCTATATTTAATGTAAAACAATGAAGACCCTG
The DNA here is from genome assembly GCA_964016985.1 of Anodontia alba. NCBI lineage: Eukaryota > Metazoa > Mollusca > Bivalvia > Lucinida > Lucinidae > Anodontia > Anodontia alba. Next base: position 50,854,078 of record OZ024821.1, read on the forward strand.
ATCAGACGCCGCCTTCTGCGGCGTCTGATCTGGGTCTACATGTTTGCCAATGTCCCTTTTATGGTACGATAGGCATAAATGTGTAAAACGATTATGTTCACTTTAGGCTGATTAGTTCTTACAATATCGGTGACAACTTTGTTTTGTAATTGGGAATACTAATTAAAAGTCTTAAAGTCGGCCGTCGTAATTTCTAAGAGGACTGGATACATTTGGTAGACAATGCCGCCAAGGGAGACAATGTTTGTCACCCTGCACAGGGGGCAGCATGTCCCTTCTGGAAAGGTGTCTACTCTGAATTTACTCCAAAACGGATCAAATTGTTTCCTTTTCGTTCTTTCACGTAGACTCTTTTCAGAATGGAGGTAAAACTGTGAAAACGCTATTGCCCCCACCCCACCCCCACCCGACCCCTACGAAAGTGTATCGGTAGTTGTAATTAAAACCTTCAATTCATTGACATCAACAAGACGAACACTTTAAGAACTAGAATGTGTCAAAAGGACACGGATGCCCCCGCTTGAAAACAGACGCAAACTGCTAACGCCGGACGTGGACAGAGACGAACGGACGGACAGGAGTAACACTATATTGCACTTTCCACCATTTTTCGAATGGCGGGGGCATAAAAAGCTGTAGTAATTATGATCAGTTAAGAATACGCGAATTTCAAATGCCATCTCGGACGTGGACGGAGACGGACGGATGGACGAACAGACAGACAGACAGACGGACGGACAGGTGTAACACACAAATTGCTAACGCCAAGCCGCATTAAGTATGACCTTAAATGAATAGTCAAACGGAGGGTGAGGACTAAACAATGCTAAGCCTTATCCCATGGAAGGAAATGGAATTGCCTTACCTAAAGGAAGATGACCAAATATGAAAGCAGATGCTGAAAAGATGTATTAGTTATGATCAATTACAAATTCTTAAACGCAAATTGCTAACTAACTATGACCTTGACCTACCTAAAAGGCCAAACTGATTGGTGGGAAACATGCGATGGAAAGGCTTTACCCCAAGGAAAATATGAAAGTTGTAAATATGAAAGTGTTGACCAAATATGAAAGTTGTAATTGAAAAGATTTAGTAGTTATGATCAATTAAGAAAACTTAAACGCAAATTGCTAACGCCATCTCGGACGCGGACGGAGACGGACGGACGGATATCCGCTCTAACACCCGTCTGTCCGTACGTATGTTCGTCCGTTCATCCGTCCGTTGATTTCCGTCCGTGTCCGAGATGGCGTTAGCAATTTGCGCGTAAGTTTTCTTAATTGATCATAACTGCTACAGCTTTTCATTTAAAGCTTTCATATTTGGTCAACACCTTTCACGGGGTAAAGGCTTACTTAGTCCTCACCCTCGGTTTAACCATTCATTTACATACTTAATGCAGGTTGGCGTTAGCAGTTTGCGTTTAAGTTTTCTTCATTGATCATAACTACTAAATCTGTTTAGTTACAACTTTCATATTTAGTCAACATCTTCCTTGGGGTAAAGCCTTTCCATCGCATATTCCGTCCGTCCGTAATCTATACTTTTCAGTTTTGTTACAATAATTTCAGTTTTGTTACAATAATTTCGTCCATCCTAAAACCGTGTTAGATCCGATTCCTTGCTATAATGAACTGTGTTTTAAATGGTTCTTATGCATAACTGAAAAATAAAAGATGTTGCAAACATAGGCTTCACATTAACAAGGCGATCTAATTAAAGTCAACAAATTGTGTGTTTTTTTTTTGTGTGTTTTTTTTGTTTTGTTTTTTTGTGTGTGTGTGTGTGTTTTTTTTGTTTTTTTTTTAAATTGCACGACGGTAGGTTGGTCCTCAAAGTAAATGCTGGCTAACTCTTCAGTCTGTTTCAGATGCTTGGCGCCTGACCTTCAATGTCTAGGCTAGGGGCCTATCGTGGTCCTATTCTTCATTGTCCGTGCGTGGATGGTTTCATATATGGCGTTTGTTTTGTCGTTAGTTGTTTCTTATCTCTCCTTCTTTTAATGCTTCGTGATTGTGGCATTTCCTGGGTATCTTCACTTATATTTGTTCGTGGGGAATAAGAACATATATCAAAACAGTTCGATTGAAAGCAAAGTCATTGTCTCAACAAGGGCTAGGTGCTCGAACTGGAAGACGTTCAAGAAGTGGAAAAAATAAGTAAAGATATCCAGGAAATGCCACAATAAGGACAATTATTGCATAAAAACAGTGTCGCACGTTATTAACAGCCGTGCATTAACCGGCGAAAAGCCGTGTTTGAACAAGGCAATTCACGCGCTGTTAATGCACGGCTACGCAACTTTCAATATGGTCGTACCGGGGCCACAGATTTGCTGCCGTTACGAGATGTGTACTTCCCGGCCCTAGAAGCAGCATAGTCAGTGGAAATTTCGTTCGCGAGACACATTAGTGAAAAGGCGAAACAAAATAGTGCAAGAAATAACGCGAAATGTAGCAAATGTTTTCAGTTTTCATGCAATAATAGCGATCGAACATGGTTTTTCAATGCATTAACATTCGCCAGGTCCTTTGGGAGGTGTTGAAAACCGCGGCCTTCGGGCTCGGTTTTCAACACCTCCCACGGGACCTAGCGAATGTTAATGCATGAAAAACCATGTTTGATCCCTATAATCAATCGCCACATTTCAAACCAAAGACGCACAAACAAAGAAGACCTCCAACAGAATGGCCGTCTTAGAACGGTCAGTAGGAAAACTAAGACACTTCGACACGCATTAGGTGTATAAGAATATTTAATCAAGACGAAGAATAAGACTTTTATGCTATTTACATTTGCACAATCTCATCAGAAACTACTTTGTCCACTAATGAAATAATATTGGGCACGATACGGTAATATAAAGATCAAAAAGGGTTGCATTTGGAAACAAAGAACTTACAAAAGAACGAAATTCGGAGATTCGATTCAATCAAATCTCTTCATATGCAACAATGCAGTTTGAGAGGCTTTCTACGCCCCTAACCCCTCCCTACCGCAGGCTTAAGCGGTATACGGTTTTCTGAAGTAAACAGAACGTGTCCAATGATTCCAAAGGAAATAAAAAGTACAGTCGATTCTCGTTATCTCGACCTCCCTTATCTCGAATAACCGCTTATCTCGAAGTAAAACTCTGGCCCCTGTTTTAACATGAACATCTAATAGCAGGTTACAAAGTATTGTGGAAAACAGGAGAAATTGCTCCTTAGGAGCAATTTCTCCTCTTTTCCACAATATTTTATATATCTCTACCTTCAGGTGTCAAATTACATATTCATTTGTAAAATGTGGTTTTTCGATTTATTTTTTCCTCAATTCTGCAGACCTGATATGTCGAGCTACGGATATCTCGAAGTATTTCAGAGAGTCCCTCGGACTTCGAGATAACGAGAGTCGACTGTATAATGTGATCTATGATGAAGTACAAAGAGACGTTTTACGGCCGAATTCATGGTGGCGTGTTTAAAGGCTAGGGACCAGACTGACAGAATACAGTGGATAACCGTCGTGGTCAAAAGCACAGATAGGTTCAAATCTGCCTAAGACACGTCAAATGATGACGAGACGGAAAAGACATCCATACTGCAACGCCTCGTCCGTGTTTACAAGGAACGCGCCTATCGCCGAACATCAAAACGGAGGGAACATATCTCAAAGGTTCAGAGAAGAAGAAACATCGTTGTCATCACCTGAAACACACGGACGCTCAGAGCAGCAGGTAAAACAGGAAGAACTAGTGCATGAGGCAGTGCTTTAGTTGATAATTACATAAAAAAAAAAAAAAAAAAAAAAAGAGTATGGCGGTTTTCTGGTACACAAGGACACTGTTAACACAGTCATAGGTGGCAAACCTATTCCTCAAGTAGATTCATCATCATTCCCTAGAGAGTAGTCGCTTTTAATTAACCCTTTCAGCCCTGTAGACTAGAAAAGATACCTTTGCAAACAGTGTAGATCCAGATAGCTCATAATGAGTTATCTTATCAAGATCTACACTGCTTGCCATTTTGTTAGTGCTCATTGATTATGCCCGCTATTTACAAAGAATGGGCGTGTCCAAGTACAAAGATGGAAAAGACCATTTCAGAAATCCGGGGATGAAAGAGTCAACTTTACCATAATACAGGCATTTATGATGACAAACAGTGCATATCCACAGCAGTTGGCTTCTTCAGCCAACTGATCTGGATCTACACTGTTTGCAAAGGCGGGCATATCCGGATTCAGCATAAAAGCGGGCTCTTGGAATTTTCCATTTACAACAAACAATGACAATGATATATTATAGATAATACTAACACTAGACGCTTACAATCCATCACGAAGATGGACCAGACATCATAATAATCGGACTGACTTGTTAGAGATACTCTTCCAGTCTGGTGTCAAAGCCGCTAAACCACGAAGTTTTTCAGCAACAAACGTGGACATTGACCAATAATATTTTGGCCGTGTCGAGCAAAAAAGTGGCTTCGACCATGCGCTAAATGCGCAGATTCAGATCATATTGCGCATGCGCAAAGTATCATCCGGGCCTTTGCTCTCCATCCATACATTCTGTAGTATCCAATTATTCTGTAAGCGGACAGTAAATGCCCTGATCAGACTGCGCGGATGACCAGGCTGATCTGGGTTTTCAATCCGCATGTGCCCATAGACTCATTTTCGCTTTGTGCGGCCCATTTAATGATAATCTTCAGAACTCGATCTCGGTTTTCACTTTGACGTGGAGAAATTGAAAGACCCAACTAAGATAGATGCTTTCCAAGCACCAAAAAGGTTGAAATTTTGAACCAGTCAAAATTTGCTGCATGACGAAAACAGTGACCTCTTCTCCATAATGGCAAAGTTGTACGCAGGAGTGACTGAGACAGCCAATGATGTCCTTGGAAAGCAGACCCCGTTTAACAAATGAAGTTTTTTTTACCTCTGAAGGAGCGAAAACAAGAGTAAAGGACTCTGTTATCTAAAATATGTTTGATGAGTACAAAATATAATATTTGTTCGTGTTTACCTGAGCAATGGACATAGCAATTATGTATAGTTATACAATATCGCTGCAGATGTATTGGACGAGCAATGAACATACCAATTATATATCTATAATACTAAATAAATAAAGGAGCCAATAAAATGAACAAGATAGCGAAGATTTGCTGAATTATTTTGATACTGAGTTTTCACAATATTGGCGTTATTTATAATGTCGATATGAGAATTATTTATTTTTACGTAGATTTTCTGATTTTTAGGGTTTGGACTATTTCCGCATTTTAAATTCTCCCAACTATTTTCTCAGAAAAGCTGCAGCGATTGGTTATTGTTTTGTCTACAACAGGTCGACTTCGATTGAGCACTAATAATGAGTCAAGTCGTTTCGGCCCTGGGTTGTTTCAACCTTTTTTTTTAAGTAAGTCGATTTGGGCTAATACGCCGGGCGCTTCTGATACCTCAAAAAAACTGGTACAGGTGCAAAAACAAGATTTCGAAGATATCGACCCGCGCCTAAAACTACACAACCACAAAATGACGATGATTCGGTTCCTTCCTGAACGAGTGTGACATGGATGAATAAACGTCAAAAAGTAATCGAACTCAATCAAACACGAGATTGAAGAGTTAATCCAACATGGCTGCTTCCTCTGTTTCTGCGAAAGGTGAGAAATAAGCACTGCGTGACTAGCACATGGAGATTTTATAAGCACTTTGTCTATTGGCAGCTGTACAGTGCCAGTATATGCCCATTATATTGTCAAAAACAAACAAACAAATAATAACCAACAAAGGAAAAAAAGAACCTAAACACCACTGCGCTTTCTCTGTTTTGCCAGATTCTTACCAATAAAAGCGACGGAGAAGCAGTTCGCCTTGGTCTTTTGTCTGAAGGATGATGAGTTAATCCTGAGACCTGACAATGGCATAATCTCACTCTCAGGTCATTATGCAGTCGTTCTCTATATAAATTAGTAGTCTAATAATCTTGCGCGTACAGAAATCTTGCACACCATGCATTCTAAGGCTGTCCTACTAAATATTCCTTGACCGGCATTATTATTCTATGCATAGGAATGTGTTTATGCTGTAAAACTTAAGACGTGCGCAGTAATTGACTACTGGAATCAACAAACATTGCTTGCAGCATATAAAAAATGGTAGCTTTATCTGTGGGTGCGCAAGATTACCGAACTGCATCGTACTGCTACAACCTCTTTCAAGTATTATGAGCAGTGGCTGGTAACCAGCTACATCTGTCGGATCAACAAATTTTGCAGGACATTTTATAATAAATGTGCAAGACTGGCATCTTTGGTAGGGATGCATACTGGCGAAAAGTCGAAAACAAAAGAGACTAACCAACCATTTAGACGTGCATAGTAAACGTTTAATTGACTACTGGAATCAACAAACATTGCTTGCAGCATATAAGAAATTGTAGCTTTATCTGTGGGTGCGCAAGATTACTGAAATGCATCGTACTGCTACATCCTCTTAATCTCATAAGAAACTGTAGCTTTTCCGTGAGTGCGCAAGATTTCCGGAATGCGTCGTACTGCTACCTCTTTCAAGTATTATGAGCAGTAGCTGGTAACCAGCTACATCTGTCAGATAAACAAATTTTAAAAAAGGAAATATTAACATGTTTTGACTGTTCAAAAGTATTCATTGTTAAAAATTGTTGATGTTTTTTATTAATTGAACACTAGCGGTTGTTTATTTTTTGTAGGTATATTATAAAAGAATCAGTACTTAGTAACTTGATTTGACGTCACGGATCACGTCTCGTGGCTATGCCAGGAACCACCGGATAACACTCAACTTCGTGGTTATGCCAGCGTCTCGTGTGATCCGGTCGTTCTTCGCACAGCCATTCCATTACGAAATCACGCCTATTCAAATATACTGAAAATTTCACCACCAAAAACTGAAAGTTTTCAGATAAAACAAAAAAAAAGCTCTTATATTTTCATATTTCTGTTTAAAACATAGATTGTGGGTACACGTTAGAACCGCCTCGGCAAGGCGGTTCTAACGAGTACCCACAATCTATGTTTTGAGCAGAAATAAGAAAAATAATGTATACCCCTGTAAACCACAGTTTTACTATATAAAAGTGGGGTTTAAGGGGGTCAAAATTATATAGGTATGTTATCGTGATGCGAACGTGATTCGACCCATCAGATCAAGTTACTGACGTAATGATGTGTATGTATCAACGTTGCGTGCCCCTTGGTTGATCTGCATGTCGAGGTAAGCCAAACACAGCCATTCCAAAAGAAAATATACTATCTGAAACATACTAACTGAGATACAAACCAGCTTATGAAGCTAGGCTGTCTAGTAGTTACAAAATATCGCTACAGATAAATTGGACGAGAAATGGGCATACCAATTATATGTAGTTACACAATATATCGCTGCTGATGTATCGGACGAGCAATGGACATACCAATTATATATAGTTACAATATATCGCTACAGATAAATTGGACGAGAAATGGGCATACCAATTTTATGTAGTTACACAATATATCGCTGCAGATGTATCGGACGAGCAATGGACATACTTATTATATATAGTTACACAATATCGTTGTAGATTTATTAGACGAGCAATGGACATACCAATTATATATAGTTACTAATATATCGTTGCAGATTTATTGGACGAGCAATGGACATACCAATTATATATAGTTATACAATATCGCTGCAGATTTATTGGACGAGCAATGGACATACCAATTATATATATAGTTACACAATATCGTTGCAGATTTATTTGACGAGCAATGGACATACCAATTATATATAGTTCTACAATATCGCTGCAGGTTTATTGAACGAGCAATGGACATAGAAATTATATATATAGTTACACAATATCGCTGCAGATTTATTGGACGGGAAATGGACATACCAATTATATATAGTTACACAATATCGCTGCAGATTTATTGGACGAACAATGGACATACCAATTATATATAGTTACACAATATCGCTGCAGATTTATTGGACGAGCAATGGACATACCAATTATATATAGTTACACAATATCGTTGCAGATTTATTGGACGAGCAATGGACATACCAATTATATATAGTTATACAATATCGCTGCAGATTTATTGAACGAGCAATGGACATACCAATTATATATATAGTTACACAATATCGCTGCAGATTTATTGGACGAGCAAAGGACATACCAATTATATATAGTTACACAATATCGCTGCAGATTTATTGGACGAACAATTGACATACCAATTATATATAGTTATACAATATCGCCGCAGGTGTATCGGATGAGGAATGAACAGGATAATTTCTAATTCATCACAAAAATATACCTATATAATGTTGACCCCATTAAACCTCACTTTTATATAGTAAAACTGGAGTTTACAGGGGTATAGAATATTTTTCTTATTTCTGTTCAAAACATAGATTGTGGGTACTCGTTAGAACCGCCTCGCCGGCCGAGGTGAATCTAACCAGTACCCACAATCTATGGTTTGAGCAGAAATATGAAAGATATCAGAATTTTTATCTGTTTTTTTTTTTTTGTTTGTTTTTTTTTTTTGGTAGTAGAATTTTCAGTATATTTGAATAGACTTGTTTTCGTAATGTGTAAAATAAAATATTTGTCCGGATTTATCTGATGAGCAATGGCTAGTGTAATTACAAGTTCTAATCTAAAACATAAAATATTTATCCAGTTTCATCAGAGTAATGGGTATTTTGATTCCCATTACGTATCTGTAAAACAAAATATTATTACAGTTTTATCTGACGAGTAATGGATATGTTAATTCCAATTTCCAATCTGAAAAAATGAACTATTTGTCCGGGTTTATCTCAGTAATGGATAGGTTAATTTCCATTACTCAGCACACTGCATGCTGGGTAAAATTTTCAGCAGACGACATTTTCTTATTCCTCCCAGAAAATAATCTTTGACATTTCATGCAAATTATCTTTTAAGGAGACAATTTGCATGAAATATCAAAGCCTATTTTATACAAAAAATAAGAAAACTATTTCCAGTTTGTTGGCTGTTTGATCTTTGAATTGGCCAGAGTTACTATGACAGATTCCAACACGAATGAATAAAAGTTTCGCAGACGGATGGCAACTTGAGAAGTAATAAATATTTATTAACTCATTCAGACCCCAGCCTTTACCATTGATCGCTTCCTAAATATACAAGTAAATCGTTGGCTAATCGGAGCCGAGAGCCAGACCAAAATACCTTATAACATATTTAAACAGAGTTGGTCCAGTCCAGCCGCTCTTTCTCGTCATGACCTTCGGTTTTCGCCGACGAATTTACAGTGCTTATCGATTCCCTCAGCGACCAGTAAAGCTCCTGAACATACGGGAATGCTCATTCTGGTCAAGTCTGGGGTTGAGGTATAGTTTCTTTTTTCCGGCTTTTTGCGTGTCTGAATAACATCTGTTTGATATCTCTTGAGGCAAACTACGGCAAATAATGCTTAAGCGGTTCAGACGAAAACATTTGTCCATCACTTATTGAACAATATAAACATAACGAAATACCATCCCCTGAGTTTGCCACTTAATATGGAATTCGATGCCGGCGGGTGAAATCATTGAGAAGATGCGAAGAACAAATTATACCCTTGTGTTCGCAGTTTTGTCGGCGCCTTCGCGATACTGTAACCGGACAAAGAAGATCGACCCTGATCAGTGTGCGTGAATACGACAGGCTAAAGTTGGCTTTCGTTGTCCGCATAGAAAGGCTTTTTTCTTGCTTTGCACAGTACAGTCGAACCTCAATATCTCGTTTACCATGGCTAATTAGAACTTGTGTTTGAGTCCCTATGAAATTCTTCCGAAAACTCCAGAAAACAAATATTTAACTTTTCTTCTTTTACTCGTATCATGAACTCGTATGTCGTGTGAACATTAGAATCGCCTCATCGAGGCGATTCTAATGAGCAAACTCAGCATACCAATATTGAATAGAAGATCGAAAAGACTTCCCTAAATTATCGCCATTTGCTTCCAGAGCTCTCGCACATTGATTAACCCTCAGTGGCTCGAATTACCCATATCTCGAGCAATTTTCCTTGGTCCCAAAGATGTTCGAGCCATTGAAGATCGACTGTATATAAATCTTAACACTCCCTTCCACATGGCGATATACCTGAGGTTCTATTTATTCTTAATTTCAATGATAACAGCTTGTTGAATCCTTCAGTTCTAACCAATGGCGTGTCTTTTTCATTTGTTACTTCTTAGTGTGTTCATGAAACTTTGAAGACGTAAAACTTCTTACTTAAACTGACTCTTGAGAAAAGCAAATTAGCAACATAGTCGGAAAAACGTATGTAGGGGCCCCTTAATGTCCGACGGCTCTAAATATCCATTTTTTTCCCTGAATAACGTTTAAAATGCTTGTAAATAATGGAAAATGATTAAAAAAGCGATGATGGCGTGCAAATTTTGGGAAAAAAAAAGCCAGGAGGAAAATTTCAATGTCGGACATTTAGGAACCCCTCCCCCACACCCCATATGGACCTAAATGTCCGCGGACTTAAATGTCTGACAGAATCTGTTTCTGCAATATTTGGAAAGAATATGGTGCGAAACGACAGATGATATACGAATTCGTAAGACTGGTGACAGAAAACACCACAGAAGCGGATAAAAACAATATAAAATCCAATTATTCGCGGTCTTTCACTACCGCATTTGACTCCAAATTTGGATATTACCGGCATAAATCATTATTTTTAATCAGTTTCATTCAGTTCGCATCATATTCTTTCAAAATAGTGCAGAAACAGATTTTGTCGGACATTTAGGTCCGCGGACATTTGGGACAACATGAGGTGTCCCTAAATGTCAGACAGAGAAATTCACATGTTGGCTATTTTTGCATTATATTATAAGTCCTTTTATTTTAACCGTTTATTTTACTGTTTATGACTCAGATAGATATATTCTATCACTTTAAATGAAAATAGAACTTATTAAAGAATTTTGATTTATGTCCGTAAAAGCCAAAAGTCCGCGAACAATTGGATTTTTTTTTTTTTATGTTTTATCTGCATCCGTAGCGTTTTCCGTCTTAAGTCTTACTAATTTTGAATATTACCTGTTTCGCATCATATTCTTTCCAAATACTGCAGAAATAGATTATGTCGGACATTTAGGTCCGCGGACATTTAGGTCCACATGGGGTGTTCCTAAACGTCCGACAGTGAAATTTACATGATGGCTTTCTTTTTGTGTTATATTGTATATCCTTTTATTTCAACACTTTATTTTACTGTTTATGACTCAAATAATTATATTCCATCATTTTAAATGAAAATAAAACTTATTAAGGTCAAATGTCGTAGTGAAAATCCGCGAACAATTGGATTTTATATTATTTTTTCGCTTCTGTGGTGTTGTGTTTGCCACCAGTCTTACAAATTGGAATATTATCTGTCGTTTCGCACTATATTCTTTCTAAATAATGCAGAAACAGATTATGTCGGACATTTAGATCCGCGGACATTTAGGTCCACATGGGGGATTCCTAAATGTCCGACAGTGAAATTTTCCTCCCGGCAATTTTTTTTTTTTTTTATTTATTTATTTATTATTATTATTATTATTATTGTTATTTTTTTTTTTTTTCAAAAATTTCCCGCCATCGCTTTTTAATCATTTTCCATTATTTACAAGCATTTTAAATGTTATTCTGCGTCAAAAAAATTGTCGGACATCTAGGGCCGTCGGATATTTAAGGCCCCTTCAAACGTACCTTCGAATATGTGCGCCAAAACAAAGACTCAAATTAGCCCGCGCATTTGCGCAGTCTAGTCAGTCATAGTTGTCCGCATGAAGAATCTTTACATCCTTCGCTATCCAAAATGCGCCCAATGAGGACTCTGATCAGACTACGCTAATACATAGGCTGATCTGAACCTTCGCTGGGGCACACATCTGAAGATACGTTTCCTTACGTTGCGGCTCATATAGACTGGCTCCAGTCTCTAGTGACAAAATAATTTTTCTTATAATCTGTTTAATAATCTACTAAACACTAAAATAAAACCAAGAAATATCATGACTATAAAGGCTGGTCACTAGTGACCAGCCTTTATAGTCATGATATTTTTTTTATTTTATCTTAGTTGATTATCAAACAGGATTATGAGAAAAAATATTTAGTCACTGGAGACTGGAGCCAGTCTACGGCTGATATAATGACGTACAAAACACCTAAATACTCGCTTCAGCCTCATAATCTCGTACACTGAGTAGATTGTGTTATTCAACAATACGTCATATATAGACACTGAGACGTTTGATGAATAGCAAACGAAGATGTCCATCGTTATGAATCCGTCTATTAGCACTTAGCACGCTATGGGCAAATTCAACAGACGACGAATTGATTTTTTTGTTAATTTTCCGAAGATACAGGACCTGCCATTTGATGTCTGTTTTCTCCTAGGAGACGATAGGCAAGAAATGTCAATCCTATGTTTTGGGACATATAAGAATATATTTGAAAATGCCGTCTGCTGATTTTTTTTACCCAGCGTGCCAAGCGTTAATTTGAATATCACCGTACTGACAACTTGACTAGCTTGTCTGTATCAAATAGAAGAAGTGGCGAGCAACGGATTCTGATTCAAGTTGAACTGATACACTTGAAAGATGATTTGACAAGGAAGACAACTTTTTTGACTTCCTGTTTGCTTTGCATACATCGGTCATATTATAAAAATGCTTCTGCTATAAAACAATGTCTCCGGGTTGGAGCAAATTCTTTTCTGAAGAGTATACCTCTTTTCATAAAGTAAGAAAAACAACTTTCAAAGAGATGCCTCCACTGAGAGTACATGAATTCACTTGAAGTATGCAGTGCTGCAATAAAAGTCATAAGCTGGCCTGTATCAAACACACGAACACAACTGAATTGTATTTATGCATAGAGTGCAATACAACTCTGGGAACCGTGCGGCGTACGTCATTATACCAAAAGCCTTAATCACATTTGAGCCGTGGCCCAGCATTTCCTGCAAATTGCATATGCACCAGACAAGACTCAGATCAGCAGTCTTTGCTGTCCGCCTGAAGATAGTTCGGATCATTGACTACCAACATAGTGCCCTGCTAAGACACGGATCTGACTGTGTGGATGCGCAGGCTGATCTGAGTCTTCACTGGGAGCACATAAACTCTTACAAGAAATGCTCTGGTCAAGCTTATTTTTTGAATAAAATATTGTATTGAAATATTAATATATAATTATATAATTTGCAATATTTGTAAAACAATATCACTTTCCAAGAATTTATAGGAAATTGCTCAACTGAGCCGCCTCATGACAAAACCAACAAAATGGTATGTGTTCCCAGCGAAGACTCAGATCAGCCTCGGCAATCGCTGTCCGCATGAAGAAAGCTTGGGTCCTTAGCTATCCATTGAGTGCACAGCGAAGACTCCGATCAGACTGGGCGGACGCCTTGACTGATCTAAGTCTTCGCTGGGCGCACAATCTTTTCGTTGGTTTTGTCATGAGGCTGATCAATTGTATACGTCGAAGGTTATCAAGGCAAACCATGGGTTAACGTACCAATGTTAAATATATACTAAGACACTGCTCTAAATAAGGTGCTTTTAACCTTTATATATCGATATTTATTTCTTATTTGGTTTAAACAATATTATATTGATAAATTAATGATTATACAAATGCAATCCAAGTGTATTTTATTGGCAATCCTGTAAAAATGCTTCAGTTATCCTACTAGGTTCTAATTCCTTGCCTAATAAGAGTTCTTAGGTGTTTTGGAGAATTACCTTATTTTAAAGATAAGCGTCTATGACGGCTGAAAATCTGGGGCAGACAAACAAAAAATGATAGGCACAAGTACAGAAAGGACTATAAACTAGATATGCGTTCAATGAGCTACCCTCCATTCTTAACCTTGCGTGTAACATTTGATCAAAATCAGAGTCAACATTATCGTACTTTGATGAAGGATTGAGGTTTTCATTTAGGGGAAATTTGAAAGCTGCCACAGAGTCTGCCTGTAAAACATCTATTAGAAGATTATTCCATGTGCATACATACAAGGAAATAAAGGGATTGTAAAAAAAATTCGTGTTTGCTGTTAAAGGTTGGATACGTTCTGAATTTCTATGAGTATGGGAATCATTTTCACGAGCAAGGCGAGGCACCAGCACAAAGTGATAACTTGGGGCGATACCGTGTACTAGTTATACATATCCAGACTTTACCCATTCCTTCTCTCATGTAGTAAATCCCATCTTAGGTCTGCAAAAGCTTTATCTAAATTGCATAACTTAGTACAATGTTCTATCGGTAGCGTCAAAACTGAAAACAGTCGAAAGCTGAAGCTGGTTACTTGTAATTTGTTACTACTTAATGATTACGGATTCGTTTACTGGTTACTGATTTTCTACTTACCGGTTATTGATTCGAATTACTGATTACTGATTCGGGTTACTAGTCATGGGTTTGATTCGTTTACTGGTTACTGATTCGACTACTAGCTACTGATTCGGGGTATACTAGTTACTGGTTACTGATGCGAATTACTGGTTACTGATTTGGGTTACTAGCTACCGGTTCATTTACTAGTTACTAATTCGATTTACTGGTTACAGAATCGAGTTACTCGAATCAGTAACAATTAACAAGTAAATCAATTCAGTAACCAGTAAACGAATCAGTTACCAGTAACAAGTAACAAGTGACCAGCTTCAACAGTAACCCTAATCAGTAACCTGTAAATCGAATCAGTAATCAGTAAATGAACAAGTAACTAGTAACACAATTCCGTAACGAATAATTCGAAGCAGTAAGCAGTAACTAGTATACCCCGAATCAGTAACTAGTAAGTCGAATCAGTAACCAGTAACTAGTTACAAGCTTCAGCAGTAACCCGAATCAGTAGTAAGTAAATCGAATCACTAACCAGTAAATGAACCAGTAACTAGCAACTCGAATCAGTAAAGAATAACTAGTATATCCCGAATAAGTAACTAGTAAGTCGACTCAGTAACCAGCAAACGAATCAGTAACCAGAAAACGAATCAGTTACCAGTAAACGAACCAATAGTTAGTAACTCGAATCAGTAACCAGTAACTCGAATCAGTAACCAATTACTAGTAAATCGAATCAGTAACCCGTAAATGAATCAGTAACCTGTAACTAATAACAAGTAACAAACTTAAAATAAAACTAAGAACAAACTCAACAGAGCCGATGAAACTATCATTAAAAACATACAAGATATAATACGAGACCAAAGTATAAATTAAAATGGGAAACGAAGTTTGGAGATAATCTAAGCTAGAACAATATTTGGCAAAACTCATTTCTACTTCCTGTTACAAATAAAGAGAAACAAATTCGCTGGAAAATAATTACTGAATAATTACAGAATACCGACCAAATCTTATTTGATTTTATCACTATCCCCTAGTAAATGAGACATTATTATTTATAGAACACAGAATTAACTTAATTCTTACTGAAACAAATCATGAAGAAATTTACTTTGACTTAAAAACTATGTACTTTGTTCTAGAAAATCAAAAAATCAAAATAAAAGAATATAAACCTTTGTGAATATAATTTCACATATAGTCAAATGGGCATTATGGAAAATAAGGAACCTGGTGAAACATGAAAACAAAACGTATAATACTAAATCCATAACAGACATTACGAAAAAAAAAAATAAGACATTATAATCATGGTTTGGGAAAAATCAAATTTCGCAGAAAAAGAAAGTCAGTTACTTAATCTTTTGGCACGTCTAAACTGAAATACCTAACTGTTAAGTAGCAAGACATGTAGGTAATAGATAAGGAGTAGTTAAAATGTAAACTTTAAAAGAGCATTTATTTACTAAATTGTAATTTGAGCTTTTATTGCTCATGTACCTCACTAACAGTCTTGATCATATATCTGAACTTCTAACTTGGCATAACATTCTCAAGCTTTCGTCTGCCTATCCATGAGTGACTATACCCAACCATATACGACCTTTGATATACTCTTCAAACCTTCTCAGTATCACTGGTTTATGTGCGGGTATACCACCATTTCCTGTCTTCCTTCTTGCTTCGAGTTATTGAAATGTATTAATTGTTTGGGCACATATCTAAGGCTAAGGCCTTTGACAAGGTACCTCAGAGAAGGCTATTATATAAATTGGACTATTATGGGATAAGAGGGTCCACACATAGGTGGATTAGCTCATGGCTCTCTACTCGCTCACAATAAGTTGTACTTGATGGTCAGTGTCAGATCCAGTCCTTGTTTTATCATGGTGTTCCCCAAGGCTCGGTCCTTGTACCGGTCCTTTTCTTGGTATTCATCAACGATCTCCCTGATAACATCAGGTCATCTGTCCGTTTGTTTGCTGATGATTGTGTCCTGTGTAGGAACATATACTTTCCTTCTGACTGTCTTATTTTACAAGATGACCTGGATCGACTAGCACAGTGGGAAGCCGACTGGCAGATGAAGTTCAGTGTGGCCAAATGTCATTCAATGAGGGTTTCACGACACCTTCTGGACTAACAAATTAAGTTTGAATATTCATTAGATCAGCAAATATTGGATCAGGTTCAATCCGCCAAATATCTTGGTATCACCATCACTGATTGTCTTGATTGGGGTCAATATATTTCAGAGGTATCATCAAAAGCAACTAGGACTTTAGGATTTCTTAGACGTAATTTGGCCTTTGCACCTAGGCAGACAAAGGCTGTTGCATATAAAACATTGGTTCGCCCTCAACTTGAATATGCATCACCCATTTGGCATCCCCATGTTAAAACTCAGATTCAGCAGGTGGAGAAGGTACAGAGGACGGCTGCTCGATGGACCTGTCGGCGATGGAGAAATAGAAGTAGCGTCGGTGACATGCTTAGTGAACTAGAATGGCCATTCCTTGAGGCCCGTCGTGAGCAGTCCTCTTTAACTTTCTTCTATAAGATACACTCTGGTATAGTGTCTATTAATAAAGATAGATACTTGACCCCTGCGACAGCTACAACCCAAACAAGGGCATCGAAAATAAACAACACACAATATCGTAGGTACCAGTCCTATAGTGATGCCCTGAAGAATTCTTTCTTCCCTAGAACTATTCCTCAGTGGAATAGTCTTTCCTCTTTTGCGGCGGATGCCAAGTCCGCAGAGGAGCTCGAAGCCTATATAGTATAGATTGGGACTCAGAGGTATGCGTTTTAGTATACCTCTGTTATTCAGATTGTAAATAGTTTTAAGGACTCATCCAGTGACTTAGTAATAATAATAATAATAATAATAATAATAATAATAATAAAGAAATAAGTAACCAGCTTCACCTTGCTGGAAGTGTCAAGTTTTCTGGACAAGCCTAGCTAGTTTGCAGCCAATAAGGCCTCAAAAGTGACACTCATATAAGCTTTCAAAATTCCCAGAAATGGGCTCAGTGATCACCAGAAAATAAACACTGTACTATTGTGAATAGTCTTGCCCCAGACCCTTTCTTTTCTTTCTTTTTTTTTTTTTTTTTTTTTTTTTTTTTTTTTTTGAGGGGACACAACACTTGTATAGCTTGCAGAATTTTTGTTTACTTTAGTCCCTTGGCTAGAAAGAAAGGTTTTGTTCAGCCATAGGTAACTTGAAGTTGGATTAAAGAGGATCATGATAAAAAAAATAATGTAGAGAAAGCGAGAAATAGATATAAAACAAAAACGACTGGAGCCAGTCTATATTGTGAAGTACGGGAAGATTGTCCTACAGATGCAACACGTCACCAGCATCAGCTATGGTATAAGTAGATTGTAAAAGGAATAACCCTTGAGAGATATGAACACGCTTACAAAACTGAAAACAGCCGAAATGTCTAGATTTCTTTGCCAGGCTTGCTAGTTTCAGCCAATTAGCTCTCATCAGTGACCCTCGTTTAATTTTTTTTTAAAAATCTATCTGCCTTAATATGTTCCGGGATTTAGTTAGTCACCTCCCTGTACTACTTACAAACGCGCAAAGCATAAATCAGATTTAGTTTCTTGTAATAGCGTTGTATTTTGGTACTTGTGAATAAAACATTTCATTGAAAGCACCAGAATAGCACAAGAAATAAAAACTGAGAAATAAAATCTCGACCGGAAGACAGCTTGCCATATATAGAAGACTGATATGAGCCGTCACGATAGAAAACGTACCTGCAAACATGTATGCCCAGCAAAGATTCAGATCAGCCTGCGTGTTCGCGCAATCTGATCAGAATCTTCACTGGGCGTTTTTGGATAGCCAAGAATGCAAAGATTCTTATTCTTAAAAGAAGACTGTGATACGACTGCTCGGATGCGCATACTGATTTGAGTCTTCGTTGGGCGCACATGTGAGAAGGTACGTTTTCAGACGTTGCGGCATATATTCATTATTCATCTTGTCATAGCGTGGCATCGCTAGCAATTATGTTTCTCAATAATATGTCTTGCTGGGAAAATTATACATCTGTTATTGAAATAGATGGCACGACGAAAATGCCAATCCAATACGTGAAAGTGCAAAGCCCAGGCAAGTCCGTGCAATGTGAGTAGACTTACTACACCCTTTACAGCTCGCTATAAATATTCCAAGAGATCCGATAATGCAAATGTTGAAAGCGTGTTTTTTTTTGTTTTTTTTTTCTTTTTTTTGTTTTTTTTTTTCTTTTCTGATTAGTAGGCAATGGTCGCTTTAACCCCACTACCTTCCCCACGGCCTCTCCTCTCCCTTCTTCTCCCATGCTCCCTCACGCATCGCGGTGGGTTTTCATTGCTGACTGGTCAAGGACAGTGTTCTGGCGTTCTTTGCTCTCTGTGTGGCCTTTTGCTGCTCGCTGAGGGGCGTTTTCATGTTTAAACATGTTCGTTACCGTATTGTTGGTTTTGATAGACCCTGTCTGACATTGTGATTGCCTCGTTGGAGAAGAGGGAGCTGATTACTTTGCTTTTTTGTTTGTTGTTGCTGTTTTTTGTTGTTTTTAATGTTTTTGTGCTATCGTTGTTGTTGTTGTTGGTGGTGGTAGTGGTGGTGGTAGTGGTGGTTTGTGACATGTGTACTGTTTGTTATGGTTTGTTTGCACTTCCATTTGGTGTCACTGGTAGGCTATGTTCTGTGATTGTAGTTCTTCGTGGATATCTTCTATCTATACTATCTTTTAATGAATGGTCTACGTGTGTGATGTGGCTTTTTTTTCAAAAGCGTCTGATAGTCCACATACATAATGAAAGATGCGCTGCAGAACG
Organism: Anodontia alba; assembly: GCA_964016985.1. Classification (NCBI taxonomy): domain Eukaryota; kingdom Metazoa; phylum Mollusca; class Bivalvia; order Lucinida; family Lucinidae; genus Anodontia; species Anodontia alba. Next base: position 50,873,384 of record OZ024821.1, read on the forward strand.
TCACTACGAAACCAATATTTTTCCCAGTAAGCATTCTACATAAATCTATAGCGGGCCGTTATCGGCCCGTCAGGGTAGCTGACGGGCCGATAACGGCCCGCTGTAGATTTATAAAGAGTGCTAGCTGGGTTCTCATTTCGTAGGAAGCATGCTGATGTTAACCAATTTACACGGAATGGATTCCTCCACCTCAACCCTTTGGACGGGTCAATTTTTATTAGGAAAGGTGAGTAGTTATGTTTTATTGTTAAAATTTATAGATATTTCTGTATTTAATGCAAACAGTGTAGACCTAGATCAGACGCTGCGGCGTCTGATCTGCGTCTACACTGATTGCCGATCTTTTTTTTATGGGACGCTAGGAATAAATGGATCAAGGGGACTGGGTAGTAATAGACATGGTATATTTTCCGACGTTTATACAACGGAAAAAGCTTTTATGACTTCCAGTTTGTTTTCCTGGACACCAAACCTCTTCTGAAAATGTGTCTACTCTAAATAGAAAGAAGGAAGGCAAAACAATTTTGGTAGAGTTGCCTTCCCCTGAAAGTGTATCCATTCCCCTTAAATTAAAGTCCACTTCTGTACTATCTGTACAAATACAGAAATTGTTAAGGTAAATGGATATAACTGGAGATTTTCTGTTATTGTTTGCAAGGGGGGGGGGGCGGGGGGGGGCGGGGGGGGGAGGGGTGAGGGGTGAGGGGCAACCTTTTCATGACTTCTTATTTTCATCTCGGCATAATAATTCCTTTCGAAAAACGAGTCTACCCAACAGGAAAAGAATGTCTCGCTCCTTGGGAAGCACATTCTTTCACTATAGGGTAGACTCTAGACTGGCTTCCGTCCTTATAACAGCTGTTTTTTTGTTTTTGTTTTTTTTTTGTTTTTTTTTTTTTTTTGTTTTTTTTTTTTTTTTTTGTTTTGTTTTGTTTTTTTGTTGTTGTTGTTTTGTTTTTTTGTTATTTTTTTAATTCTAATCGTGTCTTGGTCCAAGTCTAATTCATTTTCGTGTAGCTAGTCGAATTCTAATGGCTGTGTTTTTGGTCTAAGACATGGCTAGAAGGAGATAGATTTTTATAAAAAGGAAAAAAATGATGATAATAATAATAATTTCACTGAAAATGCAAATATTGATTTTTCCCTAACATATCAGTATTTCAAACTGTAGCCAGTCTACATATGGCAAGAAGGATATATTTATAAAAAGAAAGAAAAAAGAAAAAGAAAAAAGAAAAAGAAAAAAAAAATAATTTCACTGAAGATGAAAATATTGATTTTTTCCTAAACATACCAATGTTTCAGACTGTAGCCTTTCTAGGTAGACCCCTTTTCTGAAGGGGACAAAAACAACTTTGGCAGTGTCTGAAAGTGAATCCATTACTCTTAAGACTCCAAGTGATACCAGGGAGAATGTTTAGGTAGATAATGAACCACCGTACTTAGATCTATTCTCAGAACGTTGCTACCAAATGTTTCAGCCACTTCATGACAAAACCAACAAAATGGCATGTGCACTCAGCGAAGACTCAGCTCAGCCTGGGCATCCGCTGTGTGCACAATTGCATTACAAAAACACGCATATTCAAATATATTGAAAATTTCACCTCCAAAAACTGAATGTTTTCAAATAAAAAATTCTGATATTTTTCACATTTCTGCTCAAAACATAGATTGTGGGTACTCGTTAGAACCGCCTCGCCGAGGCGCTTCTAACGAGTACCCACAATCTATGTTTTTGAGCAGAAATAAGAAAAAATAATGTATACCCTTGTAAACCCCAGTTTTACTATATAAAAGTGGGGTTTAAGGGGGTCAAAATTATATAGGCATGTTTTTGTGATGGGTGGCTAAGAACCCAAGCTTTCTTCATGCGGACAACGAAGACTCTGATCAGACTGGGTCTTCTGTGTTCGCATAAAGCATAAGGGTCCTTTTCCAGCGTTGCGTATACATATTATACAATGTATAGAGTAGTCTTACACCGAGTTCAAGTGATACTCTTGGAGATTAGATTCTAACAAGTATGACCTTCGGGAGCAATTCACCCTTGTCATGCTGAATAAGTTAAGATGCCACTCCCACTTCTAATTTCCAGCCAATCAGATTACTTGATCCATGTTTTTGACAGAAATTCACATATTTAATGACAAACAGTGCATATCCAGATCAGTTGGCTTCTTCAGAAGCCAACTGATCTGGATCTACACTGTTTGCTAAGACAGGTCATTACATGTTCAGCAAGAGAAGGGTTAATACACTTACAAAACTGAAAACAGCTGAAGTGTCAAGTTTTCTAATGGAATAGAACTGAATGGGACTGGCTGTCGACCTCAATTATGTCTTCTATCAATATTACTTGACTGTCACCTTTGAAATCCGAAGCCGAGCTGACTTGACATACAAGACAGTACCTACATTTACAGGCAATACATCTTTATCAATATCTCTTTAACAACAGATATGTCACCCTCGCAGTCGCCAGCGAACTTGTACATTGTCCCACACAAAAAAAAAAATGAAAACAACAGTATGTTTAGGCAAGGAGTCTGGTACCAGAAGTACAGAATTTAATCTAAGTATTCGGAGAGGGAGGCTTGATAAACAGTGTAGACCCTGATTAGACGCCGCAGAAATCTCCTTGCCACGAATCTGTATAGGTATGTCAAATTGTAGTGCCAGTCTTAGCAGTTAATTCATTTTAGTCTGGAAAACCCCGAAAAGGGTAATTGACGAACAATGCAGACCCACTGGATCAGACGCCGCATCTGATCAGGGTATACACTGTTTGCATTAATTACAGGATTCTTTATAAACATAGTAATAATGAAAACTAGCCAGACACCCTGTTGTTGGAAATAGAACGGTCCAAATAGGTGTAGCAGAAGCGTCCACTCGGCGTAAATTGGATAACAGGACTTGTTACACTTGTTAATTTTTTTCTCATTTATATTTGTGTAGATGAGCACATTCAGAAAGTCACAAAAGTTGTCTACACTTTGTTGACTCCGTGCTCATGTACACTAAGGCCCTTCTGAAAAGTGTTCTACTTTAAAAGGGAAGAATTTGCTCCTCGTGGGAGCTAATTTTTCCCTTTTAGAGCAGACCATTTTTCAGAATGGAACAAAAACAATTTTGACAGAGTTGTCGCCCATTGAAAACGTACCTATTCCTCTTAAGCTGTTTGCGGTAAATGTGGCAAACTATATCGGCCGTGAAGTGAGAAAATGTCCCTTTTGATATTTGCTCCTAGAGCAGCACTAGACCAGCCTGAGCAGCCACACAGTCTGATCAAAGTATTTCTGGTTGTTCTTTCGGTATACGCCAATCCAGGCTATATACTTACGCATACTATACCTGTCACGTTTACCCTGAGTATTTGTACGTCTTAATTTTACCACTCTCTGGGCTAATACAGCAGACAACAAATTCATGACATTTTGTCTCATATTTCCGAGAAAACAGGATTTGACACTTCATGCAAATTGCCTTCATTGGGGACAATATTTACATGAAATGTCTAAACATGTTTTCTGGGGAAATTAAAAAAATATTTCAATATGTCATCTGCTGAAATTTTTACCCAGAGTATTAAGCATTAACCAAATCCTCGCAATGCTTATGCTAAAATTTCAGCAATTTAATTTGACTACATGTTCCTGAGGTGTCTAAGAAGTTACGAAGGAAACATGGTAGACTTGATCAAACTGTTCCATTAGGAGCAAATTGATATGAGTCTACGCTGTGTGCACTGTTCGAATCTGCATTTTGGGAATATATTTCAGATATTTCCTCTTTGGCGGCTTAGGTCAGATAAGTACAAATATCGCTTCATCAGCATTTGCAAAATCTTGCGTTATGATAATATTTCACAATTCAATCGTTTCTTGTGGGTGTAAAGGTCACTGCAGTCAGCTGTTTGGCCATTATTTCTGCTGTTCTAGACTGCAAATCATAAAAGACTTCATAGGCAATGGCTCGTGATATAATCGTTACGACTAAAACGTAGGTGGATGATTTATTCTAAGAGATGCTCAAGCATAACGTGAGAGCAAAGAAAGTGTTCTATACTGACACAAACAAGAAATGCAAAACTTCTGAACTAAAAAGAAAATTATCACCATATTTTTCAATTGCAATTAAAATACAGTCAACTCACGTTATCTCGACATCGCTTGTCTCGAATAACCGCTTATCTCAAAGTGAAAATCTGATCCCTGTTTAAACATGAAAATCTAACAACAGGTAACAAAATATTGTTGAAAAGAGGAGGAAATATTCAAATATTTTCAATATATCTCTTCAGGAATCAAATTACGTATTCATTTGTGAAATGTGGTTGTTGGATTTATTTTTCCTCAATTCTGTTAATCTGATACGTCGAGGTACGGATGTCTCGAAGTACTTCAGAGAGTCCCTTGGATTTAGAGAGTCGACTGTGCATCTATTGGTCCATAATTTCCTCCGTGTATACTTTATATTGAGGAACAAACAATTCAAATCAATCCTCAGTTGTTCATTTACATGTAGGTTTTACACACTTTATCATTTTACAAACATAAGGGTTTAGCTTTCGTTTCTTTTATCTCTTAGTAGTGTTGCGTTTCCTTTTTGGGTCAGTATATCTACTAGGACTGGTTAAAATTTCGCGGAAAATAATTTAACGGGAAAAGCAAGATTTGTGAAGAATATATCTGAAATGCAAGATCTTTGCAGACCGTGAAGTTTGATAAAACGATAAATCTTTAAACGTCATTAACTTCTTTAGTTTATATCCGATTTTGATTAAATTTGTACCAAAACTGCATGCATTTTCAGGATCGTTCTTTTCTGTGCAGATTCTCTACAAACAAAACCCCACTGCGAATGATTTTAAGATCCAATGACCCAAATTTGGAAATGCAGTACTGACCCTAATAACATACACTATTACACTATGGGCCTGAGCAAACAGTGCAGACGTACGGCGTTTGACCTTGGTAGCCAGCCTCGATAGCTCAGTCGGATGAGCGTCCGACTAGTGTTCGTTTTCTACAGTCATTCTCTCCCTTACGCTGATTCAAGAAGAGCAACTGTAAGTTTCTTGCGAAAGAATGTGCACAAGTACTGGTTAACCGCTTAGTCCTCCTATCCAGGAAAAATTTGGTTAGGTAAACAGATCGACTCTAAATGACCTTAATAATATTGACCTGGCCGTTAAACGCCAAATCAATCAAATCAACCTGATCTGGGTCTACACTGTTTGCCACTCACAAGCAGTCTTTTAGACGCAACCACATGTAGTAAAATGGACTTATTCAAATTTTATGACAAGTATGGTAATGAGTATAATGTGTCCGAATTCTTAGAGTATATACAGTACTGTAGAGAAAACATCTTTGAATTTCCTCCTCATTCCTAATTGAAGCCTTATTCAGACGTAAAGCGGAAACAAATTGAAAAGCGATAATATTTGACGAAGTTATAGCATCTTTAGAGGCATATCGAGATCGAGTGTACCCTTGGTGCTTGTTTTCATTAGCGGCATAAGCTTATTAGCGTCTGTCATGATGTAGTAACACATGTCCGTCAATGACTAGGCCACGTCAATACCGAAAACCTATTTTAACCCATTTTAGTCTGGAGACCCCCAAAAGGCTAACTGAGTAACACAGCAGACTCAGATCAGACGCCGCAGAACGCGGCGTCTGATCAGGGTCTACAGTTTGCATTTACTGCAGGAATATGTATTAAGCATAGTAATAATAAAAAGTAACCGGACACCTTGCTATTGGAAATAGATCGGAACAAAGAGTTCTGGTAAGAGTCCAATCGACGTATATGGGTTACGTGGATTAAATACACATTGTAGATTTTATTCCAGACTTTACAAGGGGACAGCTTTTGTGACTTCCTGTTTGCTTACCCGCACACCATGCCCCACTGAAAAGGATCTACTCTCTCTTTAAGGTAAGTAATATAATGTAACTCACATGAACATTGTGGTCCAGACTATGCCTATCTTTGCTTATCGTAGTACTGACTAGGTCTAGCTTTACACTGGCTTACTCAATCAGTTTTACAGTTATTTTTCTATCAAGTCTTGCGATTTTTTTCCTCAGTGGTTGTAGCCTAATTGATAGTTTCGCTACAATTTTTAATTTAAAAGAAATTGCGAAATTGGCCAGTCTATATACCAACACATGTGAAAGACAGAATTAAATTTCACTACACTCTGTAAAACAATCCCGTAGATTTTACTGTAACACTGACAGCGTATTTACCGTTAATTTTTACGGGCGCCCATAGATTATTTACAGCAATCACCTCGCTATATAGGCAGTATAGTAGGGCAAGATACGTAATGTAGAGCAGAATAGGTGTGTTAACTACCGCACCGAATCTGAAACTTACCCACCCTTACCTCATTCTACGAGATGATTCATGCAAACGTTCTTCATGTAAAGGTGTCCGTAAAGAAAAATAAAAAAAATAAATAAATAAATAAATGCACTGGCAGCCAGTTGGCAGTGACTTTACTGTAAAACCTGCGATTTTTTTACAATGCACTCTGGGCTCATTCCGAAGACGACAAACTGATAGTTTTCTCTTTTTTCCCCCAGACAAAAGGATATCATAGGAGTCATTTGCATGAAATGCCAAAACATATTTTCTGGGAAAAATAAGAAAAATATTTTAAAATGTATACTGCTGATTTGCTACCCATAATACTAAGTTTTAATGACTTAAATTACTGTTCTTTGATCTATGTTCCTACAAATAATAAGAAAATTAACAGCAAAACACTTTGTTGAAATGCTGACTTAAATCTGTCAGAAGTAAGACATGTATATTTAAATAAATCAAATATCAAACCGCTCCATTCTGTTTAGTCGGATCATAAGTATTTCATCTTTAGGAATTCATATCGTAATTTATTAGTTTGTTTTCAAGTCAAACAAAAATGTGTGCTCAGTATTGGTTCTTTACTAGTTGTTGACGCCTGTTCTGCACCATTTTCTTTTAATTATTATGGCTTAGTGCTACTAGGAAGTTCAATACAGAAACGAACGTACGTGCACTAGCACACTAAATTTGGTACGCTTATGTTTTGATTTTGTGTGTCACTGTAGAGATTTCAAAGTAAGAATAGCTGTATTAAAAACACTGTGCTGTTTTTTTAATATATTTGTATATTTGTATATATATATATATATATATATATATATATATATATATATATATATATATATATATATATATATATATATATATATATTTGTTGGAGGTTTGGGGATAATAGGGGTGGAAAGGGGGGGGGGGTGTAACTAGTCCTACTTGATTGAACCCTCGCCTTAATTGTGATGCAGGTCCAATTATAAATATATGTTTGGTCCACATGCAGGTCCTCTACCTCATCAGTGAAACACAACATGATGAAACAATGTAGAGGACTCACTGGCGATCTGAATCTATATAAAAAAAACACGAGGCATCGATAATCAGCTGCCAGCTTTCTGAAACAGATGTAGGAAAAAGTCGTCATTCAATCCGAGACCCGACACCGAGGTTATACAAATTGTTTCATACTCAACTCAGCTAGGCATGAAATTTGTCCTGCTAATAAATCTAAAGCTACTAGCAATTGCCAATTGTTTCTTGCTACGCATAGCTGAGCATGAAAATGTCTTTGCTGATAAATGCCAAAAAAAAAATAATAAATGGCATTTTCATATTTATTAGGAGAGAAAATTTCATGCTCAGCTCAATTAAGCATGAAAAAGGTCATATTCTCCGCAATTAAAGAGAAAAGCAAAGTTATCAGTCATAACCCGGTTAACAACAATACTACGTAACATAGTTTGCAGCATAACATTTATATTGGAACCGATCTTTTGTTATAAAAAGAGTAAGTATAATCACGACTCTTTCTGAACATAAAGACTTGGTTACGACAGAGGGATAGGTATTCGTGCAAAAGTGTTTTCAAACCAACGCTATATATGAAAATTAATTCAGGAAGGCGGAGATAAAAAGTAGAACATGTTTTTCGCAGTTTATGATACAAATAGCGTTCTGCAGTTGGACTATTAAAATCGCTGACACGAGCAAACCGACTAAGCTGAGAAACGTGAACATTACACCACTATACGTTAAAGACTTGCCAAAACATTAGTGATAATACATATTTAATATGAACATAGGCAATGCCTATAGGCGATGTCGCAATGCACTATGTTTTATGCAAAATATGTAAAATAAAAATCAAAAAAGGATTGCCTTTGGAAACAAAAAACACGCAAAATCACGAAAATCGGAGACTCGGAAAGACCCAAGCTATACCGTTAAAATTTTGGTTCCGGATTCTGGTACCGGATTTTCCAAGTTGGTCACGGCAAATACAAATAGATCTGTCACATTAATTGAGAATCCGACAAACTGCAAACAAAACTTTTTTTCCGGTTTGGTTTGACAGCAACGAAATGTATGCTGTACCATAGAGCTTGCTCGCACAAGCCATCGGTCTGCGCCGCATGTTTCGGGCACATGCGGCAGCGAGCTCGCTATTAAAATTGGTAATAAAATACCAACCTATACAGTGAGCATATCGATAGATACAAAATCTGTCTTATTTTGTTTTTTATCTTCTATTGTTACTGTTGTTGTTGTTGTTGTCTGGGATGGTGTTCTCCATCAAGATAAGGAAATCCTTAATTTTACCCTGGGATAGAAAAGAAAATAATTTCTATCCTAGGGTAAAATCCAGGATTTCCTGATCTGGTGTGCAAGAATATACTCTCGGGAAGCCTCGTGATGCCAGACAGTAACCCTCGTGGCGGATTTTAGCCCTCACGCCCATGATAGATTCTTATAGTCCTCAGCTTATTGGTTTTGCTAGAGCATTTGGCAAACCAATGACTTTAATAATCAACTACTCAACTTCTTAATCAAGACTAGTAGTATTGGACTGTATCAACTATAAGTGGAATACATGTGACACTCTGGTTTTGTACAGCTGTCTACTCTCTCCTGTCTGTTTCATTTTCTGACTTCTCTGACATATAAAACCAGACACTGGCGAAAGCTGGGTGCCAGAAATAACATTTTCCCAGTATGAAAGCAATATGAACTCTTACGTAAGAAAATGAGCCTTCGAGTATGTATAGACTCAGATTGATATAATCAGAAGAGTAACAATCAGCACTGATACATAAATAAATAGTAAAGATATTCGCTCTAAAATTTACACACACACAAAAAGGGAAACATATAATTCAACCACGGGGAACGGGAACATAATGGGGATAAATACTCGTCACATTAATACCGCCATTGTATACAAGGGAAACAAACAACTTTTTAGATTTCCACTTCGCTTTCATGTGCATCAAATCTCTTCGACTGCATGTGCGTCCAGCGAAGGCTCAGATCAGCCTACCCATCCGCACAAGCTGATCAGAGTCTTCTCTGTCCGCCTGAAGACGTTTTGGGTCCTTAGCTACCTCACAGAGTACACTGTGAATACTCTGATAAGACTGCGCGGATGCACAAGCTGATTCGTCTTCGCTGTGGGTACAATCTGGTAGGAAATGTTAGTGTGAGTTGATTCAGAAACGCTAGTTAGTATGAGTTGATTCAGAAACGCTAGTTAGTATGATTTGATTCAGAAACGCTAGTTAGTATGAGTTGATTCAGAAACGCTAGTTTTCAGCATAAGTCTATGCATTATACTCTTGTTTCATTTGAAAGGTTTAACAGCCACCCGCGGGTTTCAAAAATACATTGGAACCTCGATAATTCAAAGTCCAAGGGACCAAACAGTTTTGTTTGAATTATTGAGACTTTGAATTTGTTTGTATTGAGGTTTTACGGCCTAGTCAACCCAATGGGGTCATGTCGAGCGCGGTCAGTTTACCTAACCACACGTTTACTGGGCAGGCTTAGTCCTCTAAGCGGTTAACCAGTATTGTACACATTCTTTCCCCAGAAACTGACAACTGCCCTTCTTGAATCAGTGGAAGGGAGAGAATGACCGTAGAAAATAGTTCATGATCAATCTCCACGAAAGAATGTTGCCGACCTCGGCGGGGGTTGAACCCGTGACCTCCTGGTCTCCAGTCGGACGGCGCATCCAACTGAGAAACCGAGGCCGGCGAGACTTTGAATACTTGAGGGTTAAAATGCATACATAAATTTCATTTGGGACCAAAATGATTTTGAATTACTGAGAATTTTGAATTATTGGAGTTTGAATTATCGAGGTTCTACTGTAATAAAACAAATGTGCAGGAAGAGCCTATCAAAGAATAAAACCTAAAAACCGCGAAATGACCTCGAACCTGTCATCTTTTAACAATTTAAGAGTCTGTAATCTCGAAGGAAGTTTTTTAAAATGTTCAACTACTACATACAAGGTATAAATGTGGTCTTTTTGCTTTAAACGTTGGCTGTGAGAGCTATATTGTTTTTAACCATTGTCATGCTGAACAAATTAAAATGCCACGCCCAGATTAATTGATCCAGATTGTTGATGTAAATTCACATACTGAATGAAAAGACCCAGCTAGCATTCTACGTAAATCTACATCGGGCCGTCATCGGCCCGTCAGCTACCCTGACGGGCCGATGACGGCCCGATATAGATTTACGTAGAATGCTGACTGGGGAGTGCATATCCAGTTCAAACTTGATCCAGACAAATCTTGATCTACACTGTTTGCAAAGGCAGGCACACCCGGGCTCAGCAGGACTAGAGTTAATCGAATGTGGTTTACATGTCCTAGACATTTGTCTGCATTATAGTTTTGCAACTACATAAGTATTGGGACAGATAGGTCTGAGCAAACTGTGTAGACCCAGCTCAGACACAGCAAAACGCGGCATCTGATCCGGCTTTAAACTGTTTGCCACATACTAATGTTATTACTCAACATACTAATGTTTAGTACTGAACATATTAATGTTACTACTGCACATAATAATGTAACCACTGAATATAAAAATGTTACTATTGCACAAAATAATGTTACTACCGCGCATAATAATTTCTAACATCATGTGACAGTCATGGCATTCCATAAATTAATGCTGACACCTAAATAGTCCGCTCCAAGGTAGTGCTTTTGCGGCTACTCAGTCTCGGCGGTATATGCCAATGACCCAGCTAGCATTCTACGTAAATCTACATCGGGCCGTCATCGGCCCGTCAGCTACCCTGACGGGCCGATGACGGCCCGATATAGATTTACGTAGAATGCTGACTGGGGATAAATGAGCCGGCGCACGACAAAACCTATAATCAGACCTGTATGACAAGCAAATACGCAGATGAGCATGAACATCCATCCAATATTGCAAGGATTCTCGTTCATCCCTCTTTGGCTGTAGCCATAAAAGGCACATGTACATGTAGGAGGCTGTAGAAGGCACATGCAATCAGCGAATACTCTGATCAGACTGCGCGGATGCGCAGGCTGATCTGAGTCTTCGCTGATCGCAGAATTCTTATTGTAGATTTTGTCGTGCGCTTGCTCAGTTATTGTTTGTGTGTTGTGCTTCCTCACTTCCACTTCCGGTGCCCTGGGACTGTTATGGTTTGTGATTGTATCCTTTGCTCAGTACATAAAAGCTTATCTCCGTTTATGCTAGGATAAATCAGCAGACGACATTTTGAAATATGACTCTCATATTTTCCCCAGAAAAAGAAGGCTTCGACATTTCATGCACATTGTCCCCTTTGAAAAGTCAACGCTTATGTTATGGGAAAAAAATAAACATATCACCAGTTTGTCGTCTGCTGAATTTGACCTGATAGTGGTTTTGTTTGTGTTGAGGTTTTACGGCCCAGTCAACCCAGTGGGGTCATGTCGAGCGCGGTCAGTTTACCTAACCACATGTTTACTGGGCAGGCTTAGTCCTCTAAGCGGTTAACCAGTATTGTGCACATTCTTTCGCCAGAAACTGACAACTGCCCTTCTTGAATCAGCGGAAGGGAGAGAATGACAGTACGTAGAAAATATTTTTATGATCAATCTCCACGAAAGAATGTTGCCGACCTCGGAGGGGGTTGAACCCGCGACCTCCTGGTCTCCAGTCGGACGGCGCATCTAACTGAGCCACCGAGGCCACCTGATAGTGGTAGAGTTTAATAAGTTTGGATTCCTCAGGAATGTCAAAACCTTTTCCTAAGAAAAATAAGAAAAGCATAGCATCTGTTTGTCGTCTGCCGAATTTATCCCGAGAGTGGTAAAGGTTCATGAGTTTGAGTTCTTTAGGAGACAATTTGAATGAAAAGTCAAAGCCTATTTTCTAGGGAAAATAAGAAATAAAAATATCAGCTTGTCGTCTGCTGAATTTGCCCTGAGAATAGTAAAGGTCTTTGAGTTTGGATTTCTGGATGTCGGTACCGCTGTTGTTTACTATTGTTTCAATAATAAACTCGTGTAAATACTGTTTGAACAGGAACAAATTATGTTGCAAGTCATTTCATATCCCACACAACCAATAATGTATTACCGTATATACCGTATTCATACAGACAGGCCTGAACAAACAGTGTAGACCCGGATAAGACGCAGCAGAATGTGGCGTCTGATCTGGTCCAAACTGTTTGCCACTAATCCAACTATTTTAGAAATAAGAACATGTATCAAAATGGGGGGGGGGGGGGATCAGTTGTCCGAATATATATAGGGTAAGTGCGGTACATAAATGTTTGAATAGCAAAGATCTCATGGCTGATGAAAACATTGCAATTCATTTCATACCGTTTTTACTCTAAGGACTTGTACACATAAACTCCTTACCATACTTGTCCTATACCTCGAACTATTGGTGCGTCTAGTAAATGTTGGATGAGTGGCAACAGTTTAGACCCTGATCAGGGTCTTAGTCTACACTGTTTGCTCAGACCTCTGTCCAAACACTTAGGATAAATCTGATAAAACAACAATCTCAATACTGTAAGGCAATTTCATAGTAAAGATTAGTTTTAAAGTTGCCGTGTCCTTAAAAATCTATTTATTAAAATGTAAAAGGTTGCCTTTGGAAACTAAGAACACACGAAAGAATGAAAATTGTTGATTGTGTCTTCATATGCAGCAATGTAGTTTGCGAGGCTGCATACGCCACCAGCACCAGCTTAAGCGGTATTCAAATTAACTAAATGATGCTAAAGGAATAACAATAAACTCTGCACCATGGTGAAGTATGGGGTGACGTTTTGTGGCCGCCACGTGGCAATTAACGTCAGCTGCAATGAAGTAAAAGGAAAATCTAAAATGCTGTCTTTTGGAACAAAGAACACTCAAAAGAACGAAAATCGTGGTTTTAGTTAGTCTCCTTATATGCAGCAAGTACTCTTTTACACAATTTATTACATATTGACATATATGATTGTAAAGTGGTGCTATATTTACTTCAGCAGTAAATGGGCCGCGTCAAGCGAAAAAGCGGACATGCTCAAAATGTGCAGATTCAGATCATCTTACCCAGCAGGCACACAACATCAAAATGACGTCGTATCAACGTCGATGCGACGAGATTACGTCGCATCGACGTTGATACGACGTCATTTTAACGTTGTGTGCCCACTGGGTATGCTTGCTTTAAATATCACCCGGGCCTTTGCTGTCCATTCATACATTCTGTAATGATTTTGTAAGCGGATAGTGAAGGCCCTGATCAGACTGTGTGGTTGTGCAGCCTAAGCTGGGCCTTCGCTGTCCGCATATAACCAAACACACGTTTACGCATGGCGCGACCCAATTATAATCGTTATCAGGCCGGTTTACATTGGAATCACAAGCCTGTGTGTCATTATTCCCCATCATCATCTAATGTCTTCTGTTTATTGGATATAACTAACGTTGTGAAGCATAACAACTTGTGGTTATTGGTCCTCTTTAGGATACTATTCAGTTTTTAAGATGGATGAATACACTTGGTAGATTTGCTGCCATGTTTTATCAATTTGTCAAGGAAGACAACTTTGTACACCGACCCCCTTCTGAAAAGGGATCTACTCGTAAAGGAAATAATTTGTTCTCTGCCCACCCTCTTGAGAATCTACATTAGATAAAGCAATTTAATGTACTGATTTTAGTTCTCTACTGATTGCGAAACCTTACTTTTCGAACTGATAATTCCTTTAAGTTAAGTCATTAAATATGGAGTTTTCTGAATTTACCTTGTTCTGTATTTTCAAAGGATTCTTACTTCCGAGTATGTTCTCCATACCTCATACGACCCATTACAAAAACACGCCTATTCAAATATATTGAAAATTTTACAACCAAAAAAGGGAAATTTTCAAATAAAAAAATCTGATAGTTTTCATATTTCTGTCTCAAAACATAGATTGTGGGTACTCGTTAGAACCGCCTCGCCGAGGCGGTTCTAACGAGTACCCACAATCTATATTTTTTTTTAGCAAAATACGAAAAATAATGTACGTATACCCCTGTAAACCCCAGTTTTACTATATAAAAGTGGGGTTTAAGGGGGTAAAAATTACAGGCGTGTTTTCGTGATGTAAACGTAAAGTAGTATAGGTTTTATAATGCATTCTAACAGGAATGACCCTAGAGAGCAATGAACACACTCAGAAAACTGAAAACAGCTGAAGTGTCATGTTTCTGGGCCAGACTAGCTAGTTTTTGCCATTTAGGCCTCATCAATGACCCACATACAAATTTTCAAAAATCCCGGAATGAGAACAATTATTACAAAGAACCAGAAAATATTACTATAATATCCATGTATTTCGAATGATTTAACATCTAGTAGATATATAAAACGTAACCTGGGAAAATGACCCTTGTCGCATAAACGGGCAAGAAAGGCCCAGGCCACCATGCGCATTTCGGCAGTCTGATCGCGGCATTTATTGCATGATGATTACTGTGGATGTGCAAGCTGATTTAGGCCTTCGTCGTTTGAATATTATATACTGATTATTACCTTACGCTGTGTACATGTACATATATCGTACATGTATAACATATTTACTCTAACAACCATGTGGACGAAACGTAACCAAGACACTTTTGCAAACAGTGTAGATCTAGGTAACAAGCCGTCTCATCAGGATCTACACTGTTTGCCTCTGTTTTTCATTTTTTGACTGAGATCTCTATTTGGAACAACGGATATATCCAAGTTCAAATCTGGAAGATGCCACTTCAGAAAAGCAGAGTCTAACGCTTAAAATAAAATTATTAGGTTCATTAATGATACTTGGAAAACATTCGAGGACCGAAATAACAAATTATGCAGATGAACACAAATTGGCTGCTAAGCTCGCTGAATGAAAAGGAATTAGCTATTTGAGCTGTACCAAGAACAAAGGGGAGCTTATCCCTTCTGTCCGAATTTCTGAAATGAATCCTTCCCCACATAGAATTTGGGTTTATAGGATGTCGGTCAACACCAGAACAGAATGGCAGGCATACGTAGTGTAGGTCTGAAGAGACAGCTCGTTGAATCAAGATAAAATGGTGGTTATGGCTGAACACTATTTGTATAAGATAATTGTTCTTAACTGGATGAAACGATTACTACTTATGTGAACAAGCTCAGTGCAGCCTGCTACAGTCTGATCACAAACACTTCTGTCAGTTTCCACAGCACGTTGTGGTTCAGTAAGCGAAGTGAAGGCCCTGACCCTGATCAATCTGTGTAAATGCACAGGCTGTTCCCGACCCCGCTTCTCGCCCAGGTGTAAAGCATTTTGCATGACGCCGTGTATTTACTGAACTAGACAAATCAAAACAAAATCTATAAATAGTGAATACCCAACCTCGCTATGCATTCAGTCACTTGATTCTGGACAGGGGCATTTTGTTCAAAGAGCAGATTTAATAAAGTCTCAGTAGTGTTTTTTTGATTATACCTCGATGATGCACATTTGCTGAATATGTATGGCTTATATTGCTCTCTGGCACTGAGATCACCTCGTTGGAGAAGACAGAGTCGGTTACTTTCCTTTTCATTGCTTTGTAAAGTATGTGATTCACTGAAAAAATAACTAGTATTGTACTGGTTGATTAGTGTTTGAACAGACAAAGCCCACACACATCAATAAGATGGTAAAACGTGATAATAATAACTGGAAAAATAAATAGTAATGATTAAATCAATAATTATGATCATTATAATAATAAAAATAAAAATTATAATAATTTAACTACAACTGCCATAACTACTAAACATGATAATAATGATGGTAATAATAAAAATACTGAAGATTATAATCCTACTACTACTACTGACTATAACAACAACAATGATTATAGTAAGAATTATGTTACCCATGTAACGATGGTTCAAAGTAATATGATTATTATTATTATCATTGTCAATATTATCGTCATTATTTGAGGTTTTGATCATTCAAACACTAATAAACTAGCACAATTTGCTACATTGTTTTAGTCTGTCAGTCGCATTTTGTTACCATTTTGTTCTCTCTTTGTGTCATTTGTCTGTGTTTGTTCTGTCGATCTGGGCCCATTTGTTCAAAGCGTCCTTAGCTGAACAAGCTCGTTAATGGCAAACTCGTTAACTGTTGAATCTAAGATATTTTCAAATACATTGATATTTTTGCTGCAAAAATGTGAATGCAAAAGCTACTCACATTTTTTTCAGCGAAAAAAATATCAATGCATTTGCCATATTTCAAGATAGAAATTTTAATGTCCCGTTAGCTAACAACTTCGTTAGGTTTTGAACAACTGGGCCCTGATTTTCTATGCACACAACTGAGCTCCTACAATGCTTAAAGCAGTGCTAGGCCGGGTCATGATTGATATTGCATGTTTTACTGTTAATTTCTAGCTTTTGATTTGTTCTTTTGTTCTATAATATGAAAAGATCACCCTTTCAGTTAACAGTTATTAACATTACGAAAACACGCCTATGCAAATATATAGAAAATTTCACCTCTTAAAACTGGAAATTTTCAGATAAAAAACTCTGATATTTTTCATATTTCTGCTCAAAACATAGATTGTGGGTACCCGTTAGAACCGCCTCGACGAGGCGGTTCTAACGAGTACCCACAACCCATGTTTTTGAGCAGAAACAAGAAAAATAATGTATACCCCTGTAAACCCCAGTTTTACGATATAAAAGTGGGGTTTAAAGGGGTAAACATTATAGGCACGTTTTCGTGATGAGTACAGGACACAAGCTGTAAATACGGTGGAGTAGGACAACTCCATATACTGATGATGCTTATGGTATCTATGACAAAGGCCATAGACAACTTCCTGCCTCTCCCAGCTCGCCAACTACAGATACCTGCTCCTTCATTTTTTCTTGCTATTATCATAATCACAAGTATATAATATAATGCATAGAAACTGGGGGTAACCAGAGGGCAAATAACGTTGAAAGAACGCCGTTTCAACGTTCAATCAACGTAATTATGTGCCTGCTGGGTAGCCTAATCATTTGAACAATCTGTTCACTCCGGCCAGTACATTACAAAAAGACACCTATTCAAACATATTGAAAATTTCACCACCATAGACCGAAAGTTTTCAGATAAAAATTCTGATATTTTTTTTTTTTTTTTTTTTTTTTTTTCGTATTTCTGCTCAAAAACTTAGATTGTAAGTACTCGTTAGAACCGCCTCGCCTACAATGTATGTTTTTTTAGCAGAAATAAGAAAAAATATGTTTATTCCTGTAAACGCCAGTTTTACTATATAAAAGTGGGGTTTCATGGGTTCAAAATTATATAGGTATATTTTCGTGATGCCTACGTTGTTTGTTATATATATGTATTCTGCGACACAATTAATTAACATACACGGGTTTATCTTGGTCTGTAAAATTCGTTTCTGTGCACAACTTACCTTTTCTCTTATCACGACTAATCTGGATTACATAAGTATAAAGACCAGATTGTTCCTGAGATATGTTAGAACATGCATCCATCATGATATTTTGGCTCGTGCTTGGAAACGCATTAGTATCCGTGCCAAGTTGTCATCAGTTAACTACTTCATTTTGTTTCAGACCATAGAATCTTTTATATAACTTCATGATGTAGTGCCTTAACTGTATAAAAAGAATGTCTTAACTCGTTCATTCCTAAGAATCTAAAATTGACTCTTCCATCCCTGAATTTGGACATATCCGTTGTTGCCTATAGGGGTTTCAGTCAAAAATCAATGACAGAATGGCAAACAGGGTAGATCCTGATTAGACGAGTTGCCTCATCTGGATCTGCACTGTTTGCAAAAGTATCTGTACTGGTCTGCAGTGATGGAAGGATTAAGTTTTAAACAAAATACTCAGCAGGCACACAACGTTGAAACAACGTCATTTCAACGTTGATGCTAAACCTTGACGTTGAATCAACGTTGAATTGACATTGTTTCAACGTTGTGTGCCTGCTGGGAATCGGAGTTGTGTCTCAGAGTAATGCCGCTTTCCTAAATCTGTATCAGGAGGTTAGTACCTGATCATATTTATATTTTTTAACTTCGTGAATATTCCCATATTCAGTCTGCCGCTTTCCTTGCATTAAGAGAATTCATCACGAAAACATGTCTATATAATTTTAACCCCCTTAAACCCCACTTTTTTATAGCAAAACTGGGATTTACAGGGGTGTACATTATTTTTCTTATTTTTGCTCAAAACATGGATTGTGGGTACTCGTTAGAACCGCCTCGCCGAGGCGGTTCTAACGAATACCCACAATCTATGTTTTGAGCAGAAATATGAAAAAAATATCAGAATTTTTTATCTGAAAATTATCCTTTTTGGTTGTAAAATTTTCATTATTGAATAGGCGTGTTTTCGTAATGTTAAGACAGTTTCTACTTTTGAGGGTGTAAATGAACAGTACTTCTACCTTTTCCATGTCATCGGAATCGCAAGAGGAAAATATCTGCTTAGACATTTTATGCCATGACTATTCGTTATTCCGAGACCAAATTTTAACCATAAATATGCATGTTTCAACAGTTTCTGCAAAGATGTTTCACGCCCTGAGTTTCTGAAATGGATGAATCTATGTTTGAATTTGGTCACGTCCAATGTTGCAAATAAGGATGTCAGTCCAAAATAAAAAACAGAATGGCAAGCAGTGTAGATCCTGATGAGACGGCTCATATGAGCCGTCATCTGTATCTACACTGTTTCATAAGTATCCCTTTTGGTCTGCAGGGCTGAACGGCTTAAGGAAAAATGGATACACTTTCAAGGGAAACAATTCTTTCAAATTTGATTTGTTTGGAAAAGGAGTCTACACTAATAACGAACGAATTTATCACCTAAGGGAACCCTTCTTCTGAAGGTACTTGGTAGGCAGGAAAGCGAACAAAAGTTGTTTCCCTTGTAAAAATGGCGGAATTTCCACCAAGCGTTTCAAATCCCCTTAAATGTTAACCCTTTCACTTAAATAGACCGGGAAAAAAAACGGTTTTGCAAACAGTGTAGATCCAGATGAGACGGCTCATATGAGCCGTCTCATCAGGCTCTACACCGTTTGCCTTTTTTCTATTTTGTCA
Organism: Anodontia alba; assembly: GCA_964016985.1. Classification (NCBI taxonomy): domain Eukaryota; kingdom Metazoa; phylum Mollusca; class Bivalvia; order Lucinida; family Lucinidae; genus Anodontia; species Anodontia alba. Next base: position 50,892,889 of record OZ024821.1, read on the forward strand.
CAACTCTGTTTGCTATTTTGGTTTCGATTTTTGTCTACGTGACATTTCTTACTGAGATAATGGACATATTCAATTTCATAGATGGAATATTTCACTTCAGAAACTCGGGACTGAAAGGGTTTATGTGACTATTGTGACATCGAAGTTTTGCGCAAATATTTTGCTTAGGATGTATGGTAAGAAGGAAAGGAATCAGAGCTGATATCACTAGTCAAGGTTGGCCGGTCACATTCTCTGATTGATATATTTTGTATTAGAGTGTGTGCCCATCTTGACTGAAGAAAATGAAGATTATACTGCGTCTCAAGTGGTATATCTGTATCTCTGAGCCAACATAATATTAACGCTTAGCACTCTGGTAAAAGTTTCTGCAGACGATATATTGGAATATTTTTCTTATTTTTCACAGAAAACAACTTTTGACATTTCATGCAAATTGTCTACAGTGGAGACAATTTGCATTAAACGCCAAATCCTGTTTTCTTGGAAAAACAAGAAAAATATTAATTTGTCGTCTGCTAAATTAGACCAGAGAGTGGTAAAGTTTAAATGATTATTGCACAAATATTACATAAAGGGTTTGACAGTAAGTAACTTTATTCAAACAAAGCAGCAGTGCTCCAATAACATGTTGTTTGTGGCAGGTTTAAGATTAACAACCAGAAAAGGGGTCTTGAAACAATGGTAGAGTTTCTGCCATTGCTTTCATGGAAGACAACATTGCTGACTTTCTAGTTACTTCCCTGCACACCTCACCCCTTCTGAAAATGGGTCTAATCTAAAAGGAAAGAATTTGCTTGCTTCCCTTTTAGAGAATACCTTTTTTTTCAGAAAGTAAACAATACTTTTGCAAAGTCGCCTCCCCTGAAATCTGTCTTTAAAGGACAAGTTCAAAAATTAGAATAAATATGGTAAGGGCTTGTGATTTCCACATATTCATGATAATTATGATATAGATTATTGTACATGTCACGACCTATTTTAACACTCTATGATTAATGAGCCAGCGCATGACAAAACCTACAATAATTATTTTGTGCAACCATCGCAGATTCATATCAACCTGCGCATTTGCGCAGTCTGATGAAAGTCTTCGCTGATCGCATGTACCTTCTACAGCCTCTGGGGAAGCCCAGACGGATAAAGGAGAACTCTTGTCATACTGGATGAATGTACAGGTTAATTTGAGTCTTTGTTGGTCACATAGATCTTATTGTAGGTTTTGTCGTGCGCTGACTTAACTGTCTTGTAACACTGCTATTCGACTTGACTTGGTTGGCAGATTATACAAGCAGTGGTCTTCACTTATAAAAAGAAAACCGATGCGCAATTATTGTTGCTAAGGTCTGTGCCAAAGAAATTAAACGTCTAATTATTGGATTTAGCAAGTGGCAAAGTTGTCAACATGTTATATACAAATGTATTAGACACTGGTTTCTTATTACTCTTTGTGGTAGTCACTGCCTGATACTGGCAGACAGGCGTTCTAGCGCTTTGAATGTACGTATCAATTCATATATCCATTTCTGAGTATCTGAACATGCTGATGGATATGAAGTAGAATGAATACTCTTACAAGGCTTATTTTGACCTCAAAGTATTTGTCTGTCTTTTTTCCTCCTAGCGGCAAAGTCTTTCCTTTAGGAGTTGGTTCTTTAAGAAGAGCTCCATATACAAGCAAAATCTTTTCTAATTGCATGATTCACATCTATATTACAATCATTTATAAATTTGCAGTTTCTGCTGCATATGACTCAATCAATAATGCAGTAATATGCAGCTTCGATCTGCTTTCTGACGTCATACTTTCTTGATGAATCGTTCCCTTAGCAGACTTAATTTAATATATATTGTTATCAATGTCATTGGATTTGAGAGTCATTCATGCTATCTGTCACATCTAATAATCCCTTTACGAAGTACATGAGACCATGATTACGTAATTTGAGATAAACTGGAAAAGACTGCTCATCTTTCGACGTCTTTCAGGAAGTCATTTTTGCCCCGCGCTTTGCGCAGAAGAACGGAAGTTGCAAACTTTTGCCACGATTTAATGCATAACCTTTTGTCGTAACTAGCTGCACACACACAAAAAAAATGTTTATTGTGCTCATTAGTTGTAAGATAATCGAATACTTTCATTTTTTCCATAGCAGAAATGACAAGAAATAATGCAAAGATGGCTAGAGAAGGCAGAATGGAGACTGGTGTTCAACACGTTACACTCGTTAAAATTTTCTGAAATGTTAACAATGTTGTTGTGAAACACCACTTCAAAAACCAGTAGAGAAAAGTAATAAAAAAAATTTTTTCTGAGATTAAAAAATCCAAGAAGTCGTTTTACTATAGAAATTGCATAGGTAAGACCAATTGTCGGCCATAAAATCTGATTTGCGGTAACTATTTGAAAACTAAGCACAGGAACAGTAACGATAAATAGTTTCTGATGATATTATCAATCACATATCATTTTTTTTTTTCATTTGGAATAAAACGCTGAATAAAATATATTTTTCAAAGGATATCGGAAGCAAAATGGTCCTCGTGTACTGATAGCATAAGTGGCATGTTCTGTACTGGGTTCACTAGAATCATAACACAAGGTGAGGTAAATATGTTCATGAAAACATATGCTGTGGTACTCATTAAAAGCGCCTCATCGATGCGCTTCTAATGAGTACCCTCATTCTATACCTCTAGGCTTTAAGCCAGGTCTTCGTCTATAGTGGACTGAGTTTTTCACATTTATAATTACCCTTCTATGATTGTAACCTACTCTGTGGCTACTAAGTGATTTATTTAACATTAGAGTGCCAAGTGATGACCACTGGATATTGATCAGAACCATGCTCGGCAGTGCGCTCCACGGTGTTTGGCGTGATGATTTCATGATCTCATAAAGTCATTCATCACCTTTTCTACTTATGTTTCAATGTCTTTTCATTCTTTTATTCTGGAATATATCTGGTATCCGTTTAAATGATTAATTCTTACCATGCTGAATAAACTAAGATGCCACGCCCATTTCCAATTTTCTGCCGGTCGGATTGCTTGGTCCGGTTTGTTGGTATGGGATCACATACATGGACTTAATGACAAGCAGTGTGGATCCAGATCAGGTGGCTTCTTCAGAAATCAACTAATCTGGATCTAACTGTTTGCAAAGGCAGGGTATGTCTGGGTTCAGCAGGACAAGGGTTAACTCGTGATGCATGTTGTTACAGTGTGAAAACTTTTTTGTTGTGAGTTATGATGTTACAAGGAAATGAACTCTATAAGCCATAGGCTTCCGTTCAGATCCTCATATATCCTGTATTTGTGTATTTGTGTTGTTCACCTATTGGAGTTAAAATAAAATATCGTTTAAACCAATCTGCTCTGCCATTTCGTTCAGGTACTCGAAAAGAAGGCAAAGCCAGCTCAGATGATGAAATTGAAAAGTTAAGCCAAGGTTCGCTCAATATTTCAGATTCAAAATCTCAGTGCATAGAATGTCTAGCTTTAGTGCTGGGCTCTGAACATTATAGTGAATAAAAGATGAATCGTTTGACAGGTTCGTGAAGTTGAAGACTGAAGATAGAGTCATCAGTAGTGTTCATTGACGACAATGATGAAGGACCTGGATTTTGATGTCTATCACCTTCGACTAGAAGAAGAACTAATCCCCATGCGATAATAATTGTAATGAATAAATATAGTGTAATGTGTAAATTTAATGTTGGATAGTTTTAATTTCCCATACACATAAAGTCTTTTTTTTTCTAATTATGAGCTACTAGTTGTTTTTGGCTTGAAACTTGTAAAACCAGTCATTTTACAAAAAGATTGTTGTGGGTTAGTTTAAAAGTTTATTTCATGTATAATATTAACATATTTGATTATATACAAGACATGTGTTTACTACATTACAATATGTAGTACAATGGGGATTATATAATGGGTGTGTCGTTTGGCTCCAGCAGACACACACACACATAGAAACATTTATTTCTTTGAAACAATCAAAAAAATACACACAAACATTATTTTCTTCAAATTAGAATGAAAAATAAGGTCTAATTCATCTTTATTATTAAGCAATCACAGGTCACCTTACACAAAATAACTAGCCCCGGGCTTTTTTGCACCAATTAGCAGTCCTGCCACAATTGGTTCCCTGTGCCCCTAACCTTAAAAGTCGCTGGTGAACACACTCGGTGAATTTTCAACAGTATAATCGAAGGTATTTCGATATCGGTTCTGTTTATTGATAACAGAAAATAAACGGCAGCTCTGGGCACTAACACAAAAAATATCGCGATAATACTGTAAACTTTCGCGATAATATTTCCAGGAAACTTTAGACTATTAAGATAATCTTTTCAGGAAACTTCGAAATATCAAGATAATTATTGAAAGTATCGTGATAGCTACCTAGCTATCTCGTGGCAGAAATATGCCACCATACATAAGGCAGACAAATCTATGCACACTAGCAAGGTTTCCAAATTATTTTAGCGCATTTGAATGTGCACTTTTTTTTTTTCTTTTACATTATCATTTCTATGGATTAATTTGAAATGACACATTTATAGGTGATTATTACCTGTTTATTTAATCCACGCGACATTAACCAGCTCCCCACGGGACTGTTTTCGATAAGCTTGTGTATTTTGGGAGAAAATATGTTAGCAGACTTTAAATAGGGATTATTATATATAATGAAGTATGAGTTAATTTTTAAGATGGTTATAAAGAACCTTTATCACATGATAATGTGTAATAATTATTTCTGATCCAAAACATAAATCGTGGGTACTCGTTAGAACCGCATCAGTTAGGCGGTTCTAAGGGGTACTCACAAACTATATAAATGGGGTGGTTCTAATAAATACTCAAAATCAATGTTCTAAGGCAGACATGCAAAAATAATACATACCCCTGCCAACCCCATTTTTCCCTGAATTAAGGGGAACGGGGAGTTACCGGAGTGTTGTTAAGCTGTTGATCGCAGTTGAGCCTAGCATCATTATTGTTAACCCATTTAAGCCCATCTTTATATATCATATCAAGGACTTTTGTATGTAAATATGGTTGTTTTGAATACAAATGTATTAATGTGAATGACCCTGATCAGACAGAATGTTTGAAGATCAAAGGAAAGGCTCAGAAATTGTTGAAACTTTATGTGAAATCTTATTTATTCATAAACAATATGTTATCTATTATCTTCCAAGAGTTTATCATTTCATTTTTTATTTAGCAATCTTTTTAATCATGAAAATGTCAACGAAGTTTTAATTTCAGACCGTATTCGGAGTATATTTGGTACCACTGTTGGTCTCATTTTAGGCCTCTCTTTAACAAGTCTGTGTAATGTGTTAACATTTGTTCCACTGCAATATATAGTGTAAACATGGGTATACGTCAGGATTCATTTTTGTTAGAATGTTTTGCTTTTCAAGTCATTGTTTTCAAATGGTTTATTATTTCTATCAATCTTTCGCACCGAAAACTCTTTAATTTTGTATTGAAAATCTTTAATCTTTTCTGAAATATCATGGATTTACCGAAGCTATAGATAAGTGGGGCATGTGGATAAATATTATTTCTTATTCTCCATGAAAACATATGTTATGCGTACTCATAAAGAAGGGCTTCGCAGCCTTATTGGTATTTTTGGGTCGATTGTTTACAGTCAAGTCATAGTATACAAACGTCAAAATTACCTAAAGAGAGTTCATTGACCAATGTAATCAAACCTCGCGTTACACGAAATCCAGGTAACGGTTATCTATAGCCGTGCTATTCTTCTTGCTGTGACGTTAGAGTGCTGTTGATAGAGGGTTATCTGTAAAATCCTGGACTGGGGCATTGGCAAACAATGCAGACCCAGATCAGACGCCGCAGCACGTGACGTCTGCTCATGATTTGCGCTGTTTGCTTAAATCCCAGTAAGTTGAGGTTAAATGAAACAGTCTTAAGTCCAAGTTCAGTATCATTTCTCCAGCCTACTATCAGAAACATTCGACTCAATAGTGTTGTCAGAGCTTTGACTGATAGAATGTTAAGCCATTATCTGGATCCACACTATTTGCAAAAGCAGGGCATCCCCGAGTTCAACAGAACCAGGGTTAATAATTACCATTTATAGACTGTAATGTTTCTTCTCCCAGTATGTATTCATTTCGTTTTGCTTGTTCTAGTTTTTACAATTGTTATAATTATGATAGTGGTCTGTTTGGGAATATCCCTTTTTACTTGGGAACAAATCTAGTCATTTCTGAAGTCATCTCTGAAGTATACAAAATGTAAAACTGTCCTTGTTTTTGTATAGTTTCGCCTCCTATTGGCTGTTAACTAATTTCAATACGGGATGGTTTTAAATTTTGATTACTCTAGAGATGACTGGATTCGTAATATCATTTGGATTGTTCCCGCTCCCCCCGCCACCCCACCCCAATCACTTTGAGTTTGCTTTTTTGTCTGTTATTACTCCTGTTTTTAATAGAATCCAGGATTATAATATTTACTGATACTGGCTGATAGAACCTATTTACAGAAAGTTTTATTTCAGTTACTTAATTTTTATGTACTTTTACTTGTCATTTTGCTTCCTCTTATGCATCTGATATCTGTTGTAAGCTGAAAGGAAGTTGATATATCTTATGTGGTACATAATGTACAATGTACAAAATATATTAAAGATTGGACAGATTATACAAAAATACTCGCTAACCGTTCACAAAGTTTGTTAAAGAATTACATGAGCTTGCATGATTCCGTTCTGATCCTTTCTTTATATTACTTTACATTGTACTTTATGTAATGGCAGTTCTGAATAAATATGTTTAAACCAGAGTTCCATCATGCGGACCATAAAAACTCTGATCATACTGGTCTGATGTGCAGGCTGATTTAAGTCTTCGTTGAGCGCACATGTCAGAAGGTACGTTTCTCACGTTGCAGCTAAATTAATACAGGTAATCAATTATACATGGAAATCTAAATGTTACAAGAAGCACGTAACATTAAACATTTATGACAGTATCAGCGGTTTATGCTATCTAATCTTATCATTTTGCATTTAACTCTAAGGGCAATATTATCTGGGTCGCGCCACGCGAAAAAGTGTCAGAGCGTTCGCAAACTGTGCAGATTCGGATCATTCTGCGCATGCGCAAAGTATCCCGGGCATTTGCGTTAGCAGACAGTGAAGGCCATGATCAGACTGCGCGGATGCACAAACTGATCTGGACCTTCGCTGTCCGCATATGCCCGAAGACACGTTTTTGCATGGCACGGCCCGTCTTATAACTACTTACTCAGCTCCAGCAGTTATTGGACTTTTATCTCAGTAGGAGTTTGCGGAAAAAAAGTGTAACAAAGTTATTCTCGTACACAAAATATAATGCAAGCACAATTACTAGCCCAGTATGCATAACAGGATTCTAATAAGGGGACTGAATACACTTTTGTTTACATCACCTTAGCGAGTTCCCGATTGCTTTCCCGCACATTAATCCCCTTCTATAAGGGATCTTCTTTAAGGGAGAAGCTCCTTTCCTTCTAGAAGTAGTTCTGTCCTTTTAGAGTAGACTCCTTTTCAGAAGCGAGGCAAAACAATTTTTTGTCAGAGGTACGAGTGCCTTCCCTGAAAGTGTATCAACTCTCCTTAAAAGATCTCAGTCAGTTTACTCTCAATTCCTCTGATTTATTCTCTCCGAACTTTTATACCTCTTCAAAACATCAGCAAATAGATAGCCGGGATAAGTCAGATCTTATCTAGAAGCTTATTTTAGCATGCGTCAGATATGAATATGTTTGAACTTTTTAAGTATGGACACAGGTCGTAGTCAAACTTACCAAAGATGGACTGCAGGTCATATTCAAACTTACCAAACTGCGCTCTGCGCTAATCGAACACTTCTCCATACATAAAGGGCACAGTGAACCAATTGTGACAGGACTGCTGATTGGTGCAAAAAAGTGTAGGGAAGCCCGGGGTAGTTATTTTGTGTAAGGCGGCCTGTGATTGGTTAATAATAAAGATGAATTAAAACTCATCATTCTTATTTGAAGAAAAAAATGTCTGTTTGTAATTTTCTGATTGTTTCAAAGAAATAAATGTTTCTGTGTGTGTTTGCTGGAGCCCAAAGAAGAAGTGGTGAAATTGCAAAGTTTCAAATTTTGATACCTGCCAATTGAGGGGTTGCTACATTCAGCCTCCAAAAAGTCCCTGAAAGGGCAGGTGGTGTTGGTATTTTTCCTTGTTTATTATGCTATGCTAAGCCTGGGCTTTGAATTAAAACAAAATTTAGAAGCCCAGCCATACCCTGAAATGAACCCTTAAGCACCAAAAAGGGTGGAATCACTATGGAGCTCTATGGGAAAAATAATTAGTTCACTGTACCCTACAAATTCAAAGCTATATTAAGAGACCGGCGCTATTCGCGCGCAGGCCAATAAAGTAAATGTCACGAAACTATACTACATGTACCAATCTTTGGGCTAATTCAGTAGGCGACAAACTAATATTAGTTTTCTTATTTTTGTTTAGACATTTCATGCAAATTATCTGTTTTCTGAGAAAAATAGAAAAAATGTTTCAAAATGTCGTCTGCTGAAATTTTTACCCAGAGTGCTAATCGTTAAAGGCTTCGTTTGTATCACCGTTTGGAATTGACTGCATACGCCTGAAGTTAGAAAGATCGTGTAAACGAGCTGGAATTGTGGGTTGTAGAAAACATGTAAAACACAAAGTTTACTGATCATTTCAAGACAATGACTTCATCTCATAGAGAGAACACTTTAAGGGGAACGGACACACTTTTAAGGAAAGCAACTCTGTCAAAACATATAAGTGAAGATACTCAAGCAATGCCACAATCACGAAGCATAGCATTCCGAGGCACAAAGGAAGGAGAAATGAGAAACAAATAAAGACAAAACATACGCCACATATAAAACTACCGACGCACGAACAAAGAAGAACTGCAACACATCACGAAAACATACCTATATAATTTCGACCCCCTTAAACCCTACTTTTATATAGTAAAACTGGGGTTTTTAAGGGTATACATTATTTTTCGTATTTCTGGTTAAAAATATACATTGTGGGTACTCGTTAGAACCGCCTCGACGAGGTGGTTCTAACGAGTACCCACAATCTATGTTTTGAGCAAGAATATGAAAAATATCAGAATGATTTATCTGAAAACTTTCAGTTTTTGGTGGTGAAGTTTTCAATATATTTGATTAGGCGTGTTTTCGTAATGAGAGGAACCGCCTTGGAACGGACAGTAGAAAAACTAGGGGAATGGGTTGGGGCTTAAACAAAGTTAAACTCCAGTTCTATTTGAAAGCATTGTGAATGTGCATATTCCACACATACAAATACATAACAGATGGTTTACTTATGCGTACAATTGTACGCACACGTGACAGCTACATATGTGTATAAGTGTCACATGTCGAATTTAACACGTGCAAACAATATAAAATCTTCACACATCACAAACTTGCCAAAATAATCGATATAGTTGGGTTGTGTTGACAGGACGTGGCGATTGATCAGGATATACACTGACAACACGACAAACAACAAGATACGAGTATTACTTCGAACATAAAAGTTTGGTCTACATATACAGTCGACTCTCGTTATCTCGAATTCCAAGGGACTCTCTGAAATACTTCGAGATATCCGTACCTCGACATATCAGATTTTCAGAATTGAGGAAAGAATAATTCGAACAACCACATTAAACAAATATATATGTAATTGGACTCTTGACGTTAGAGATATGTCGAAATAATGTGGAAAAGAGGAGAAATTGCTCCTTAGGAGCAATTTCTCCTCTTTTCCACAATATGTTTTTTACTTACTGTTAGATTTTCATGTTTAGGCAGGGACAAGATTTTCACTTCGAGATAAGCGTTTATTCGAGATAAGCGAGCTCGAGATAACGAGAGTCAACTGTATAGATGTGAGTTTTGTAAGTAGGGCCGTATGTCAAATAAAAACATGCATACTAAGAAACGAATGGGTCACAGTAGACGTTCCCGATGTAGTGATCTCGACTTCATGTAATGTACAAATGTTACATATATGTATGGTTCGTACATATCATACGAGAGTTTCACACTAAGTTGTCCACATGTTACGTATGCGTACAGTTGTATGCAAATGTAACACCTTAACATTGCCATGTGTCACACATGCGTGCAGTCGTACGCATGCGTAACAATGTGTTACGTGTGAGTACAACTGTACGCATATGTAACACATATGTTACGTATTTGTATGTAAGACATATGCACACTCACAATGCTTTCCTCCACATCTAGCCCTTGAGTGCAATTACACTCACAAAGCATACAGAAAGCCACAACAGTCTGTGAAAAATGGTAAAACTCTACTGAGTTTATCTGTCCCCTTAAGGAGACTTGACACAGTTCGTAAACTTTCTGCCTTTTAGGCCAAGGGAGACAACTTATGTGACTCCATTTAATTTACTGCATGACAAGCTCCTTCATGAAAGGGGTCGACTCTAAAAATAAAGAATTAGCTCCCAGAGTACACCCCTTTTCAAAAGGGAGGTTTTGATAGAGGTTCACCCATTTTGATAGAGTTGCCTCCGCCCTGAAAGTATATCTATTCCCCTTACGCTGAAGGTTTATGTCTCCTTGTTCAAATGGAGACCTTCCTTCAGAAATGAAGTGGCTCTCTTTGTATAATACAGTACACCAGTCAATTAGCCTTACAGTTACTCATGTTTCTCTATATAGCATTTTTTTGCGAAATGTAAGAATTTCATAATTTAAGATAAACGGATACAACTTCATGGGAGGTAACTGTGTTAGTTGAAATTTTCCCTTCTGAAATGGGTCTGCTCTAAAAGGTAATAATATGCTCCCAAGGGCTAGCAAATTCTTTCCTTTTAGAATAAACCTCTTTTAATTAGCGAGACAGCTTAACGGATACAATGTAGATGGACGGACGTCCGTACAAACAAATGAGTACTTAGGTGGCTATATTTGACAACAGTTTCAATGCATTTGAATGGGATTTATTCCGTAGTCACATAAAAATCTTGAATTGTGTGGCTAAAATCGACTTGTTGGGCTATAAAATAGTCACATAAGTATCAAAATTACTCTGGATAACAACATAACAACCCATTCGTTAGAATGACGGACAGACGGACGGAAAAACAATGTTGCTCTCGCACACCCTTACCACGAGGGAAAGTCATGTAGCAAGTTTGGTTGAATTTCGTTTAGAGTGTAGGAGATAGCGTGTCAGACGGACGGACGAAGGCGTTCACAATATCTCAATTGCTAAAGCCTGCGGATAACAAAGCATGCGACAAATATAGTCTGAAATTTGGCGCCAAAAGAGTTATGGTTAACACGGTATACCAGTTCATTCGCTTTCCAATTACTCATGTTTCTCTGTATTGCTTTTTCCTTGCAAATTGTAATTGAAATCGGTGCTCGTAAATTAATGAACATTTTGGCAACTGAAACATACATTGTGCACAAAGGATGAAAATGCATCTTAAGCCATGTACGCACTATGAAGGCCTTGACCAGCATCCGCTTTTTCTCACCAACATCAGGGTGTTTGCTGCCCGCTTAATCAATGGATACTGTAGAATTTATCATCAGAGAATGAGCAAGTTGAGCTAAGACTTCACTCGTATCCTGTGATATAAGGACTATTTTCTTGTCTTGCACATCGTCTCATTTGATTTTAAAATATAGTTTCTATCTCTAACATCAGGAAGTCCCGTTCTAGATAATTTGGCTTCTGTACGAAGCGTATTAGCAAGGATTCCAAGTTATCATCATTTTTGCGTATAACTTGGCGCATTGCATTAAAAACTATAATATTAATCTTGAGAAATCAGTCTTGTAAATTGTTGTGTAGGATGAGACATGGTGAGCTGAAACGTCAGGAAACGTACCTTCAGACATGTGCGTCCACTTAAGATCAGATCAGCCTGCACATTCCTACATTCCGATCTAAGCGCGTTTTAGCTAGCCAAGTAGGCAAAGTTTTTTCATGCGGAAAACGAAGACTGGTCAGACTGTGCGGATGCGCAGGCTGATTTGAGTCTTCGTTGGGCGCACATTTCAGAAGGTATGTTTTCTCACGTTGATCCTGGTGAAAGTCAGTGGCGTATCTAGAGGATCTGGAATCAAGGGCTTCCACAACAAGAGAAACACAGTTTTTATAGGCGAAAAGTAAAGATCCAGAGAAGCATGTACATCCGCGCAATCTCGTCTGGATGTTACCTATGCCCCGACGCACTCTTAAAAGTTTTTTATATCATCTTTATGAATTTCATCTCATACATTTTAAGCTTTTGCACTCTGTGGGCTAAATCATCAAATGAAAGTTTGTGATATTTTAAATGTAAATTGCTTTTATTACATAGTCAGCTGAACGAAGAACCAATCTAATGTGCTTGCGCATGGTCCATCCCTTTTCAGTCGGAGGCTGAATAAACAAAAAGATTTCATAAACTTTTAAGACGAAATGCTAAATGTATTCGGAACTCAGGTACCTACTCCGACATTTAGTCAAGACAGGCGGTCAGAAATTATGAGCAAGGTCATGTGATGACAGAGAAGAAGAACAGCAAATAACTTAGGTACATTGCAAAGATGTGTATGCTGTCTGTGGCAGTCACTGTCATGTATAGGAAATTATTCCAGTCACTGTCATGCAAAGGAAAATATTCCAGTCACTGTCATGCATAGGAAAATATTCCAGTCACTGTCGTGCATAGGAAAATATTCCAGTCACTGTCATGTATAGGAAAATATTTCGTTTACCTAAAACTGCACACACTTAATATGCACAGTCTCGTCAGAGCATGCATGATTCGACTAGACTATATTTATGTCATATGTTGTAAAATTCCAACTGGACATATGCAGACCACAGGTGCAGTCTTAATTCCTCGAGGACAGGTTTTGTCATGACGTGATTCAAATTACTAAATAGCTAAAACCGCGATACAATTAAGAATTGAAATTCAGATTTTGAGCTTGCACTGGATGATGAGAATTATTAGGCTATTTTAATGTCTATGAAGTCCGAATGGCTTCTCGGAGGCATTTAAATAGCCAAATGTTTTCATCATCAAGAGAAAGCTCAAAATCTCATTTTCAATTCTTATAATTGTATTTCATATTATCAATTCAATATCAGGTCTTACCATACATTAAAATTCACTTGGTTTACTAATTTGAAATTAAATTTCACTTGATGGTGGTCCTGGAACAGCCCGGCGGTGGATTCCCCGCGCTTAACGCCATGGAGATACGTGACTGACGTCACACATAACATGATTTACGTCACGCAATTGTATGTAAACAAAGAACGTTACAGGTGGACGCTCAAATAGCCCCGCCCTAATGCGCGGCCTATATCACGTGATACATGTAGCTCTATGTTTTGCATCTTTAATCGTAGATGCTGGGTTTTCATATTACCTCGGGTCTAGTTACGCCGTTTAAAAGCGAATGACTGAATGACTGTATCCCTGAGTCTTTTATTATTATTATGCAACGTCATAGAAAAAATCCTCATGTCATGTGCGAAAAGCGAAAGCCTATTCCAATCTAACAGCTGTTAGTTTTTGCTTATGAGACATCACTTTCGCTGATACAATTAATAGAATTATAGGTGACTAATAAAGTCTTCATAAGACTTGGAAAATGTGCATGTTGATCTACTAAAATACCGTCTGCATATAGCAAACGATCCCTTTTCTATTAGCGTGGAACTTATTCTTGAGATTAACTTCCATATCCCGCCAAATAACTTAAGTTGATTAATTATTTCTGTCGCGTTTTGACGTTGAATTTTGTAATTTTAAATTTCAGTGCAAATTCTTGCACTTTCCTTTCCGTCAGAATTTGACATGAAAAGCAATATTTTGTTTAACATGACATTTAAAAGAAGAATTTAAGTAATTTGGAGCAAACAAGTTCGCAAAAGTTTTGTCTGGCAAATATAAGATGTGGAAACAAAGAGGGAGTAAAATTACTTAAGGAAAGGCTACTAACACAAACCATTGTCTTTCCAAAGTACATCTTGCCTCACCAAGGTTTGAATAAAAGAGAGCATGCATTAAGAACACCTAAAATTTACTAAAAATCAAAATCTGTTAATCACTTGGTTTTCCCTGTAATCATTTAATGGATTGTTGTAGTTTACGGTTTGTGGTGTATTCTTTTTAATGGCCCCTTTCTTAGCTAAACATATTTTAGAAAACAGCAGCAAAAATATCATTTTTAGCATTTTAACAACTTGCAACTCTTAACTAGTATAGAGCACACCTGAATACCAAAAAAAAAAAAAAAAAAAAAAAAAAAAAAAAAAAAAAATGAAATATACTGAAGCCTGTGACAAGATCTACATCATATATCAATATCGTTTTAGTATTTAGGTGTGCTCTACACCACCCAAGTGTTGGAAGTCGCAGTCATGTCAAAACTGGCATATTTTTTGTTCATTGTATCAAATGTGTCTTTATAAATCCTTATCTAGACATAATGACTCCAAATCAAAACCAAATCCCGAAATTCAAGTTATTCCTCAACACACACAAAAAAAAATGATTCTGGAACAACTTTCGTTCATGCATTAACAATGTAAAACTAAATCTTGAATTGTATAGATTACATAGCTAAAACTGAACTTTGACCTGACACATATTTCTATTTCTTTTACATTTTCAGCAGTGATTTACCGAGATTTATCAGTGAATTATAATCGATAATTCACCGAGTGAATTATTTCATTTCGAACGTTTTGACGTCATAATTGCTAGGCAACGTTGCTGACGTTGTTGGTAACAAACAATAACAATAGCTGACGTTTCGCGGAAAATTTGATAAAATCATGGAAATCAGATTAAAATTTTCATGCCCAGTTGGCGTTTTTGAGGAAAGACCTGCAACACAAATATAAAGTATGATTTTCTTGATAATCCAGTTCTACTTTCGTGACATTTTTGTGTCTGTATTTCAAGCACAGGATGATTTTTGCACTAAAGTGAAAACAAGATGGCGACTGATTTTCAAACTAAACCACGCCTCTTGAAATTCATGTAGTGACTGGAACTATTTTGGTAGGAAATCATAATGGCTGAATGTGAAAATTCAAAGGTAAAACATGGATGAAAATGTAATAAACAGTTTATTTGGTTATTTTGATCGATTACGAAGAAATAATTCATTCGTGCTCTAAGGTTTGCTTGTAAAAACTCGTTCGCTTCGCTCACTCGTTTTTTACGCGCAAGCCTTAGAACACTAGTGAATTACTTCTCCGTAATCGATCCAAACAACCGAATAAACTCTATATATTTGTTGAAAGCTGGATCATAATGCAGATTATATTTCATTTGCTTTCAGATCATTGGGCCCATTGTGGTATATTTGAAAATGGAGTTCTGCTCATGTATATGCTGGAGGGCGTAAGCAGTGTTGCAAACTTCATTACTGCTTATGAAGAGTCTCAATAAAACCGAGATTCCCATTTTCTAAATCCGTGATGTGTTCTTTGTTTCCAAAAGCAATCTTTTTTTACGTTTATTTTACTACACTGCAGCTGGTGTTAGCGCCGTGTGGCGGCGGTAGAACGTCTCTCCGTACATCACCATAGTGCAGATTATATTTCATTTGCTTTCGGATCATTAGGCCCATTATGGTATATTTGAAAATGGAGTTCTGCTCATGTATACGCTAGAGGGCGTAAGCAGTGTTGCAAACTTCATTACTGCTTATGAAGAGTCTCAATAAAACCGAGACTTCCATTTTCTAACCCGTGATGTGTTCTTTGTTTCAAAAGGCAATCTTTTTGACGTTTATTGGATAAGGTACAAAATCTATAGAGATGTATCTGTTCAAAAGGGGCCAAATTTGGGCCATTAATGCATTTACTCTTTTCACAGATTCAGTAAACCCCACTTTTGAGTGAGATATTTATTATTACTAACAGTCAATTAGCCAATCAAATTGCCAGTCTCCAAAACAGTGGCTGCCAATGAGAGAGCTTGTTATACCAGCAGCGAGATATTAAATATAGATTACATCACGTCATATAATGTAATTAAACAACACAACATTGCATCACCAAGGGAAATATCGGAGGTTGCTAGATTTCGAGGTAAACAAATGATTTCATGCAGCGATAGGATATGTAATTATCCATTTTTGATTGCTTATATCATTTGATAAAAGAGCTGAGGTGCTCGTTCTAGAGACATAACAATGAATATGTTAAAGCATATATTTTCATTCTCAGCTATTTTGTGCAGGTTTAAACGGCATTTGAACCACAATGATCTATTCTTCTCTTCTTTGTCTTTTCGGCGGCTACCAGCCCGATCATGGTAAATAACATGTTAGTTTATTATTGCTCAAAGATCGACATCCTTTCTTTGACTGTCTTCATAGTTGCTTCAGTTTATCAACAAAAAATAACGCCTCCTGTTGAAATTTAAAGCAAGTACTAGCAAAATTTTGGATAACGGAATATTCGGAGGTACTTTGACACATGGTGCAGTGGATCTCGGAGGGACTGTTGCTGGATTTCGGAGGCACTGACAATTCACTCATTGAGCTCTGTCTAAAAAAAGCAATATAAATTAATACCTGCTGGCATAATATAAATCTGTGTACAAATATTAGTGTCCCTTTTTGTAGCAATTTTAATTGGGTTTGATGGGTTTGAAGGCGAGTGTAGTGTAATAATAGAACCAATGCCATTACGTTTAAGAACGTATATGAAGTATAACAGCTTTTCGCTGCAAAAATGTGAAACGTTGTGATATTTTCCTATCTAAGTTTCTGTTGAAATGTTGCTTTTGGAACTCGTAAGAACCGCGACGCCGAAGCGGTGCCAACGAATGCCATGAACCTTTGCTTCAGATCAGAAATAATAATCGTAACGTTACCACTGTAAATCTATGACATATCATACTCTAAACAATTGCTTATAGCAATATCCCAACTCGGGACAATATTCACCAATATCAGTGCAATAATTATAAAGTTAACAACAGGTGCTTATTCGTCCCTCGGGCTGATATTGGTATATCTGTTATAAGAATCTATCTATTTTCTTATACCGAGTCGGTCATTTTTGGTCATTACATCTGTTAGGTGGGTCGCTAAATTTAGAATTTAGCAAAAACAAAATCACTCGACGAGTTCTTTAAAATGATTTACAATCTGTTTAAACGCATACCTCTGACTTCCAATATATACCATACGGGCTTTAAACTCCTCTGCAGTCTAAGCGTCTACCATAGAAGAGGCGAGACTATTCCACTGAGGAATAGTTCTAGGAAAGAAAGAATTCTTCAGGGCTTTATTATAGACCTGGTTCCTACTGTATTTCGTGCTGTTTAATTTCGATGCCCTTGTTTGAGTTGAACAAGTCACATGGGTCAAGTATCTATTTCTGTTAAGAGACACTATATCAGAGTGTATCTTCTAAAAGAAGGTTAAAGAGGACTGCTCACGACGGGCCTCCAGGGATGGCCATTCCAACTCATGAAGCATATCACCTACGCTACTTTTATTTCGCCATCGCCGAAAGGTCGATCGTGCAGCCGTCCTCTGCACCTTCTCAACCTACTGAATCTGAGTTTTAACAGGGGGTGCCAAAAAGGTGATGCATACTCAAGTTGAGGGCGAAGCAATGTTTTGTATCGAGGAGCAAAAGCCAATTGCGTCTGAGAAATCCTAATGTCATAGTTGTTTTTGATTTTATCTCGGAAATATATTAACCCCGATCAAGATTGTCAGTGATGGAGATACCCAGATATTTAGCGGATTAAAATGCTGCAATGTGTGCTGGTGTAGTGAGTAATCAAACTTAATCCGTTTATCCGGAAGGTGGCATGACACCCTCATTGAATGACATTTCGCTACATTGTACTTCATCTGCCAACTGGCCTCCCAACGTGCTAGGCTATCCAGGTCATCTTGATAAGACAGTCAGAAGGAATATACATATTCCTATACAAAACACAGTCATCAGCAAACAAACGAACATATGATCTGATATTATCAGGAAGATCATTAATAAATACCAGGGAAAGGACTGGTCCAAGCACCGAACCTTGGGGAACACCAGATAAAACAGGGACAAGATCGGACGCTTGGCCATCAAGTATAATTTTCAGATGATAAATGGACATGTTTAATTTTATAGGGATATAAATGGGCTTAAATGGATTTAAGTGGAAGGCAATATAAATCCACTGTGCTTAGTAGGTATGGACTTCAAGACCTAGATTTTGATGTATTTTGATTAAATGCGTTTGGAAAATAAGAAAATAACGGATTTAAATATGTTCTCAATGGCCGCTACTTTTTAGACCCTGTTATGTAAAAAATCCACACAAATAATTGCTGCACTTCTGTAGATATCTTTATTATGTAGTACACAATTATCATTTTCAATAAAATGAACAAAGGTTAAAATAATTAAAACCTGTTAAATAGTTTAAATAGTTCTTTTAAAATCTATGAAATCCAATTAAACATTCAAAATGAAATGAAAACATCCATATGTCAGTCATTTTGAAATTTTTAAATGCTCATAACTCCCTTCATTTTGACGGAATTTGATCTAAGTTGCATTGAAATCCATATGTTGCAATGTTCTTCAGCTTAGAACTATACCGTTCTTTGTTTGTATTCTCCTTACGCGAACAACCGCAGAACCATATCAGAGAATCTTCACAGTATTCTTTTTTATTTATCTAACGCTCCTGATTTTAAATGCCTTTCGGCAAACTGTCTTATAAGAAATCTCCATGTGGTGTTACTTAACATTGTTGTCTACACATTTTCCGGACAGTCCTCGTATCTAGATTTTATAGCAGCAGCTAAAAAAATTATACATTCCCCCTGTAAAGCCATTTTCCTAATATAAGTGAGATTTGCAAGAGGTTTTCACCGCATAAACTTGCTAGCGTGATATGATAATTATTTGAATTGTATCGAGGAGACCTTTGTCATCTTAGCTTGCTATCGACAGAAAACATTGCAGACTTTGTAACGTGTACATCCATACGCGCTGAGTGTGTATGTGTGTGTGGAAGGGGGGGAGGGGCGAACGAAGCCCCCTCTGTGGACAAATTAATTAAAAAATCAAGCAGATTTTAACCGAAAACACATTTTACCCCCTAAATTTTCGCCTCTAAATCGGCTTTTTTGAGCATTTGCATCACCTCTAAATGGTCACACCCTCCCAATTTTAAAACCTACGGGACTGGGGTTTTAAGCCTAAATGTAAATGAAAACTCCATGGAGTGTCTGACCGACCAAAAGATGAAAAAAGACCTGTACCCCTTTCGGGCAAATTATTTTAAAATTATGCAGATTTGACCATAAAATCACTTTACTTTCCTTAATTTTGTCTCCCCCATCGGCATTTTGTTTGCATCTGTGTCCCCTTTAAGAATAGCTAACAATTCACATACTCGCACCTTCCATTTCAAAAGTCTGCGTATAGGCCTGGAAACCCACCTAAGGCACAAGACGCTGTGACGCTGTGATATACAAATATGAAAACACGCAGATTCATTATTATGAAATGTTCATGTCTTAAAAAAATGCAAACTTTTCAGAAAGAAAACTGATAATTTTCGTATTTTTTTCCATCGAGGCGGTTCTAACGAGTACTCACAACCTATGTTTTAGAGCAGAAACAAGATCGATATGGTTGTAACGAGTACCTTCATGTATGTTTTAGAGCAGAAAGAAGAAAAAACGATTTATACCTCTGCAAACCCCACTTTTTCTATCGTGTTTACCGGGAAGTTCATCGCATCGGCTGGTTATCTTGATGTTTTATCTTGATAAATCCATCACACATTATTTCCTTTATTCGTTGCCAGTCAGCAAATAAACGTTTTTATCGCTTGTTACATGCAACCCCTGACGATTCATGTAATTGTATTCAAAATATTTAACCAGGCAAGATCACGTTTCAGAAAGCTGTGGCTGTTTTAACAAGAACATAAAATTTCCTTTCCTCCGTTATCCCGTTAACGAATTTAAACCTGTCCTCCGACATCTCTGCATCATACCTCCGACATCCTGTTACCAATAAATATGACAACAACCCTAAAGAATTGTTAAAATCTGCCGCTGTAGTTATTCTTTCACATCTGCTTCTTCTTACATAATTTATAGAAAGGTTCTAGATTATACAGACAAACATACTCAGTAGAAATGCTTTACATGATTAAAGCAATAAACAACTGATGATGGAATTTGGGTAAAAAACAATGAAGTTTCCTTTTCAAACGTGATTTTGAATAAATATGAGGATACTTCATACTGAAATGCCATTTTCATATATTTAAATTATTCAATTGAGAAAATATATGTTACGTTGCTTATGCTTCAGAAGCATTTTTTTTATCATTAAAAGAGGATAAGTACATACCCTGTCGCTGCATGAAATCATTTGTTTACCTCCGAAATCTAGCAACCTCCGATATCCCATTATTCGGTTTCCCTGGGTGTTGCTTGAACTGGCCAATTATCAGTACGCCTCATGTCGTTATCTGCAATACCTTGAAGAATCTCATGTTACATAATCCTCAATCAGAAAAAAGTGCGACAATTTAGGCAAGGGGAAAATAGCGTAGCTATTTGACCATTGGTAAGTAAAGATGATCAAAGTGTATCCACAGCCTATCCATCCCATACACATCTATGCATTTTCATGGGGAAATTTATTGTTCAATTTCAGCATATCGCATGATTTTCCCAGTGACCAGGGAGGGTCCAGAACAGACGGAATTCTTTGTTGGCCTCCGAAGCCATCGCGAATAAATCTGGATAGAAGAGTTTCTACATGAACCTCGTTTAACCATTGTTGACCCATTTTAGATTGAATAAACTCCCCTACACTATATACTGAAGGAGTCCAATTTCAATTTTAGATCATGCTATGTCGGGCTGTGCGACTTAGATATTCCTACAGATAAATGGCTAAACTAATTGCAAACAGTAAAGACCCTGATCAGACGCTGCAGAAACTGGGTCTGCACCGTTTGCCATTTACTCTTTTAGGAGTCTCTGGGTTAAAGCGCGAATCACAACTACAATAGACGACACTTTGAAATAGATGGGTTTTTTTTTTTTTTTTTTGTTTTACTTTCCAGACAAAATAAGACTTGACATTTCATGTAAATCGTCTGCTTTGTGAGCAAATTATTTCCTTTTAGACTAGACCCCTTTTCATATGGGGGTTGATGCAAAGGTAAGCAAATAGAAAGTTGTAAAAGTTGCCTCCCTTGTTAAACATGGCAGAAAATCTAGGAAATCTATCAAATCCCCATTTACTCCTTTCATACTTATCCTAACATTCGAACACGTCCATTTACCGCATTGTGTTGTGTCTGAAATTGTTGGATGATTTGCTCTTTGATTACACGACGGTGGCTCGGGCCTCAGGCTCAATAACGGCCTCTTCGTGAAGCTTTAACGTTTGGGCTTGATGATAATTCTTTGGCTTGGCCCTCCCTCCGTGGTTCAGCTATTGGGTTTCTTTAGCTCTTGCTCACAGTGGTGTAAAATTAGCCAAGAGTACTCATCTTTGTTTATCATAGTGATTAATTTGATTTTACCGTTTTCGCTATGATGCATCGAGTGAGTTGGGAGCCACTATGCGAACCAAAGTTTATGTATTTCTGTATTCTGTACTAAGAGTAGCATCGGGACCCAGGGTGAAGTTAGTAAGTTAGTTGACTGTATTAGTGCTTTCACCCCACCTCCCCCCTACACACACACACACACAAACACACACACACACACACCGGTAGTTTATACTACCGACCGTTCTAAGGCGGTGGTTCCGGGAGTTGCTCTAACTCTGTATAGCTTTGTGGTTAATTCTACGAGGCGATTTATATTAAGTCTTGCCTTGCGTTCTGTCCTTGTGTTTTTCAGTCCTTTTAGCATTGCGATCATCTCGCTTGGGGAAGAGAGAGCTAGTCTGTGTGGTTTTCGTGCGTTTGTTTGTTATGCGCGTGTTGTTTTGTGTCCCTTTCCTCTTCTCTTGGGATTGGCTGCGACTTGTAATTGTGGCACTCTCTGGACTTTTCTTTTTACCTTTTTGTACACAAAAGCAATAGATCTATATGGAGCTAATAGATTGAATGTTTCCTGTCCAGTCAGTTTCTGCCTTTATATTGTCATTGTGAGTACGTTCATACTGAGAAAAAAATGGGAAAATAATAACAGATCAGACAACTTCCAATATATAAATTCCCCTCTTGAAGCAATTTAGTGTATATGAAGAGGATGCAATCAATATCAGCAGTTCATGGAAGTCAGCGGAAGTACAGTAATTCAAGTCAGCATTTTAGCCGCTTTCACAGGCAGCATTCGGACGAAACGATGAATGGCCAAATGTCAAAGTTACCGGGTATACGGTAAATATTTAACACACTTGTAATGCCTTGCGGTACAAGCCGGCTTTTATAGCGATGCGGTAAAGTGTAGGACTTTGAGTCCAGGGGACAGGGTTCCTCGATCCCCGGTCGGGGAAGGAGTATAGGACTTTGAGTCCAGCGGACTGGGTTCCTCGATCCCCGGTCGGGGAAGGAGTATAGGACTTTGAGTCCAGCGGACAGGATTCCTCGATCCCCGGTCGGGGAAGGAGTATAGGACTTTTAGTCGAGCGGACTTGGTTCGATTTCCGGTCGGAGAAAATGTGATTTGATTTTTTTTTTACCTGTAACATTTGGCGCCAACCGAGGAACGGGCCCGCAAAATTTTACAGGTGAAAAAAAAATGCAAATCACATTTTTCCCCAACCGGAAATCAAACCCAGTCCTATACTCTACCGCGTCGCTATAAGAGCCAGCTTGTGCGAGGGCTTGTGCTGTAAGACAGGCATTTCCGTGTGTTATATACCTATTCCCGGTGACATCAATATTTACATTCTCAATGCATTTACATGTATAGAAAAAAAACACCTATAGTTAACTATTGGGACGTAATGTTGTTCATACTTCAATGGATACATTGACCCACTCGACGTCACATAATCATTAAGTGACGTCAAATAAACCATGGTTCTCTCCAATATGACTGGACGATGGTGACGTTATGACGTCAACGACTCTGTTCCGCTGTTAATAAGATAACTGCGTGCAGTTATTTTCTTATTTCAATTTTAGCCTTCGAACCAGATTTTTCGTCAAATAATCGATGGGAAATGATATAAATGTAAGCAATAAAGGCAATTTATTTAACGTTTATTGATTTATAAACAACATTGGGTTGCGAGCAAAGTTAACATGAAGCCATGAAGCCCTTCGGGGTTCTCTTACTTTGCCCGTGAGCAACCTCGTCAGCAAGCTTTCAGGACTTCCCAAAAGCATAAATGACCGCCTGATGACGCTGAGACTTCCCTCATCTAGCAAGAGGCATACAACAATTGTAAGTGCCTATGCACCCACAATGACCAACCCAGATGATGTTAAAGACAAGTTCTATGATGATTTGGATTCTGTGATTTCTGCAGCACCCCGGACAGACAAACTCATCCTCCTCGGGGACTTCAATGCCAGAGTGGGCACAGACCACCAGACCTGGGAAGGAGTGATTGGATCTGAAGGTGTAGGGAAGTGCAACAGCAATGGACTCCTCCTTTTAAGGAAGTGTGCATAGCATGAATTACTGATCACCAACACAGTCTTCCGTCCACCAACTCGCAGAAAAACAACATGGATGCAACCTTGCTCCAAACACAGGCATCTCATTGACTATGTCATAGTGTGAAGGAAGGACAGACAGGATGTGGTGCAGACTGTTGGACAGACCACAGGCTTGTTGTCAGCAAACTCAACCTGCGCATTCAGCCTGTACGACGACCACAAGGCAAGAAGGTGCCAAAGGAATTTGATGTTTCCAAGCTGAAACAAGACAGCAAGAGGCAAGCATTCGTCAACGATCTCTGCAGCCGTTTAGATGCACTGGAACACAGTTCAGAAGATGTAGATGAGAGCTGGACAGTCTTCAGAGGCACCATTCATTCTTCAGCAATGGATTCCCTAGGACCAGTATTGGTCTGATGAGAATGACAAAGAAATTCAGGGACTCCTTGAAGAGAAACACCAAAAACACAAGGCTTACCTCAAAAATACCAGCTCAGTATCTAGCAAGACTGCCTATTCAAACATATGCAAGACAGTTCAGACGAGGCTCAGAGACATGCAAGACTCCTGGCTGAGAAAAAAGGCTGATGAAATCCAGTCCTTTGCAGACAGAAGGAACATGAAAAAGTTCTTTGATGCACTCAAGACAGTATATGGTCTCCAGAGCTCAGGAACCACCCCTCTCCTTAGTGCAGATGGAACTAGTCTTCTGACTGATAAAGAAGCTATCTTGAAAAGATAGGCTGAACACTTTGATGGTGTCCTTAATCGGCCATCATCTATCAATGATGAAGCTATCAACAGACTACCACAGGTGGAATGTAATCCGCTGCTTGATGAGCTCCCAACCGTCTCTGAAACAGTGAAAGCAATACAACTCCTGTCATCTGGCAAGGCTCCAGGATAAGATGCAATACCTGCAGAGATCTACAAAGCAGGAGGTCCTCCAGTTGCAGAGAAACTGACAGAGTTATTTCACATTATGTGGAGAAAAGAAGCAATCCCTCAAGAATTCAAGGATGCAACAATTATCCACCTATTCAAAAGGAAAGGGAATCCTCAAGTCTGTGACAATCATCGAGGCATCTCTTTATTGTCAATTGCTGGGAAGATTCTTGCTAGGGTCCTACTGAACCGATTGAATGAACACTTGGAACGGTCAGGGCTTATACCAGAAAGCCAGTGTGGATTCAGGAAAAACAGAGGAACAATAGACATGATCTTCACAGCACGACAGCTTCAAGAAAAATGCCAGGAACAGAATGTGGACCTCTACATGACCTTTGTCGACCTTACAAAAGCATTTGACACAGTCAGTCGTGAGGGACTTTGCAAAATTATGGCAAAGTTTGGTTGTCCTGCCAAATTCATAGCAGTTGTGCGGCAGTTCCATGATGGTATGCTTGCAAGGGTCCAAAATGATGGCGAGTTTTCTGATCCATTTCCTGTGACAAATGGAGTTAAGCAAGACTGTGTACTAGCTTCAACACTGTTCAGCATGATGTTTTCTGCCATGATTACAGATGCGTTCCAGGATGGTGACAATGGTATACCTATTAGGTATCGCTTTGATGGGAAACTTTTCAACCTAAGAAGGTTGCAAGCTAAATCTAAGGTGCAGACAGAGGTGCTAGACGAGTTCTTCTTTGCTGATGACATGGCAAAGGGTGCTCCAAAATAAGAGAAAATGCAAAAAGGTGTGGATCAAATATCTGATTCATGTGACAGCTATGATCTCACAATCAGCATCAAAAAGACTGAGGTAGTATATCAGCCAGCACCTGGAAAGCCTTACAAGGAGCCTACCATCACAGTGAAAGGTCAACGACTGCAAGTGGTAGACAAGTTCACCTACCTTGGAAGCACATTGTCTAGAGTTGTGCACATTGATGATGAAGTCAATGCTAGAATTGCCAAAGCTAGTGCAGCATTTGGCCGGCTACGTGGAAGTATTTGGGACTGAAGTGGAATCAGACTTGACACAAAGCTGAAAGTATATAGATCGGTAGTGCTGCCAACACTATTATACGCATGCGAAACTTGGACAGTTTACCAACGGCATGCCAAAAGACTGAACCACTTCCATACAAGCTGTCTTAGAAAACTTCTAAAGATCAAATGGCAAGACAGGATTCCAGACACAGAAGTCCTGGAAAGGGCAGGGATGCAGAGTATATATACTCTTCTGAAATTGGCACAGTTAAGATGGACAGGCCATGTTACCAGAATACCTGATGAACGTTTGCCAAAGAAAATCCTCTATGGAGGAAAACGCTCCCATGGTGGTCAGAAGAAGCGATACAAGGACACCCTCAAAGCCTCCCATAAAGACTTCAACATACCAACAGAGTCATGGGAACGGATTGCACAAGATCGTACAAAGTGGCGAGGCCTCATAAAAAGGGGAGCTAGTGAATACGAAGCAAAAAGAATCAGCGAAGCCGAGCAGAAACGTGAACAGCGGAAAGCCAGAGCTGAGGCATCACCAACAGAGCTTTCTTCCTCAGACCTCTCTTGTTCAATCTGCAGCAGGCAGTTTAGAGCTAAGATTGGTCTCATCAACTTAGAACACACAAATAATAACACATCACACAGTTGATTAGGATTGGTCATTGTCAGTAATGACAGACGAACAAGAAGACTTTGCCCGTGATCCGATGTTGTACTGCAATGAATATTAAAATACCTTCATGTCTTCAGTGCATCGGGTATACAGTGTAGTAAGAACGTCGTTTCGGCGTCACCGAGAGGCACATACTGTTTAAAAGGTGTGCAAGAATGAGAATGCGATCTACCTCTCCTATCTATTTAACCCTTAAAGCGTTAAGGAAATTTGTATCGGACGTCATTCTAAAATTTATTTTCTTAAATTTCAGAGAAAATAAGGCTTGACATTTCATGTGAATCGTCTGTCCCTTTCCTTTTCTTTACATTTTGTTCCTTTGACAATAGTTTTATTTTAGGACTAATCACAGCTACAGCAGACGACACTTTTTTTTTTCAGAGAAAATAAGGCTTAACTCTTATCACATGGAAAGACAAGCAGTACTTTTTCTGAAATCTGAAAAACAAATAGCATGTCGTCTGCTGCAGCTGTGATGAACGCTTTAAGGGTTAAACATAATTTGGTTATCCTTTATAAAGAGCTCATGGAAACAGCTAATAAAGACCAGAGTCCTGAAACAGGTTTCTCGCCATTGTTACGTACGTCAAAATTTGTTTGTTTATTTGTTTTCTGTTATCATTTACTAATTGTGTTAGGGAGCTTATGTACGAGCCGAAAAAAAATATATTGGTTTTACACAATATTTAAACCTAGGTTTGGCGCGAGTAAAACTGATTTAAACCCCTCGTTAGTTTTTACAACTGACCGTGCCAAGACAATGGTTCTTGTATTGTTTGTCCTTTGTGAGGCATTGTGGATGCGCGCTGCGGTGCTGTTTTCGTGTTTTGTCTTGTTTGACCCTTAAACTGCCAATCACAATAATGTGTCTGCTTTGTCATCTGCTTGTGATTTTAAAAGTCATTTTCGCAAACAGTGTGGACCCAGATCAGACTGCTCCTCTAGGAGCAGTCTGATCAGGGTCCACACTGTTGGCCTGTATGCAAAAATAGGTTTGTAAAGTTTGCAAGAATATTCATTAGACGACATAAACAGACGTTATTTTCAGATGCAGGTTTTCTTGGCATTTTAAGGGTTAATGATTAAGAGTTTAATGGGTCCTAACAGGAACAGTGATCACCTCAGCTTGGTACTTCGCGTTTCGTTTTTTTTTTTTTTTTTTTGTTTTGTTTTTTTTTTTTTTTTTGTTTTTTGTTTTTTTGTTTGTTTTTTTTTGTTTTTGTTTTTTTGTTACGTATTACTTTGTACTATCTGTCATGTTTGTTTCCTCCTCTTGATGTCAATGAAATATACAATGAATGCGACTATATTATCTTTCATGTTCTTGTTGACACAAAGAGGGCACATTAATAGCAACTGGGGTAAATCGACTTTCGATAAACCTGTGACAACATACAATTTATTCTCTTAACATTTTACATTAATATCGTAGATTTCAACAGACGACATTTTGAAATATTTGTTTTTTATTCTTCCCAGAAACCAGGGTTTTCAACTTCATGGAAATAGCCTTGCAAGAAGACAGCCTACATGAAATGACAAATAAATAAATATGGAGATAGCCCGCAAAAGCCACAAAAAAAAAACGGAACATAGCTCTTCCAAGGCACCAGATAAAAGTTTTGTTGTCATGGTATCACAATAAAAACAATACTTCCTAGAAAAACAGAACGAACAAATGAAGATGAATTTTTTTTTTGTACACGAAATATAGTAGACTGGCTCCAGTCTCCAGTGACAAAATATTTAAAAATATTATTCTTACAATCGTCTTTGATATACCCACTTAAATAAAACCAAAACAATATCATGACTATAAAGGCTTGTCACTGCCAGCCCAGCTTTTATATAGTCGTGATATTATTTTGGTTTTATTTTAGTGGATGTATCAAACAGGATTATAAGAATAAATATTTTGTCACTGGAGACTGGAGCCAGTCTAGAAATATAAGAAAACCTCAATGACTCGAACACCGATTACTCGTTTACCGTGGCTGATTCGAACTCGTTTTTCAGTCCTTAGGAAATTTTTCCGACAGCTCAAGAAAACAAATATTTAGGGATATTTTAGGAAGTTGTCCTATTTGATCATGACAATGTATGTTGTGTGTACTCATTAGAATTGCCTCATCGAGGCAATTCTAATGAGTACACTCAACATATTATTATTTTATAGAAGAAAGAAAAGACATCCCTTCATTAGTCCCATTTGTCTTGAAACCTGGCGCTATGATTAACCTTTAGTGGCTCAAAGTACCCATATCTAGAAGAAATATCTATGGTCCCAGATGTGTTTGAGCCATTGAGAGTCGACTGTATTGCCTTGCACTGGTTAGTAGTATTTAAGTGTTTCGATGGGGGCGCTTAAGCCTGGTTTTATAGCGCTAGTTGTAAAGACAAGAAGACAAATAAAAACACAAACACCTTCATGAAAGCAACTCAAATACATGTATCAATCAATTTGTTGTCTGCTGAATTTGCACATGTACGAAGTTACATTTTCTAATGTCGCAGCCAACAAAAGGTTTGTTTTGTTGTTGTCGTTTTTTTTTTGTTTTTTTTTTTTTGTTTTTTTTTATTATTATTATTATTATTATTATTATTATTATTATTTCTGTTTTCAGTCAACAAGAAGTATAGCTGTTTTAATTTAATGCCCTGCCAACACTTAGGCGGGAACAGTATTAATTTGTTTTGTCTGTCTTTTCGTCCGTTTGTCCAGTCACCATAAATACAGTCGGCCTCTGTGGCGTCCGATTGAAGATCACGAGGTCGTGGATTCGATCCCCGCCGGGTCCGGCACCATTCTTTCGCAGAGATTGATCTTGAAATCTTTTCTATGATCATTCTCTCCTTTCTGCTGATTCAAGAAGAGCAGTTGTCAGTTTCTGGCGAAAGAATGTGCACGAATACTGGTTAACCACTTAGAGGACTAATCCTGCCCAGGAAAAGTGTGGTTAGATAAACTGATCGACTCGATATGCACCTGGGCCGTAAAACCTCAAATCAATCAAAAATCATAAATAGATTCTACAGGGAATTACCTTATTATATTATCTGATTTTGACATTTTGGTTGATGTTTTGTAGATATAACGATCAATGATCTCAGAATGGAGGTCATAGGTGAAGACCTCGCATTTTGCACATGTTTTGCTGGTTTGGCCGATTGTTTACAATCGAGACATAGTATACAAACGCCAAATGTCCTTAAGGTAGTTGTCCACGTGATAGTCATCGACCAATGTAATCAAACTGCGCGTTTGACGAAATCCAGGTAATATCCGTGCAATTCTTGTCGCTGTGACGACAGCGCTATTGGTAGAGGGTTAAACTTACTGGGAAATTTGGGACATTGGCAAACACTGCAGACCCAGATCAGACGCAACAGAACGTTGCGTCTGATCAGGGTCTGCACAGTTTGCTTAAATTACAGGAAGTTATTGGCTAAATGAAACAGTCTTATGTCCAAGACCATTTGCCCAGCCTACACTCAGAGACAATTGACCCACCAGTGCTGTCAGTGCTTTGATTTTGATGGTAGCCTCATAAACATGCACGATGACTTTTTAAACATATCGTTGATTTTTTTTTTTTTTTTTTTTTTTTTTTTGAGAACATCTGATTATAGGCCTATAATAGAACTAACATCCTTTTACAATCGGCTTATAATATAGACAGGAAACAGGTAATACACTGATCACAATGTACGGACGCTCCGACTTTCATTTAGATAAGTAGATGACCATGAAATATTGTACCGTCAATTTGCAAAGTCAAACAGCTTTTGCAGAAGGATATTACCTCGACAAGAACAAAACCTAGCCTACCAATGATACCAGCAGGAAGAGTAATCAAATTATGATGGTACAAACCAAATGAAAGCAAAGTAACCAGCTCTGTGAGTGCATATATGTCACACAAACGAATAAGTAACAAATGTGTTACATATGCGTTGTACGCATATATATAACACATTTGTTACGTATTCGTTTGTGTGACCAGCTAGCTGATCATATTGTCAGACAGCAGTGTTCGAATTTTTTTTTTCAAAAATAGGGCTATTCTTAAAGGAAAGAGTTTGCTTTCCAGAAGGATCAAATTATTTCTTTTAAAATTAGCCGCCCCAGTGCGAATGGAGGCAAATAATTTCATGGAAGAGTTATTGCCCTTGGATGTTAAAGATGTTAAAAGCCATTCTCATACATTTGCATAAGAACATCGTAAAACATTTGCATAATGACAAAATGTATTGTTTTGTGTGAATACATATACTACCGAAGATAAACAGCAGAAGAGAGCTTCACTGACTGTTAATTGCAAATTTTGCAATATCGATATGAGAGGATGTACGTTTTCCGACCGCAGCCAAAGTCCCTCTCTGCCTCACACTGCCTCCCCGCCCAGTCAGGTCGACAGATGTGGTGTCTCACCCCAAGGGTTTTGCGCCTTTCTCTTTTATTTTAAAAGAGATTCATAGCGGTCTGTCTAAGAGAAATAGACAAGTACTTAATGGTGTGTTAGCAAGACGTATTATTTGGCGCTTTCAGTATGTGTTTTCATGTATTTTCTACACGTAACTAACGTGGATAATGTAAGTAGGACTGTCATATTCTAACACACCGTTTTGAATCTGTATAGAATTCGTTTATTTCTTTATTTCAGAAGACAATATCTGAAGACAATAGATATTTCGGGAACCAGTGCCTTCTTCAGTTGCATGAAGAGGAAAACATATTGAGCCTTGATTCTTTACAATTTTGTATTCATCAGCGCCCAAGTGTATCCTGTCTGGGTTGCAGCAATTTAGTGCACTGAAAATAAAGGACGCGTTAAAAGTTCAATAAATTTTATAAATAGAAACTGTCTTCAGTAAATGTCTTTGAAGCGGCAATCGAAGCAATATACATGTGACTTGCCTTCGGTAAAGGTGGCTTCGGGGTAGATGCGTACAGCGCATACCCTGATCAGCCTGCGCATCTGCGCAGGCTGATCAGGGCATGCGCTGTCCGTTTCATTTGATACTATAGTATGTACTGATGTATAGCAAAAAAGCTCTAATTGGAATGTGCGGCTTCGTAGGCGGATCTGTATCTTAGTATGGATATAGAATGTATTCATTTTCACATGACGTGGCTGCTATCAAGAACATTTATTTTATCCATTTCACTGGAAGAGTGTGGTGATGTTTCTAGATGTAGTTTACGCTTCTTTTGTGCATGCATTGATCTATACATCGCTTCCGTCTTCAGTCATTACATAAATTAAGGGAAGTTGATGCACTTTCAGGGAAAGAAAGTCTGTCAACATTGGGTCTGCCTCCCTTCTGAAAAGGGGTACCCCTTTAAGGTGATAATATGCAAGAAAATTAACGGTAAGTCACAAAAATTTTCCGCCTTGTAAAATATGGCGGAAAATTTACCAAATGTTTCGCGTCTCCTTTAAAAAAAATGGATATACTTTCAGGGGAGGCAACCCTTTCAAAATTGTTTGCCTCCCTTCTGAGAAGCAGTCAACTTTCAAAGGAAAGAATTCGTTGCCCTTGTGAGCAAATGCTTTTCTTTTTGAAAGAGATTTTTTTTCAGAATGGACTAGGTCTGTATAGGAGTAATGAGGAGGTCACAAAAGTTGACTTCCTTGTAAGAGATAGCGGAAAATCTACCAAGTATACATGTATCAAGTCCCCTTAAGGACTCGTTGTCGGGCAATATTAGAACCATACTCTTTACTTTCCAGTAATCACATAGTGTTTGCTTGGAGTTGTATTTCACCGTATTTACCCTAAGTATTCGAACACCTCAACTCCTTACCATACTTGTTTAAAATTTGAAAAAGTACAATTTAATACTCATTGTTGAGTCTAAAATTGCTGGATAAGTGGCAAACAGTGTAGACCCTAATGAGGCACCGCGTTCTGCGGCGTCTCATCTGGGTCTACACTGTTTGCTCAGGCCAGTCTGTCCGAATACTTACGGTATATATTGAACCATTTATTTATTTATTTATTTATTTATTTATTTATTTATTTATTTGTGCCTCGCCATGAGAAAAGACGTTATCGGTGCCCATGCAAATAGCAAAAGTCCAGACCCAACATGCGCAGCCGATCGGTCTGATCGGGGCAGGGCCTTTCTATGACCGCTTACAGAATCTTTGTTTACTGTCGCGTCTGTTTGAAAAGTTAGCAGTATCTCTAGATCAAAATGGGTAGCTAGTAAACTTTGAGGTAGATTGTTAACAATCGAGCCTAAGTATACATACACCAAAATTTCCTTAAGGTTGTTGTACACGTGATTATCATTGGCCAATGTATTCAAAAGGTCATTTATTACCGCGCTATTCTTGTCGCCGTGACATCAGAGTGCTGTGTAAACATGGTAAAGAGGGTTATCAGTAAAACCTGACTGGGGCATTGACAAACAGTGCGTGTGATCAGGGTGTGCACTGTTTGGTTAAATACTATGGCGTAAAGGGTTAAGTGAAACAGTCTTAAGTTCCCGTTCAGGACCATTCTCCAAGCGTACACTCAGAGACAATCGATCCACTGGTGCTGTCAGTACTTTGATTGTTATTTCAGCAGGAAAATATGTTGTGGTACTCATTAGAAGCGCCTCGCTGAGTGCACAAGAAGCGCCTCGATGAATGCCCACAACTCATGTTTTCATGCAGAAATAAGAAAAAGTAAGAAATATATCTATACTTTTCGGCTGACAAAAACGGTCTATCAGGAGCTATTGGCAATCTTTGAGCAATATCAGCAGACGACAAATTAATGATCTGGAATTATTTTCCAGAAACGCATGGCTTGAGATGTCAATATTGGATAAAATAAGAAAATATATTTTTTAAACGTCGTCTGCTGCTATATTTGCCAATCAGGTGACAGGTGGCCTTGGAATTTATATGTAACACAAATAACTGATGATGTCGGATTCCAGCAAATGTTTTACTGTCAAATAATCGAAAACAAAAAAAGACAAAAAGAGTATTTTCATTCCCTTGCTTAGCGTGCTGGATTTCAGCAGATGACATTTTTAAATATTTTTTCTTATTATTCCCAGAAAGTAGGCTTTGACATTTCATGCAACAATTTGCCTGAAATGTAAAAACCTATTTTCTATGAAAAAAATAGAAAAACATATTGTCAATTTGTCGTCTGCTGAATTTGCCCGCATATAATAATGAAAGGTCAACTTTCGGAGAAACTTTCACTGAAACCGAGGCACGGTGTCAAGCAGTTTATGCCCTGGAGAATTTTAGTGAATAATTGATTCAGTATAATTGCCGCACTGTAAGACATGGTGTCTGTTAATCTGGCAATCGTTATTTCAGAATGTCAAGACATTCGCTTAATTTACTAGCAAGTGAAAAATCTTTAGCGACTGAAGTCGTCTTCGAGCGCTATTCAAGTCTGTTCTGTGCTTGCGCAGTTGCCCTGAACAATCTTTCAAAATATTGCAAGCTTATTACGTCTGCGTAATAATTTCAGCAGACGAAACAATATTTTCTCATTTTTCCCTAGAAAACAGGCTTTGACATGACATTTCACGTACAATTTGCATGACATGTCAAAGCCTGTTTTCTAAGATAAAATATTAATAATAATAATAATAATAATAATAATAAAACATAATATGAAGTTGTCGCCTGCTGAGTGTGCCCATAAAGTGGTAACGGTTAATAAAGTGGTCTAGACATGTTCAGACACTTAGCTAGGCATTTGGATACATTAACTCCTTGCCAGCCTTGTCCTAAACAAACATGCTGATGTCAACAAGCCGTCGGATTAGTGGAGAACAATGAAGACGCTGATCAGACGCTGCGGTTTGAAGCGTCTGATCTGGGTCTATACTGTTTGCTCGGGCATGTCCGAATAATTAGGATACATGTGGTTAATTGTGCGTGTAAGTTGATAGTTTCGTTTCGAACTGTGCAGATTGATCAGATTACGCATTGATAAATATTATTGGACAGCTAAGAATTTGGTAAGTTTAATCTTACAACTTCAGACGAGATTCCACGTGTCCTCAGCAGGGTCTATGCTTTAAGAGGAACTAATACACTTTCAAGAGAGACAACTCTGTCAGAATCGATTCTGATCCCTTTTGAAAAGGAGTATACCTTAAAAGGAAAGAGGTTCCTCCCCTTGAGAGCCATTACGAAAACGCGCCTATTCAAATATACTGAAAATTTTACCACCAAAAAATGAAAATTTTCAGATAAAAAATTCTGATATTTTTCATGTTTCTGCTCAAAACATAGATTGAGGGTACTCGTTAGAACCGCCTCATCGCTCATCGAGGCGGTTCTAACGAGTACCCACAATCTATGTTTTGAGCAGAAATAAGAAAAAATATTGTATACCCCTGTAAACCCCAGTTTTACTATATAAAATTGGGGTTTAAGGGGGTCAAAATTATATAGGCATGTTTTCTTGATGAAATTCTTTCCTTTTAGTGTGTAATTAGATATCATTCTTAGAAGGAATTTGGTGTGTATGAACACAAAGTAACAAAAGCTGTCTCTCCATCATGACCTTCGGACATGTACGTCAAGTCTATCCACCTATGTTTGTCTAGCGTTCCCATAATAGGGACATTGGCAAATAGTGTAGACCCAAATCAGATGCAACATAACGCGGCTTCTGACCAGGGTCTGCACTGTTTGAATTTAATACAGGAATTTCTTTAAAATATGATAATAACAAAAACTAATTGGACACCCCTTCTGTTAATAATGGACCTGTCCAAAGAGTTGAGGTAGAAGAGGCCATTCGGCATTAATGGGTTAATATAAAGATTGAACTTATTGAGCTCATTCTGGTACATGTATTCTAACAAATCTAGTTTCCCTTAAGCTATTTATGCCTAGTGGACTCTCCTACCTAAACCCTTTGGACAAATCCATTTCAAAGTGAAGGGATGTCTGATTTGTTTTACTATTATCATCTTTTATAGAAATTCCAGTTCTTAATACAAATAGTGTAGACCGTGTTCAGACGCCGCGATGTGCGGCGATGGATCTACATTGAGGTCACATTTATGGGACGTTAGGCATAAATGGGTTATGCCGGATGCTACGCGGTGGTGGGGGGGTGGGGGGGTGCGTGGGGATTGGGGATGCGAAAGAGAGTATGCAGTTCTGCAAACTACATTGCTATCATGTGAAGAACCTCAGAAATGCCGAGATTCCGATTTTCATTCGTTTTTGTGTTGTTTATTTCCAAGTGCAGCATTTGTAGATTTTCTTACAACCTTACCATATCCCAGACTGGTTAAGCAGATCAGCTCAGCAGACTAAAATATAATATGAGCCAGCGAATGATAAAACCTACAATAAGACTTGTGGACCAGCCAAGACTCAGATCAGCCTGCGCATCCGCGCAGTCTGATCAGAAGCTTGGCTGATCGCATGTGCCTTTTACAGCATCCAGGCAAAGAGGGATAAACGAGAATCTTTGGCACACTGTGTGGGTGTACGGACTTTATCGGAGTCTCTGATAGAAGGCTCTGGCAAACTACATGCATGCTATGTTCGCATACGACATAATTACGATAACAAATCATATTCCTTATCATACATACTGTATTCATCCTAAATATTGGAACGACAACACCTTACTTTATTTCACCTAAACTTTAAACAACTTATTTGGACAACCTGTCGATGTGTCTAAATATAGCTGGATGAGTGACAAACAGTGTAGACCCTGATAAGATGCCGCGTTCTGCGGTGTCTGATCTGGGTCTACACTGTTTGCTCAGGCCTGTCTGTCACAATACTTAGGGTTATTACGGTAGTCAAAGGCGGGACATGGTATCTATAAGTGGGATTTGTAGAATATTGCAGTTTTTAAACCAGTTATTCATTCATTTGTAAATTCTAGCAACCCGTTTTAGTGCATAAATGTGTCTTAATGTGCGTAATAACCAACTTCTCATTTCTCATATAAATGATGAAAATGGCATGACTTACAAAGATCTAGATAAGCGGGGTATTAAGATAAATATTTTACTTATTTTTCCTCAAAAGGAAACTGTTATGGTACGCATAAAAAGCACCTCTGTGGGGCGCATTTGATAGGCCCCATAACATATGTTTAATGGAGAAATGAGAAAAAAAAATATGGTTGAAAACTGACTTATCTACATCTCTGACAATGACTTATGCATTTTAAATAACACTAATAAACGTAGTGTAATTACTCTATTCAGCATCGCCAGGGACGATATTTCATTGTTACAGAAGAAATAATTTGATGTTTTACAACTTGCCATCAAAACAATGTAAATCAACTTCCTTCTTTATAAATTGCCAGCTATGATTTAGCGAAAAAGATCTGGTGGAGGCATGACCTTACTAGAGAGACACACACAGACAGACAGAAAAACAGATAGGCAGACAGGCAGACAGAGAGAGAATTCAGTGGTTGAAGAAGTCGAGTATTCGAATATATCTTCCAACCTTCGGCAAATATCTGTCAGTTTTATAATCATATTGTAGTTCCCTTACCAAAATGTTCGAACACCTTAAGTCTTTACCATACCCCTCCTTAACCCTTGTCATGCTCAATAAATTAAGATGCCACACCCATTTCCAATTGTCAGCCAATCAGATTTCTGGATCCAGATTGTTGATATTAATTCATGTACTGAACGGCAAACAGTCCAGATCCAGATCAGTTGGCTTCAGCCAACTGATCTGGATCTACACTGTTTGCAAAGGCAGGGTATATCCGAGTTCAACAGGACAAGGATTATGGGGACTTACCACACCTGTACTTAAGGATACTTGATACACTTGGTAGATTTTCGGCCATTTATTACAAGGGAGACAATTTTTGTGACTTTCTGGTTTTGTTTTCTTTCACAGCAAGCCGATCTGAAAAAAAGGTTTACTCTAGCAGGATAGAAATTGCTCCCGTGGGGAGCAAATTCTTTCCATTTAGAGCAGACACCTTTTTTATAAGGGGACAAAGCAATTTGACTCATTTGTCTCCCTTGAAAGTGTATTCATTCCCATTAAGGTTGAACAAGTCAATTTGACTACTTGTTGATATGTCTAAACTGCTGGATGAGTGGTAAATAATGTAGACCCTGATCAGACGCCGCGTTCTGCACCTTCTGAGGCATATAATCTAGGTCTATGATGTTTACTCGAGAAAATACGGTATTTACGATCAATCTTGTCTCAAAGCACATCAATGAGAGACTGCTAAACAAGCACCGTGCACCTTAAATGGGATAGGATACATTTGGTAGATTGTCAGCTATCTTTTATAAGGGAGACAATTTGTGTAGTTTCCTGTTTGATTTCCTATACACCAAGCCCCTTCTGAAAAAAAGGTTCTAAAAGGAAAGAATTTGCTGCCGTCGGGAACAGTTTCTTTTCCTCTAAGAGGAGACCATACCAAGAAGAGGGCATAAACAATTGTGACAGAGTCGCCTCCCCTGACAGCGTTTCAATTCATAATAACATAAATATAGAAGTGACGTCTTACGAGAATTAACATAACAAAAACGTATTCTGCTGTTATGGCAGCTTTTAAACATTATGAGATGATTTCATAAAAGTACATTTATATGGCAGTAGGCTTTTTTAACACTTAGTACTCTGGTTGAAAATTTCAACAGACACTATTTTGCTCTTTTTTTACTTTCCCAGAAAACAGATTTTGACACTTCATGCAAATTGTCTCCTAAGGAGACAATTTGCATGAAATGTCAAAACCCGTTTTCTGGGAAAAATAAGAAAAAGTATGAATTGTTTTCCTAGCAAGCTTAGCATTTAATAGGTTGTGTCAGGGGAAAATGACTCTTATATCATATGTGGGCAAAAAAGTCCTGATAATTTTGTCTTCTGTTTCACAGTTAAGTATGCAAATGTACGTACCTTAGTCATAGTCTTTTCCTAAAGGCCGTAGACAAATAAAATATTTCAAAAACCTTCATTGCAAATAAGGTTCAACGTGGAAAAACGACACGTCATATACAAACAGGGAAGAACCAGAGCAGCCTGTATGCCTCAACACAGCCTGATCAAGTGTATTTTCTATTTACTAATATATTCCGCAGAACCCATTGCTTATGTCAGCGAACAACGAAGTCACTTCATTGGAAAGCCCGCATATTAGATAAGAGACAATTTCTCGCGTTTCGTTCACAAAATATGCTGACAATTTTCCCGATAATTACCTTAATGCAAACGGAACTTTATTATTATAGAATTCATTAGCCTTCCGCATTCTCTGGGCAAACGCAGGTGATGACAAGCTAATGGCATTTTTTTTTTTTCATATATATTTTTCCTAGAGAATATGATTTATCTCAATAGGTCTCTTATTTGGAATACTGATTTAACCCAATCCCCAAACGGGTAATTGGCAAACATTGCTGACCCAGACCAGACGCTGCATCTGATCAGAGTCTACACTGTTTGCATTAAATACAGGATTTTCTATAAAACATGGTTGTGGTAAAAAATAATTAGACACCCTGCTATTAGAAATGGACCGGTCCAAAGGGTTGTGGTAGAAGAGTCCACTTGACGTAAATGGATTAATATATCTACTAACAATGATGACATATTTATCACAGGCTGTGTATAGGAGGGAAACATGAGTAGGATCAAGGACTTGAAATCCATGTTCTTTAGACTGAGACAGTTTGGATCATCTGACTCTAAAGCCGCATCCACACTACATACTTTATTCGCATCAACTTGGTCCGGATTAAGTTGATCCGGATCAAATTGATCCGCATCAAATTGTGTTCACATTAGGGTTAATTTGATGGGGCTCAAGATGATCCACATCAAATTGCGTTCACACTATGGGCCAACTTGATCCAGATCAAGTTGATCCGGATCAAGTTGATGGTGATTAAATTTACGTTGCTGCAATGTGAACGCAATAACAGTGTGAACACAAATTTGATCCGGATCAACTTGATGCAGATCAAATTAATCTGGATCAATTTAGTCCATAGTATGAACGCAACTTGATGTGGATCAACTCGATCCGGATCAACTTGGCTGCTCGTGTGAATGCAATTTGAATCAAATTGATCCGGATCAAGTCTCTAGTATGAACGCGGCCTATTTTTTTTTACATACCAAGCGGGTACATGACGTTTATACAACATTGCATCGACGTTGAAGCGACGTTGTCTCAACGTTGTGTGCCCGCTAGGGTGTTATTACTACGGTATCGTAGCTGCTCTTCCCTATCACATCGTCCAGTGTGATCCAGATACATGAGAATATCCACAGGACGTAATGGACAGAATATGAGATCATGTTACTTTATACTAAAGAACTAAGCTGATGTCAACATTTAAGAAGTTCTATGGGAGGCATTATGATCTTGTCAATACAATGTGGCTGTTTCCAGTCTTGTGTTTGATTTTTTTTTTTTTTTTTTTTTTTTTTTTTTTTTTTTTTGCCACAGCCAAGCCATAAACAGACTTTCTAAACCCCGGACATTAATTCTCGTATTTTTCTTAACCTCTGTTCAGGCTGACAGGCATGGTGGGCGAAGCGTGCTTACCAAGTGATGCTTACTTTCCATGGACGCCTTATTACACCCCATTTATACAGGGTCCATGTCTGTCTGAACAGTTCTGTCGACTTTATGATTTTTCAAAATACGATTTTGGTATGTTGATCCCAGACTCTTCTTTAGTAATAGCGTAGTTTTTTGGGGTTTTTTTTTTGCCTTAAAAATTCAATTGTTTTTATTTTTCCGAGAAAATAAGGCTTAAATGAGATTGAATGGCCACTATTGTGACATTTCCGGGATTTCATATGAATCGTTCATATTTTTTCCGAGAAAATAAAAGCTGTCAGAATCTGAAATGTTTGGTCAGTGATAGATATATAATAATCAAGATGCTTATATGAGCCACCTCACGACAAACCAACAAAATGGATGTCGCCCAGCGAAGACAGATCAGCCTGGGCTGATGTCCGCTCAATGGATGGCTAAGGACCCAAGCTTTCTTCATGCTGACAGCGAAGACTCTGATCACACTGGGCGGATGCCAAGGCTGATCTGAGTCTTTGAAGGGTGCACATGCGATTTTGCTGGTTTTGTCATGATGAGACTTAAGTGATTCACTTCGAGAGAAAAAATAGTTCTTTAGGGCATATGCGAAAATCAAAATGTCCAGAGAAGCTGCACAGTATTTTCGGGGCACGCCGACATACGGTTTTCTTCTAGTATAATATCCATCGAGTCTATAAATCAACAGCGAAGACCATGAATGGCTGGACGGATGCTCAGTCTGCTCGGGCTGGCTACTCAAACAGCTGTGGTGCAGTGGTGAAGCATCGGACTCGAGATCGACAGGTAGCGGGTTCAATCCCCGCAAGCACCAAGTGTTGTGTTCTTGCGTGAGACACCTTCGCCACATTGCTGAGTACTGGGTTCTATCCAGGAAGACCTGCCTAGAATGGCCGCGAGGGCGTGTTGCAGTATTTATAGAAAGCTCTGGGCCTTCGCGGTCCATAGATGAAAAGAAGACTCCTATTTTACTTTAACGCTTAGCATGCAGGGTAAACATTTTCGAAATAATTTCTTATTTTTCCAGAAAACAGGTTTTGACATTTCAGGCAAATTGGGTTTTTTTTCCGGAAAATAGGCTTTAACATTTCATGCAAATTGTCTCCGACAATTTGCATAAAATGTCAAAGTCTATTTTATGAGGACAATAATAAAAATATCAATTTGTTGTCTGCTGAATTTGCCTATAAAGTGGTAAAGGTCTAAATGACATCTTTAGAGTAATAAATATGAAACGTTCTGAGATTAGTAATAAATGCCCCAGGTCTCCACAGAAGCCAATTCAACACAAGCGGAGTAGGCTAGGGTTATAGCGCAATGGATCTTATTGGCTTTTCACGTCTCAATTAACAATTCCTGGAAATTCAGACCAGGAGTACTTCAGAAATTCTGGTACAGAGAATTGTTTTCCTATATAAACACAGAAACAGTACTATTCGACGTGGTCGTTTAAGCTCATCGTCTTGAGCAGCTGTATGAAATCACGAATATGCCATACAATCGAAAAGAATCTGCACAACGACCTTTTCTGTTATTACCGTAAAAGGGCACGCCATCTTAGTCATTGTACATTATGCTTTGAAAAGTGTGTTCAAGATCATGGTAAAACTGCGAAATTAGGACAAACCTAAACAGGAAAATACAAAACAATAAAAACAGGATACTTATAATTCTTTTCGAACGATACTGTACCCTTTGTCCTTCCATACGCATTTTATTGGGTTATGTTTATGTTTTGCTGTAGAAAACTGTAGCTGCTTAGCAATATATAATTAGTTTTCGGGCGGCACCGAAACAGCACCCATAGCTCAGTCCGGTGAGGGTTCGCCTACCACGCGGAAGGTTACGGGTTCGGAACCCAGGTTTTTTTGTTGTTGTTTTTTTTTGTTTATGTGTTTTTATGAATCTGTCCCGTTCCCTTTTTTCATTGTTATAAGTATGTAAATATACTTTCGTCCCTACGTTGTGAATAATTCAGTGCGAGTTGTTTATTACATTACCCTTTCAGAGAGTTTGTTTTCAATTGGTATTACTCCGTGCGATACAGATACGGATAAGAACAATATAATTTAATAAAAATGCATATATTAGAAATTAAATAACAAATGCCGACGAAAGTAATAAAGATCCTGATCGCATTGAGCAGACGCGCGGGTTGATCTGGGCCCTCGCTATTCGCACATACCCCAAATTGTCATTTTCACGTGAAACAATCAAACAAACTTGAAATGTGTTTGTGAAACATTATGCACACTCACCCCTTAGGCTTACAATGCACGAGTCGATAAAGGGACATAACTTAGGAACTACAAGTCCAACGGAATAAATAATCAATGGAAAAGAAAAAAAAATACGGGTCAGCTGTTTTTTCATAAGCAATGCATATATGAAAGTTCATGCATGGTTCCAAATATTTTAGAGGTCCCGAAAGCGCTAACATGCTTAAGTCTGAAAAGGGCATCATTTCGACAAATGTTTATAAAAATTCGCCAAAAGTTAATCATATCGTCTGCACAATGATCCCTGATTGTCTGCAAAATTTCATTAACCTAGCTTCAGGGGATCTTGAGATATTTTGCTTACAAGATTTTCCTGTGCTAAAATACCTAAGTCTGAAAATGGGGCATAATTTGATTAAAAACTATAAAAGTTCACCAAGATTTAATCAGGTCATCTACACATTGGTTCTAAACTGCTTGCAAACTTTCATGAACCTCTCTCAAGAGGTTCCTTAGGTATTTTGCTTACAAGATTTTCATTGGTTAAAACACTTAGTCTGAAAAGGGGAGTAACTCCATAAGATTTAATCAGGTCATCTACACATTGGTTCCAAACAGCTTGCAAACTTTCATGAGCCTGTCTCAAGTGGTTCCTTAGGTATTTGCTTACAAGAATTTCATTGGTTAAAACGCTTAAAAAGGGGAGTAACTCCGTAAGGAAAAATCCGATATATAGAAAAAAATACGGGTCAACTAATTTTTTTTATAAGCAATGCATATATATATATATATATATATATATATATATATATATATATATATATATATATATATATATATATATATATATATATATATATATATATATATATATATATATATATATATGATTTCAAAACGCTAGTCTACATGATTCCAAAGCTATAAGAGGTCGCAAAAGCGCTAAAATGCTTAGGTCTTAAAAAGGGCATAATTCGGACAAATACAAGGTTTGTCCAAAAAGTTCGTGGACATACGATACTGGTTGTATCAATTAAAGTCCAACATCCACTGACTTTACAGTGAAAATTTCATGAGAATTGATCGACTAGTTTTTGCGCTACCTGGGACTAAATAATACAGGGTAAGCACCACGGATAATTTTGACGTCTTGTGTGGCGTCATTGTTCTGATAATCGGATTCTTCAATTAACATCTACTGAAAGAACAACGATTTCTCATTTTTTACGTATACAGTATGTAAACAACTTTATTTCTTAAATGTTTTGGAGAAGTTTTATGCACATTGGCAATATTTCGCAGTTTTATGTGATTTCCAGACCATGTATTCCTATGTGTTAAAGTTACCGGTAACTCACCTTTGATCGCATAATCATATCTGACGTATACTAGAAATCTACAGTTTCCATTTCGAAAAAAAAAAAAAAAAAAAAAAAATAGAAAAAAAATATGTTATTACCAGACTGAGTACAAAAAGTGTATTTTATTGCAATATCCCAGCTAGCATTCTACGTAAATCTACATCGGGCCATCATCGGCCCGTCAGCTACCCTGACGGGCCGATGACGGCCCGATGTAGAATTACGTAGAATGCTGACTGGGATGTAAAGAAAAGCATGATTTGTTGGTCATTTACATCGTTTTATGATCGAGTATTTGTAAAAGCACTAAAACGAGTACGTGGAATCTTTTACGCCATTCAGGAATGTACATTGCTACCATAAACATTCGATATTTTCAACACGCATTTTTATTGGTTGTTCAAATTTCATTAGTATAGCATACCGGCACTATGAATTAAGACATTTCAATATCAAGAGACAAATAAATACAGAGGTATTAACGAACTTAATAGAAGCATTTTGTTTCAAAAATCAGAATTTCTGAAGTATTCCGTGGTCGACACAACATGTTGCTATGCCAACACGAATAAAAGCTTTCTGATGTATTTTGATAACACTAATAAAATATGAAAAATCCCGAGACCGGAATTTCACTTTTGGCCAATTTTCATGAAATTTCAATAACAGAAAGTGCCGCTATTGCATATGCAGTCCACGAAATTTTTTGACAAACTTCGTATTTATAAAATCTCCAAAAGTTAACCAGGTCATCTACATAATAATTTCTGCTTGCCTGTAAAATTTCATGATTCTAGCTCTAGGGGTTCTTGAGATATTTTGCTCACAAGA
Organism: Anodontia alba; assembly: GCA_964016985.1. Classification (NCBI taxonomy): domain Eukaryota; kingdom Metazoa; phylum Mollusca; class Bivalvia; order Lucinida; family Lucinidae; genus Anodontia; species Anodontia alba. Next base: position 50,937,182 of record OZ024821.1, read on the forward strand.
TTTACCTGTGCTAAAATACTTAAGTCTGAAAAGGGGGCATAATTTAATTATTTATAAAAGTTCACCAAGATTTAATCAGGTCATCTACACATTGATTTCATGAGCCTAACTTTAGGATTTCTTAGATATTTTGCTTGCAAGAGCTTCATTTGCTAAAATGCCTAAGTCTAAAAAGGGGCGTAACTCCACCATGAAGAATCTGATAGAAAAAAAAAAGAGAAAAAAAGTTGTCGGCTAATTTCGGCTAATATGCAATATCAAAATCCTAGCTTACATGTTTCCACAGATTTGAGAGGTCTTAAGAGCGTGGCGTACGGACGTACGAACAGACGATGGACAAGCCCAAAGCCATATGTCCTCCAAACTTTTTCGAAGTTGTGGGCATAAAAAGCCAACATTAATAGCATGCCCAAATAAATGAAAACAAGCGAATAATGTTGTCTGGATTAGTGATAAAGACATCCATTCGCTATCACCTTACAAAAGAGAAGACATATACCTGGTCCAGTGGTCACATAACGTTGAAACAACGTCGATTTAAACTTTGAATCGATGTTGTATCAACATTGTGAGAAGAAGCATACCCAGCTGGCACATAACGTTGAAACAACGTCGATTCAACTTTGATTCAATGTCTTGACATTGAATTAAGGATAAATCGACGTTGTTTGAACGTTATGTGCTTCATTGGATAGCTGCACTGTAAGAAATGTTGTCTTCGATGTAGATATTTTGCCGCGCCAAGCTAAAAGGTGTCTTTGAGCATGTGCAAAATGCGCAGATTCAGGTTCATCCCACGCACGTGCAAAGTATCATACGGGCATTTGTTCACCATTCAAACAGTCTATAGTATCCAATGATTATGTTAGAGGACAGTGAAGGCCCTGATCAGACTGTGCTGATGCGCAGACAGATCTGTGCCTTCGCTGTCCGCATAAGCCCGAAGACATGTTTTTGCATGGCGAGGCCCATATGAACAATAAGGCTTCGTCAATGAAGTCGCTCAGTCTGCTGTTGGTCGTTAAATGAGCCACAATGTCAGAATACGTACCTTCTAACATGTTAGCCTTACGATTACTCAAATCAGCCTGCGCATTTGTATAGAGTTTTCGATGTCTGCATCCAAAATGCGCCCAGTGAAGAGTCTGGTCAGGCTCTGCAGATGCGCAGGCTAATTGGCGTCTTCGTATGGTGCACATGACCGAAGATACATATTCTGACGTTGCAGCTCCTATATTATTATATCAAAGCGAAGACCCTGACCAGAGGGCTCGGATGTGCTGACGTTGCATGGATGTTAATGCAACTATGACATTGTATCGACGTTAATGCGACACTGTGTAAATGTCATGTGCCCGTTGGGACTTTACTCATATACCGTACGTATCCAACATTTCTGTAAGCGGATAGCAAAGGCGCATGTGCAAGTTAATCTGGGCCTTCGCTGTCCGGAGACACATTTTTCTCATGAAGAGATCCCTATAATGCAGACAGTAAATTAGTGGTCACGTCATTTAATCATATGTACAGTGCCATATTTTCTTTTTTCAGACAAGGAATGGAGTAGCCTTGCTTCACTCATTTTAATTGGAAATCAATCAATCATTTTATATCTATGTGTTATGTTATATCAGATAAGACGATTGTGTTTAGGCTTCCATACTGCTTTTAGCTTTTAGCGTCAACATTAATTGACTGCAATTCCATGGGTATTAGGAAAATCAATGTACCTTTGACCAGGCTGCTTTAAAAAGTCATCACTTATGCTTGAATTGATCTGGTATTAAAAGTTCATATATTCTAGAACCAGGAAATGTTTTCATAGCAGCACAAATAATGATATTAACACGTAGTACGCAGATGACGAACTCAGATGACAAATAAATGATATTTATTCCTCGGAATACAGGCCTGAACACTTCATGAATAGATTTGCAAAATAGCTTATCAGTGTTTAGGAAACGAACCAAATATGTCCCTTGAAACTAAAGGGAAATGTATAGATTTTCAGAGAGGCCTCAGCGGACACATAACGTTGAAACAACGTCGATTCAACGTTGATTCAAGGTCTTGTTCGTCTTGACGTTGAATAAACGTTGAATCGAAGCTGGTTCACCGTTGTGCCTGCTGGGGCAGCTCAGTTAAAAGTGTTTTGCCTCCCTTCTGAAAACGTATATACCCTGATAAAAAAGAGTTTTTCCTTCTTATAAACGCATTCTGATGCGTCTGAACTGGCCTGTCTGGGTGTGGGCCAAAGACTATCTGTCCGAATACTTAGGGTAAATACTTACATGAACACATTGATACAAATGTTATTTTCGCGTGCAACAACAAACACTGGGTCACGCTAAGGTTGAAATCATGGCCTTGATCAACATTTTAATACTTTCTATTAGTTTACTTACAGAACAATGAACATGAACTTTGTCCATGTATCTGTGCTGCACGCGATTGTATCGTTGTATTCCATTTGTTTCAAAATGTTCTTTATTATCGAATCTGGCTGAACTGAACTGCGACAGGAGCTCAGCTGTAAGTATCGTATTTATTCTAAACATTCGGACAGACAGGTCCGACGGTTCCCTCTTCAATCTGTTTCATATTGTCAGGGCTTGACTATCAACGTCTGTGGTCGGGCTTATCGTGGTCCTGTTTGTGTTTTTGCTTGTGTTCTGGCTTCAGATCGCCATTGTGCTCTTTGCTTTGTTTCATCACAGTTTTTTATTATTATTATTATTATTATTATTATTATTATTATTATATGTGTATACACTGTGATGTTTCATTGATGACGTAGAGGACCCTTATATGGACCGAACATACAGTATAGCCTCAATGGGTCGGACACGGATGGCTCGTTCACCGTGGATGATTCGAACTCGTTTTTCAGTCCCTACAAAATTCTTCCAATAGCTCAAGAAATCAAATATTTAGGGATTTTATCTTATTTTATCATAGAATTGTATGTTGTGTGTACTCATTAGAATCGCCTCATCGAGGCGATTCTAATGAGTACACTCAACATACAATCGTTGTGTAGAAGATCGAAAAGATTTCTCTAAATTATCATTATTTGCTTCATGAACTGGTGCCATGATTAACCCTCAGTGGCTCGAACTACCCATGTCTCGAACAAATTTACATGGTCCCAAAGATGTTCGAGCCATTGAGGTTCGACTGTATGTGTAATTTGGAGCTGCATCAGAATTAAGGGTGACGTTTCACGCAAGTAAAACTGGTTTAAGCCCCAGTAGTTTCCTAATGACCGTTCCGTGCATGTGAGTGCGCATATGTCACACATGCGAATATGTAACAAATGTGTAACATGTGCGTACAGTTGTACGCGTACGTAACATATTGTTACGTATACGTACAATCGCAGAAAGCATTCTTTATAAATCTACAGCGGGCCGTTATCGGCCCGTCAGGGTAGCTGACGGGCCGATAACGGCCCGCTGTAGATTTATAAAGAATGCTAGCTGGGACTGTACGCATATGTCACACATGCGAATATGTAACAAATGTGTTACATATGCGTACTGTTGTACGCATACGTAACATATTGTTACGTATACGTACAACTGCAGTAAGCATTCTTTATAAATCTACAGCGGGCCGTTATCGGCCCGTCAGGGTAGCTGTAGATTTATAAAGAATGCTAGCTGGGACTGTACGCATATGTAACACATAGCAACGTTTATGTGTTACGTTTTCGTACAATTGTACGCATATGTAACATTTGGACAAGTTAGGGTGAAGCGTTCGTATGACATGTACGAACCATACTCATGTGTAGCACCTGGTAATTACATGAAGTAGAGGTCACTATTTCAGAAATGATTGCTGTGACCGATTTGTTTCTTAGTATGCATGTTTTTATTTGACACACGGCCCTACTTAAGAAAACGAATCCTTTTGGCATCCGTATATGTAGAACAGACTTTTATGCTCCATGGAATATGTGACGTGTATTTTTATAAAAAAAAATCTACTTGTTCGCGTTTGTTATCTGTATATTAAACATTGTAACATATATATTAAGTATCTGTGCAAAGATATTGCAAACAGTTGATATGCATGGTTTCCCAGGTAGAAAACGTCTCTCTTGCTATAAGCCTATAACTGAAACTTCTAGTTGCAAAGGGGTGGTTGGGTGGTGCGAAGGTGCTGTGTATCTTACATCACTGGGGCGTCCAACTGATATTGGCTTACAGTTGGGCAAGGCCTGCTATCCTTGTAGTGGGTAAGGGTAGAGGGGGAATGTTTTTATTTCTTCTGTTTCTTCACTTCCATTCCTGTTCCTCTTTCTTCCCTGTCCCTCTCTTTCATCTCTACTCTCTCTTCTATCTCTTTTCTCCCTTTCTCTGGGAGACGACACAAAATGACCCTCAAGGGTTGACGTGTCGTTAAACCCCAACACAATCAATCAATCTAGTTGCAAAAATCATTTTTGAAGTGTTCTTTTTACCCCCTTTCAAGGTATTAATAGGACCCTCAAGCGAATTGCAGCTGAAACATTAAAGGATCAGTTTCCGTGTTTGGTATAAATGCTGTTACTGGTACACTTTAACCGACAGTATCGTTTGTTCGTTCTGACAATGGAAATCTACTATAAGCGTGCATATACTCGTACATGAGCCGTGTCATGAAAAAAAAAAAAAGCAGCATCAGTAACATGAGAGCAGTGTAGACCCAGATTAGCCGTCATATTGCTATGATAACATCTGATCAGGCTTTTGATGGGAGATGTGGGATAATTGTATCGATTCCCGAATCATTGCCTTCCTTTCTATTTTACACCATTTAGAGTGATATATGATAAATTGAGTGGTGAGATCCTGAACAGACGCCTGGTCCGGTCTACACAGTCCAAATGTATCGATTTGTCTTTGCAATTTTATAAGATGTGACAATTTCGTAATGTTTGCACACGTGTTAAATTGGACATGTGACACTCATACACATATGTAACAGTTACGTATGCGTACAATTGTATTCATATGTAACACATCTGTTACGTATTAGTATGTGTGACTTATGCGCACTCAAAAAGACGGTTCATCTGTTGCAGTTCTTCTTTTTTGTGCGTCGGTGTTTTCACAAGTGTCGTTTGTGTTGTTCTTTTTTTGTTTCTAATCTCTCCTTCTTTTGGTGCCTCGTGAGGAGTGTGTGGCATTTCCTAGGTGTTCCACTTATATGTTTGCGACCAGTGTAGACCCAGATCAAAGACTAAACCGTTTGCAAGCAGCCAACAGTTTTAGGTATATGGACTTGTTCAATATTCAGAGCAGGTATATATGTTAATGAGTTAAACCTTTCATCCCCGAATTTCTGAAGTGGACCCTTCCACCTTTGAATCTGGTCTGAACTATTGTTTCAAATAGGAATCTCAGTCAGAAGTCAAAGTAGAATGACAAACAGTGTAGATCCTGATGTTTATGTAAACAGTGCAGATCCTGATGAGACGGCTCATAATGAGCCGTCTCATCAGGATCTACACTGTTTACAAAAAAAAAAAAAAAGAATTTTTTGATATGCGGGACTGAAAAGGTCAAGGTGTCCACATAGATAGGACAAATATGGTATGCAGATTATGGCATAGCAACAGACATTATACGGAATAAATTACGATTTTGTTTATATTTCCCCGTCTGTTTGAAAAAAACAAATGTTAGTAAAGCAGCATTAAACAGGCTTCTTGACACATCCTTACTTCATCATTGTCTGTTGTAGCCTTTCATTTCAGCCTTTATCACTCTCTGGGCTAATTTAGCAGACGACATATTGACCATAGTCTTGTTATTTTTTCCCAGAAAATATGCTTTGACATTTTCATGCAAGGAGACAATGTGTATGACATCCCAAAACCGATTTTTCTGGGAAAAATAAGAAATCTATTTCAAAGTGCCGTCTGCTGAAAATTTTGCCCAGCATGCAGTGCGTTAAACACACTTTTGTAGATTCTAAGTGCATACGAGACTGTCTTAATCGCCTAAATGATGTGTCTTTTGCACGCAGAAATGCACTGTATCAGATGCGTCCGTGAACGCATTCATCAGAGTTTAAACAAAAATATCTTCAAAACAGGAATTAAACAACACGTTTTCTGGCACATTTTCCAACGAATGAATGGACCGAGCTATACGAAAACGTGTCTACGGGGCAGTAGCGAATTTCGAAAGTCCAGATCGGCCTGCGCATCTGCACAGTCAGATCTGGGCCCTCGATGTCCGCTTACAGAACCTTTAAACTGTAGACTGTATAGACGTGCACCGTCTGTAGCAAAGTATTGGGATAAACGCCTGGTTTTGCTGACCAGCCTAGTTCATTACTGTTCACATATTCCCCGAAGATATGTTTTCTCTTGCTTTGCTACAAATGAAACACAAAGTACGAAGAAAAAGAAGTTACCACATCGCACATTTCACCGACTGAGATCGACCTACATTCCTGCAGTCTTTTTAGAGTCTACATTTTAAAGCGCATGTACCGTAAGTATGCTACATACTTGAGCAAATAGTGTAGACCCAGGCCAAACTATTCCTGCAGGAGCTGTTAGATCAGGGTCTACATCTGTACTGTTTGCCTTTCAGCTAAAACTTTCTAAGTCAAATAGGACTTCTTCAAAATTTGGGATCAAGGTGTATCATACTTTGTGGTGCTTACGGTAAAGAGTTAATTAGTACCAACGCTTGGGGCAATGTGGTATATTTGGTACTTTTTCCTGTAAATACATTCGACTCTCGTTATCTCGACTTCGCTTATCTCGAGTAACCGCTTATCTCGAAGTGAAAATCTGGTCCTTGTTTCAACATGGAAATCTAAAAACAGGTTACAAAATATTGTGGAAAAGAGGAGAAATTGCTCCTATGGAGCAATTTCTCCTCTTTTCCACAATATTTTTCATATATCAGTAAATTCAGGAGACAAATTACATATTCATTTGTGAAATGTGGTTGTTCGATTTATTTTCCCTCAATTCTGCAAATCCGATATGTTGAGGAGCGGATATCTCGAAGTAATTCAGAGAGTACCTTGGACTTCGAGATAACGAGAGTCTACTGTAATACCTATTCATACATGCATCATAACGTTCGTAACCCTTTGAATTCGTGCCATGAAATAGTAAACGACAAATACATTTATTTTTGCATGGAGCTGTTTACAAATTTTAAACGATAAGAAAAACGATTAGCTGAACTTTACCGTTAACTTTTATCGTATATCTTATCGAATACTTAAATCGAACAAACAGGTCTGCTCAGTACCAGCAAGTTTCACATTGTTGGACACTCACCCCGCAATTTCCAGACAAGATGTTTGTTTGTTTGTGTTGAGGTTTTACGGCCCAGTCAGCCCAATGTGCTCATGTCGAACGTGGTCAGTTTACTTAACCGCACTTTTTATCTGGCAGGCGTATTCCTCTAAACGGTTAACCACATTCTTTCGCCAAAAACTGAAAGCTATCCTTCTTGAATCAACGGAAGGGAGAGAATGACCGTAGCAAATATTTCATGATCAATCTTCACGAAAGAATGTTTCAGCCCGGCGGGAGTCGAACCCGTAACCTCCTGATCACCAGTCGGACGCGCATCCAACTGAACCACCAAGGCCGACTGACAAGATGTAAAATGGACTTAAACAAGTATGGTAAAGAGTTATTAAAGTATCCGAATATTTAGACTAAATATGCTATTTAATGGAAATTTACAAATAGTCAAGAATATCATGTTTACATGTTGTAATGAATTGTGAGGCATTTAGAAACACAACCATTTACCAATCAATGCCAATTGTACAACATGCAACTGGCAATTTCCCATAGATAATGGAACAGATATGAACCGAAACATGGGAAAATGTATCTAGTGACATGTGAATCAAATGAAAAAAACATGGAATGCTATGCTATCCACTGTGTGCCCAGGGAAGATCCTACCCGGACTGTGCAGCTGGCGCAAATGCCAAAGGTCAAATGTAAAATATCTAATCTTAACCCATTTATGCGGGCTCTTCTACTATAATTCTTTGGACCGGACCATCTCCAATAGAAGGGCGACACATTGTTTTATTAAATTATTGTTATGTTTTATAGAAATTCCTGTATCGTGCGGCAGGGGGGATGGGGTGGTTTCGGGGCGAGGGTATATAATTTCGAATTATTTTGCATCCCCTCTGAAAAGGGGTCTATTCTGAAAGGAAAAAATTTGGTCCCAAGATTTGTCTAAAACCTGTTTGCTTTAGGGTAAATATGATACTTTATATGGAAACAACACATAAACGAATCTTCCGAAACTTACTATGTTTTGTTTACTCAATATTACCGCATCTTTTCCACAATTTTCTGCCGCTATCACATAATACAGCAATATCCGGTACCGACTGGTGGTGATGATCGATCAAACTGATTGCTCGCACAGTTAAATTCCACGGAAAGCTTTTGTTTTTGTAAGATTTAATGAATCACATAAATGTTAACATGTAATAACCGACTGAAGTATCTTGCAAATAAATGCTGAGTACCATTAGTTTTATATGTTTTTTTTTTTGTTTTTTTTTTGTTTTTTTGTTTTTTTTGTTTTTGTTTTTTTGCGGGGGGGGGGGGGGGGGGGGGGGAGGTGGAGGTTGTTTTGTTTTGTTTTTTTTTTGTTGTTGTTTTTTTTGTTGTTTTTTTGTTTGTTTGTTTGTTTTTTTTGTTTGTTTTTTGTTGTTTTTTTTTGTTTTTTGTTTTATGTTTTTGTTTTTTGTTGTTGTTTTTTTTTTTTGTTGTTGTTTTTTTTTTTTTTTTTTTTTTTTGTATTACCGCATACATTGTAGTTGTTTTTATATGTAATCTAAGCTTAGAAAAAGATTTTTGGACCAAACCAAATACCTTCACAAACAAGGTAGATCCAGATGAGACGGTTCATAACGAACCGTCTCATCCGGATCTACACTGTTTGTCATTCTGTTTTAGTTTAGAGTAATATTAGTTTTATTTGTTATTTTGTTGCTGTTTTTAATAATGAAGTTGTTGGCATATGTAATATAGTTTAGAAAATAGTTCGTAACGGGTGGTCTCATCAGGACATGCATTATTTGCCATTTTGTTTTCATTTAGAGTATCATTAGTTTCTTATTTAGTTACTGCTTTAAACTCTGCAGTTATTGTTTTATTGTAAAATATATTTAGAAATATCTAACTATTTCAAACCTGCATACCAAACCAAATACCTTTACAAACAGTGTAGCTCCAGATTAGACGTCTCATAACGAGCCGTCTCAACAGGATTTACACAATCGGCCATTGACACCCTAATTACAACAATGGACGTGTCCAAGAGTCTACTGAAGAAAATTAGAGGTGAAATGGTTAAAATGTTCATTTCGAAATGCTTACATCTGCGTAAAGTACAGCTGAACATATACACGTTACTCATTCTTGAGTCCAAGCACACAGAAACGAGATATCCATGCATATTCCACATAACGAAAACATGCCTATTCAAATATACTGAAAAGTTAATCACCGAAAAATTGAAAAGTATCAGATGAAAAATTCAAATATTTTTCATATTTCTGCTCAAAACATAGATTGTGGATACTCGTTAGAACCGCCTCGCAGAGGTGGTTCTAACGAATACCCACAATCTATGTTTTTGAGCAGAAATAAGAAAAATGATGTATACCTCTGTAAACCCCAGTTTTACTATATAACAGTGGGGTTTAAGGGGGTCAAAATTATATAGGCGTGTTTTCGTGATGAACAATGATCTTTCTATGCATCTACACAGTCTGTTTGAGACATTGTCTTTCCCTCAAGAGTTTCTAAAGTGCCCCGTCTTTCTATTTGAGACCAGCGAAATTTGTTCTGAGAAGTAAAGTGATGTGTACCTTACTAGTGTTGCAGCTCATCACAAAAAGTGCGTTTCCTTACTGTACAGTTCACTGGAGACCAATAAGAAGGGGTTTTAGAGAGACGACTGCTGCCACGAAAAAAAAAATAAACGATCCTCTGGCATATGCTAGCAGCAGATGTCCAAATCAACCTGTGCAAAGGTACGAGCGAAATAAATCCGTTTCCAAAGCTTTGATTTCACCAGCAAAATAAAAACGAGATACTAGCGATTTGGGGGGAGAGATACGAACGAAATAAGCCATCTGAATCATTCCAGCTAGTGTGATATTACAATTCCCACTTTACCACTGAAATCGGAAACACATTTTTGTTTTTCTTTGCTCAGATTTTTCTATTGCCAGTGGCGTGGCCGGACCGGAGTAATTTTACTCACAAACAGCAAAATTCTCCCTAATATCCATTACGAAAACACACCTATTCAAATATATTGAAAATTTTACCACCAAAAAAAAATTTGAAAATTTTCAGATAAAAATTCTGATATTTTTCATATTTCTGCTCAAAACATAGATTGTGGGTACTCGTTAGAACCGCCTCAGCGAGGCGGTTCAAACGAGTACCCACAATCTATGTTTTGAGCAGAAATATGAAAAATAATGTATACCCCTGTAAACCCCAGTTTTACTGTATAAAAATGGGGTTTAAGGGGGTCAAAATTATATAGGCATGTTTTCGTGATGGCTTCCAAAATAGGGGCTACTGAAGAAAAAAGAATTGCTCCCTTTGGGAGCAAGTTCTTTCTTTTAAAAGCGGTACATTATTTTACATATATTGTTAGTTGATGTATCTTTATAGCAATTATTTGTCTTACACATCTTACGCAAATGCGTATTGTGTGTTATGAGCGCTACGCCTCTGATTGCAATGGCGTCCACTGCCGAGTCTCTTTCATCGTACTTAATTGCGTAATTACAAAATTTTCAAACAGACATTTCCTGAAATAAAGTAAAGCAAATTAATATTCTTCTCTCGCGAGTGAACAAAGCATAATGTACATAATTTCTATGACTCATGTTTAATTCAGCGAAACCAATTCTGATATTTCAAAGTCACAAATCTGTTAATTTGCAGTGATATTTATTCGCCAAACAGCACAAACAGTAACTGCTGTTTCATTAACTGATTGACTAAGCTTAGTGCAAGCAAATTACATCGATTTCTGTAATGCCACTGGAATTGTCTGAAAAGCCGCTTCAAGCACAACTATGTTTTCGGTCATATGCGGGCAGCAGATGCAGTCTGATCAGTCTTAAAAGAAACTCTGAATATAGTAGAATGCATCAATGGTTGGTACAGACATAAAGAGACTGAGCGGATGTACGGGATGATCTGAGCCTGCGTATTTCGCATTAATCAGACTGGATTTTTGTGACTTCCTGTTTACTCTTGTGCACACCAATACCCTTCTGAAAAAAGGGTCTACTCTAAAAAGGAAGGCATGAGTAATCTGGACAGGGTTGCTTCCGCTGTCTGTCTATCTTCATATAGATCTACTACTGCTCCCTCTTTCGAGTATTATGTGCAGTTGCGCTGTCAGTTTAGGAAATAAGAGTTAGATTTTAGAATGGAAAGAAAGTACATGGAAAGTGATGGAAGTGTTAGTGCAAAATGCTAGAAGTTAAAGCGGGTTACAAACAGTGTTTGGGGCTTATAGTTACTAGTACGAGATCGCCGTGACTCTTTCATTGTAAGACTTCAGATCGCTGATAACGACGACCTCAGGGTCAAACTTATTCCAGAGTACAATAGTGGCTGGCTAGAAAGATTGCTAATAATAAGTAAATAATAAGTAGCATAGTTATGAATCCGTCTGAAGGCAAGAGGGTGCATGTGACGATTATGAACCACTGGTCTCTCAAAATGTGCGTGTGTGGTGGCTGGAGTAGGAGTGGGGGAGAGGGTACTAGGATGGCTATGTAGACATATATGATCTTATGAAACTTGATAAGACGTGCGTCTGTCTGTCTAGTTTCTAACGGACGCCAACCCAGGTCATCTTGCATTCTAGTGACACTTTCATAAGGGGAATAGTTGTTTTACACCCATCTTGCTGCTCTCCACTGAATCATTTCTATTTAACCCTTAAACTGCCAATCACAACAATTGTCGTCTGCTTTGTCATCTGCTTGTGATTTTAAAAGCTATTTCTTCAAACAGTGTGGACCCAGATCAGACTGCTCCTTTAGGAGCAGTCTGATCTGGGTCCACACTGTTTGCCTATATGCAAAAAGTATGTTTGAAAAGTTTGCAAGAAGATGCAGCAGACGACATAAACAGACGACATTTTCAGATGCAGGTTTTCTTGGCGCTTTAAGGGTTAACTTACATGTTGTTTGGTATAGGGAGAACACACCGAGGAAGCATATTCGACCTGCGGGCGTGTCATTGTTTTATAAGCCAGTTCTATAATGTATTCATTGCATGTTTATTTTTCCATTTCTTTTGAAAAAGCCGAGTGTTGTTTTGCCTTTGCAGTTGTGGTGTTTACATGGGTATTCCAACTTAAGTCTGTTGATATGGTTATACCGAAATATTTGGCACTGTCTATTCCTTCAAGAAGCTGACCATGAAGGTTAGATGAGTGGTTTCTTTAATTTTGTAATATGGAGTTCCGGACATTTTCCTGGGTTGAATTCCAAGTACAAGATTCTTTTCCATTCTTGGAGTGTTTCAAGGGTAGTCTGAAGAGTGTTCACATCCTCTGATAAACTAACTGTCAAGTAGATGGTCATACCATCGGCAAATAACCTTACCTGATCGTGTACTCATTCCCCGTTCATCCTTTTGCCTGATGACTACCAATTACTGGTGACATTGAAAACTGAACATTAATACGGGACCTAAGGTTGGCAACTCAACACCTATAATATGCCGAAATTGAGGAATAAGCCTTGCAGAACATAACGGATTTCACTACGCGGGGTTCAGCTACGGCCAGTCAAATCACCCGAATTTTCAGTTAAGTCTTATTCCACAATTTTCACCAATTTGTAAAGTGTTATTTGCTCAAAATACCAATGCTTTCCACATACGTCAAATATTGATCTCAGATTAGATTTAATTAAATATCTATTTTTTTATTGGTAGAAGTCCAACATTTTTTTATACCCACGTAAGTCCGCTGCATCAAATGCATCTATGGAACACTTCAAAACAGGAATATAACAATATGTTTTCTGACATATTTTCCAGCGAAAAATTGGACCCAGCCATTCGAAAATATGTCTCCATATGACTACCTGGCGTCCTGTCAGAATGACATATAGTGCATACCCTGATCAAACTACTCATGCAGGTATATCAAACATTTTCTATACCAGAGTAATTCAGCTGCATTAGAGCAGTGCGATTGAATTTGAATATTTGCTGTCTTACCGACGTTGAACAGTGCTTGGTGCGCAGGAAAGTTAAAAAAAAAAAAAAAAAAAAAAAAAAAGTCACAAAAGTTGTCAACCTTCATAGGGCATGTTAAGACAGAGTATTTGACGATAACTCTGTAATAGGTTTTTTCTTATTTCTCCTTAAAAAACATGTTGTGGGTACTCATTAGAAGTCCCATATGTTTTTATGGAGAATTGGAGAAAATTATCTCAGAATTATCACTAAATACTCCTCCTTAACAAGTCCTCTGTCCCTTGTGTAAAAACGATGGGAAATGTACCAAACGTACCCAGTTCCCTTATGACCGGTTTTCTCTCGGTGTCTCTCGAATGACGCTTTCGAAGTCTGGGATGTATGTATCGGTTCAGACATCAGGCCATGTCAATATAATGAACAGATAAAGCGCTTGTTTTGTCCATGTTAATGAATACCTCCTTGAGCGTCGAAAGTAAGAAAAATATCTGCTTTAGAGCTGCCAATATGCTGAGCAGATAAGACGGCGATAGTTTTTGTTGGAAAGGAAGAAACAAACAAACAGACAGGCAGGCAGACAGACAGACAGACAAGGAAACAAAGACAAAAGAAACAAACATACAAAGACAAAAAAAAGACATAACAAACAAACCGGCAAACAAAGACAAAACAAACAGACGTACGAACAACCAACTTGACAAAGTAAAGAAAGAACGACTCCATAATGAAGGACGACACAAACTAACTTGTGTACTTGACATTACGAAAACACGCCTATTCAAATGTATTGTGAATTTTACGACCAAAAAATGAAAACTTTCAGATGAAAATTTCTCATATTTATATGATGTACCCCTGTGTACCCCTGTAAACCCCAGTTTTACTATATAAAAATGGGGTTTAAGGGGGTCAACATTATATAGGCATGTTTTCGTGATGATGAATAATGTTTTCAAAATACTGGCTGAATGACAAACAATGTAGACCTTGATCAAACTGCCGCTCGATCTAGTCTACACTGTTTGCTCCGGAAGTTATGTACGAATATTTAAAGTAAGAGCGTTAGAAACCGTATGTACAGTATGTATTCGCACAGACAGGCCTGAGCAAACAGTGTAGACCCGCGTTCTGTGGCGTCTTACCAGGGTCTACATTGTTTGCCACTCATCCAGCAATGTTTAGACACAACATCGCCATTACGAAAACACGCCCATTTTAAAATGTATTGAAAATTTCACACCAGAAAAGGAAAATGTTCAGATAAAAAAATTCTGATGTTCGTTAAGACGGTTCTAACGAGTACCCACGATCTATGTTTTTAACAAAATAAGAAAAATAATGTATACCCCTGTACCCCAATTTTACTATATAAAAGTGGGGTTTAAGGGGGTCAAAATTATATAGGCGTGTTTTCGTGGTGTGTAGGAAATTGTACTTGTTCAAATCTTAGATCAGTGGGGTGTCCGAATAGACAGGGTAAATACGATACTTTTTTCATGTATGCCATCTGTGGTTGTTTAATAATTGACAGAAGATTTTCTTTACTTTCTACTGGCATACTGGTAAATTGGACAGAAGAGGCAATATTTCTTGCCCGCATGTCTTCAGAGTTGAACGTTTAGAATAATAAAATAGAAACTGAGCAGGACCTAGAAATTAGGCTAAGATAGGAACAAATGAAACTATACAACGTACCCAGCAAGTACACAACTTTAAACAACGACGATTCAACGTTGATTCGACGTCAAGGTGTTGAATGAACGTTGAATAAACGTTGCATCGACGTTGTTTCAACGTTGTGTGCCTGCTGGGGTAGTAATATATGTGCCACCACAAGACAGCCTAAAGCCGAATAAATACACGTTCCGGGGTCACACTTGGTCTAAACGATATTTGCATCCAACTACACTAAAACGAAACGATATGCTCCAACATTTTTTTTTTTGTTTGTTTATTTGTTTGTTTTTTGTTTTGTTTTGTTTTGCTTTTTTTTTCATCCAGTCCGTTAAATCACATGAGAAAAGTGTTCGCCGACGAGATATTTAGACGTAAACGTAAGTCTAAGCCAATTTTGATAAAAATTGATAAATACAACTAATAAAGCAAGTTTTACTTTATAAAATTGGGTTTTGATGGAATCTTCATTGCATAGGCTTGAAAAGTGATTATTATGCCTGCGTTGAGAAAATAAAATATAATATGAGTAGGATAGATATCTTTATCACATTTGTAACTTTGCACTCTATATATTCTATTTGTAGCTTTGCATGTCATTTTACAAATAATACAGGCACATCTTATGAAATGAAAAATACTGGTTGCAAACCAGCCTAAGAAATGTCACCATGAAGAGACGTACTGAATTTGAGGGGAAAAAAATGGGTCACTGCGAGATTCCGCATGAGAGACGAAGATGCTAACCATTATATACCATAAATCCGATGTGAGTTTATATTACAAAATTAAGGTACTTATCAATATATACGATGCGGTTTTAAAAATACTTTGAGAGATAATCGAACACTCTACTATATGTAAAAAACCAAAAAAAAAAAAAAAAAAAAAAGCTATATTAAGAGACCGGCTTCGCGGTCAAAAATGGCAAAAAGTAAGAGAAGCAATATCCGATATGAGCCGTAGGCGAGGGGGGATGCACAATATTTCCTACCAGATTGCATGTGCGTCCAGCGAAAACTCAGATCAGTCTGCGCATCGGCGTACTCTGATCGGTCTTGCCAGAACACTATGGGGCGTGCCAAGGATCCAAAGCCGCTTCAGGCGGACGGCGAAGATTCGGATCAGGCTCCGTGGATTCACTTGCAGTCTTGTGGAGAAAGCTGTGCTTCGGAACATATTATCTTCGAATAAAGATTCATCAACCCCTGAAGCAGATAAGTTTATTCATGTAGTGACAACTAAACTTGACGGCATCGTCTCCCAGTAACCACACAATGTTGAAACGGTATCAATGTCGACCCAAACGCAATAACGTTGTATTATTGTTGGTACGACATTGCCATAATATTATGTGTCAACCGAGTAAATTTCTGTAACGATATTGTATTGTTTCTATTTGATTTTGTATCTCAATCTTTTCGTTTTACATATGCAGAGAGAGAAATCGATCAATTGACTGATTAATTGATCGATCGATCGATTGATTGATCGATTGATTGAAGAGAACACACATATTGATAAAATAGAGAACACAGTACTGAAATAGTACAACATTGATGAGTATTAAAAGAATTAGAGGAGTTTGATAAATGAACAAACATGTATGTAAATGAAGCGTTCAACATTAGATTAGCCAAGTCACGAAAAAATGTTTTAATGTATATCCGAACAGCGAAGGGCACATCAGTCTAAACATTGTTTTGCCGCTAAATTCCACATCCGCGATTTTTCTTTTTTTTTTTTTTTTTTTTTCTAAATGAGCAACGAAGACCCTGTTTGGACTGTGTCTATGTTCATGCTGATATGGTCTTCGCTTTTCGCACATAACCCTCTTTTATGCATGAGACAGCAAGTAAATTCTTTCAAGCTTTCTCAGACAGAACACCTTGTTGCTGTAGCATAAATATGTTGTTATACCACAGATATGTAATTTAGGCTGACACTGAAAGAAAGGTATTTGGCATCAGACAGGATGTAAATAAACCAGCAAGTTGGTTCCAAATGTTTCACACGCACGCACACATACAAAACGGGCGGATCCATCAGGAAAACATGCCTATATAAATTTGACCCTCTTAAACCCCACTTTTATATGGTAAAACTGGGGTTTACAGGGGTATACATTATTTTTCATATTCCTGCTCAAAACATAGATTGTGGGTACTCGTTAGAACCGCCTTGCGATTCCTGCTCAAAACATAGATTGTGAGTACTCGTTAGAACCGCCTCGGCGAGGCGGTTCTAACGAGTACCCACAATCTATGTTTTGAGCAGGAATATGAAAAATATCAGAATTTTTAATCTGATTTTTTACCTTTTTTCGTTATGAAATCATCTATAGATTTGGATAGGCGTGTTTGCGTAATGCCTTCTGAAATGGAGCCGCAACGTCAGAAAACGACATGTGCGTCTAACGAAGATCTAGATTACCCTGCGCATTCGCGCAGCTAATGATGCAAAGTTACTTCATGTGGACAACGAAGAGTCTGGTCAGACTGCGCGAATGCGCAGAGTGATGTGAGTTATCGTTGAGCGCACATGTCAGAAGGTACATTTTCTCACATTGTGGTTCATTGATTGTGTTGGGGTTTAACGACACGTCAACCCTTTTGGGTCATTTTGTGTCGTCTCCCAGAGAAAGGGAGAAAAAAGACAGAAGAGATAGCAGAAGAGATGAGAGAGAGGGACAGGGAAGAAAAAAGGAACAGGAATGAAAGTGAAGAAACAGAAGAAATAAAAACATCACCTCCCTAGCCTTACCTGCTACAAGGATAGCAGGTCTTGCCCAACTGTAAGCCAATATCAGCTGGACGCCCCGGTGACATAAGATACATGACTTTTCGCACCACCCGAACACCCCAAACACATTGTGGTTCATACGTGTACTGATGTTTATTGTTTGTATTGGTTTATGTAGCCGGCCTCGGTGGCTCAGTTGGATGCGCTGTCCGACTGCAGACCAGGAGGTCGCGGGTTCAACCCCACCGAGGTCGGCAACATTCTTTCGTGGAGATTGATAATGAAATATTTTCTATGGTCATTCTACTCCTTCCGCTGATCAAGAAGGGCAGTTGTCAGTTTCTGGCGAAAGAATGTGTACAATACTGGTTAACCGCTTAGAGGACTAAGCCTGCCCAGTAAACGTGTGGCTAGGTAAACTGACCGCGACCGCGCTCGACATGCCCCCTTGGGTTGACTGGGCCGTAAAACCTTAACACAAACAAACAAAATTGGTTTATGTTGCATTTGAACAAATAAAGAAGACTCAGTTCGGAGTTTTAGAGATTTTGTTATATAGAGAGGCAGACAAAATGGGATGCCGTTAACTGTCACTGATCTGGTACCCAACTTCTAACGCATTTCGACTTCAGGTCAGTGCTATGCATTTTCAAGATAGCTAAACCCACGAAACGCATGAAAGGTTTAGAAAACAGATACTACAAAATACAATATATTTTCATTTGGTGAGTGTATAGTTTTAACCTGGTTCTTATATAAGGGAATTATGTCAAAAATACTATTGTTTTCAGCATTTATTTATAAATTTTATTTATTTATTTATTTACACTTGTCAAAAGGTGTTGTTAAACCGTCCTTTTTTTCCAACATATTATACCATATTAACCCTAGGAATTGAGAAACACAGGCCTTATCAATCAATGTAGACCCTGATCAGACGCCGTAGAACGCTGGGTCCGATTTCCACCGTTTGTCATTCATCAAGCTGCTTTAGTCATCGAATGGTAGTGAAATCGGCTTGTTCCAATTCAGGAAAAGTAAGTTTGCAAGTTAAGGTGTTTCAACAGTTAGAAATCTCAACAATTAGAATAAATACGGTACTCAAGCATATACATAATCTTAAATTTTAGATTAATCGGCGGGAATAAGTATCCAGTCTACAATGTAAAATGCACATACCTTGATTACACACAATTCTAGTGTATCTTCATGCATGCATGTGTAGTTCGTATAAGAAGGATTTAATTTGTACATGGAGCTTTAATATATATCAAACACCTAGAACACCGAAGTTAAAAAAAAAAAAAAAAAAAAAAAAAAAAAACGTTACGACACATAACGTACTCTGGCTCCACGCTACTCTGAAGAAGCCAACTGATCTGGATCTGCACTGTTTGTCATTAAATATGTGAATTTCTATCAAAAGTCCGGATCAAGTAATCTGATTGGCTGGAAATTAGAAGTGGGCGTGGCATCTTATTTATTCAGCATGACAAGGGTTCAATGTATATGAGGCGGATAATGTAAAAACAGTGGCCCGCACATTCGACATAATTGCTCTAATTTTGTTTAACTACCTATTTGTGGTGTATACACTGCTTTCCAATAGGCACACAACGTTCAAACAACGTCTTTCAACGTTGATTCTACGGCTTAAAAGCACACAATATTGGAAAAACGCTCCTAGAAGTTAAAGCACCGTTGAAATTTTACAATACCCAAAAGGTCAACCAGATACATGTTGGTAGCCAAGAGAAAAAAGAAACTGAATAAACCACTATTACACTGATAAGGACTCTCATGAATCATTTCTAATAATTTTTCACAATCTCATTTCTAAGAAATGAAAAAATTAGTAATTTTCCATTAGATAGCAAAAGGAAAGGCAGACATGGCGGATAAATTCAATAAAGCTATATATACTTGTGGTAATACTATTCGACTAGGCCATAGTGTCATATTCATTTGCAGTAATACAAATGTATTCTTTCATATAAAAACGGAGCATACAACTAACCATCTCTTAAATGCGAACCGTGTTACAACCCAACCCTTGGCATCCCTTTCCTTGATGCACCCTGCAGTATTTAAGTTTTGCAGAGTCTAGTAAACAAAGATGACCGATACCAGTACGCACAGATGCGCATAGCCTTTGAGCATTGCATATTATGAGTTGTTGGTGTTTCCCCTTCTTTAAAAGCTGATTTTAGACACGTCGATATGTAGTAAATTGGACGTTCAAATTTTAAACACTTATAGTAAGGAGGTCTAGCATCTGAATGTTGAAGGTAAATATGGTAGACCCGAAGTGCGCATGCTCCGACCAGACCATAGCAGTGAAATCCGGCTAAAATGTACAAGACAAACAAATTAGTCACACACTCTACTAACGTCTGACCATAATTATCCTAAATTGAACAAGTCGATTTTAATGCCTGCTGGTGGGCATAAAATTGCTGGATGAGTGGCAAACAGGGTAGACCCTAACCAGACACCGCGTTCTGCGGCGTCTAATTTGGCTCCACGATGTTGCTGCATGCCTGTCCTTCCGAATATTTGCTCTCCCTGGTTACATCCACCTTCCTATTCGAGTATGCTTGTGAGACTTTGACTGAAGAACTCGCGAAACATTTTGTATATGCTTAGACCACATTACCAATGCGGAAGTATGCAAGATAATCCGAGATATCATCGGTGTCCATAATGATCTCACCATGGTCAAAAACAAAGAAAACTCAAAAGGTATGGTCACATTTCACGTTCCTCAAGCACGAAAATGACAATTCTCCAAGGCACAGTTAAAAGGACAAGAAAAAGGGGACAGGAAGAAGAAAATATGGAAAGACAACATCAAGGACTGAACTACTTTTGAAGACAGATTACAATGGAGAGGAACAATCTAAAAATTATTAGTGATGCCCCAACGACCGAGAAGGTTCTGAAGTGAAGTAAGTGAAGCAGTGGTGTATATCCCAGCAGGCATACAACGTTGAAATGAAGTCGTTTTAACGTTGATTCAACGTCTTGTTGATTCTAGTCCTAGACGTTGAAACAACGTTGTTTCAACGTTGTGTGCTCGCTTGCGGGGTTTTCGATACTTGTAAAATATGGTAATTCACTAGTATCAATAGGAATCATTCAATAACTAAAGCTGTTTGATACAGAATATAAAGTATTTTTTTCCATACAAATTTATTCAGACAATTTCCGGACAACTTTGAATGCGACATTTTGTAAAATCGAAAACTGAACTCCCTAAGCACAAACCCATAGCTTTATGTACTTGTCAAATCCACAGTGTGATTTTGCATAAACAATTATATTAAATATATGCGTATAACGTATTTACTCTAACTTTTGGGACACTTTACCCAGTCAGCATTCTACGTAAATCTACATCGGGCCGTCATCGGCCCGTCAGGGTAGCTGACGGGCCGATGACGGCCCGATGTAGATTTACGTAGAATGCTAGCTGGGTAGCTCCTAACCATGTATTTTTTTTTCCAAAATATGGTCTATTCTACTACTTATTAATCTGTCTAAAATATTGCTGGACGAGTGGCAAATAGTGTAGACCCTGATCAGACGCCGCGGTACGCTGGGTCTATAGTATTTCCTTAGGCCATCCTGTCCCAAGTATATTACGGTAATCTAATATTCCAAAAGAGCAATGAAAACGTTTGTGTCACAACATCGGAAAAGGGTCCCAAGAGGAATAATAATTAAATAATGAAAACACGGAAATAGCATTGGCCTACATTATCTGTGCATTCGCGCAATTTGACCAGAGCATTCTCTGTTCCTCGATATAAACTATAGTATTCAATGATTCTGTATTCGAGTGGGGAAGCCCCTGATCAGAGTGTGCGAATGCGCAGGCTAATCTGGGCCTTCTGTCGGATTTCGATAAATGACCTTTTCATGTGTTGTGACACTGTGGTCTTTAATTCTGCTATAAAATTATGCAATCATGAACAAGACAAAAATCAGCTCCAACTCATTTGTGAACGGCTGACATCCGTGCAGTTTCATTATTTGTTTATACCGTCTAACATAAAGAGTCTTTAAAGCCCAGAGACTCATGCCCAGATCAGACTGCACGTATTTGCCTGTCTACTTTAGCTGCGCAGCTATATTCGAGCCGGAACGTTAGAAAACTTACCTTCAGGCATGTGCGCTAAGCGAAGATTCAGATCTGCCTGCGCATTCGCGCAGTCTGATCAGAATATTCACTGGGCGCATTTTGGATAGCCATGGGTGCAAAGGTTTCTTTGGATGCGCAGACTGATTTGTTTTCGTTGGGCGCACATGTCAGAAAGTACATTTTCTCATGTTGGGGCTCATTGCATAAAAAAGGCCTACTTTGATCAAGTTGAAATCAGAGTTCTACTGAAGCCGGTGTCTCAGGAAGAGACTCAGTAAAATCGAGTCTCCTATTTTCACTTTTGTATGTGTTCAAGGAATCCATCCTTTAGGATAGTATTTGATATATTATGCATTTTTGTATTTGTGTGTCCCTGTAAAGGAATTGATAAAGTCGAAAGACCAAATTATTCATTTGTCCCAGCGCAGTTGAAACAAGACGTAATATTTATGGAGATTTTGCGGTAATCTCCAAAGGATATGGGAAGGCTATTTTCTTAAACTGTTTTTCTCCATTTCTGCATACATGTATATAACCGAAACAAATATCACCGTGTCCAACCCGGGAAAAAGACATTTCAAGAATAATTGTTTTGAGGTAAAAAAAAAAGTTTTCCATTAACAACAATGTATTTTATTTATAAAGCCTTGTACTGTACAACTAAATTGGTGCCTCTTTCTATGTCATCTATGAGGGACAGGGAAGGGATGAGCTGTTTTATGACCTAATTTATGAATAAAAAGGTGAACTATTTTTACGTCTGCGTGTTATTCAGATGTTTGCCGTACACAAAGTATTTCTATACGAATCATAAAACATTTTCTATACAAATTCAACACATGAGTTAAATGATTTTAACTTTTATTCTGGTAAAATGTAGTTCACGCCAATGTCTAGAACTGGATAGAATATCCGCGAGGGCGTATGGCAGTATAGATAGATAGATAGATAGATAGATAGATAGATAGATAGATAGATAGATAGATAGATAGATATATAGATAGATAGATAGATAGATAGATAGATAGATAGATAGATAGATGGGTGGGTGCGTGGGTAGGCTAGGTAGTTAGGTAGGTAAGTACGTCAGTAGATAGATAGATAGATAGATAGATAGATAGATAGATAGATAGATAGATAGATAGATAGATAGATAGATAGATAGATAGATAGATAGATAGATAGATAGGCGGACAAATTATCTTCTAACAGTGCAAATGCACGATTCCCGTTTATGCATTAAAACAACATAAGTCACATAGAGGGAGTATGTGAGCGCCAATATTCGCTTAATAATATTCATTAAACATCTTGACACTCTGATCCTGTCCCAACACAGACTTTCAAAGACAGGCGTGCCTTTTCGTTTCATCAGGAAACTTTGAATTCGAGGCCAAAACTAGAGGTGTAAATTTTGAAATATTTTGCCTGCTCGTACCAAATGCGCCCTCACGCCCATGCCCTTATTTATTTTTTACAGGGATTAGTATTGAAACAGTGGAATGGTTTAAAAAAAATATCATTCCAAAATACATTGACTGGAGATTAAGTCTTCATCTCCATTCGAAGTATTGGAATAATATTTTTGAAGTTGGATAAATATACAACGTCAGTGTGCCTAAACAAGCTATAGGCAAAAGTGGAAAGCTATTCAATGAGTTGGATGGCCGGTCTAAAGCGGTTCAAAAGGCTAAAAATGAAACCAAACAGCTCAAGCCTATAAATGTAGAAACCTCACTCGAATTTGACAAGAGCTTAAATACCAATGTATATGATCTATCTAGCATTATGCAGTCCATCACGAAAACACGCCTATATAAATTTGACCCCCTTAAACCCCACTTTTATATAGTAAAACTGGGGTTTACAGGGGTAAACATTATTTTTCTTATTTCTGCTCGAAACATAGATTGTGGGTATTCGTTAGAACCGCCTCGCCGAGGCGGTTCTAACGAGTACCCACATTCTATGTTTTGAGCAGAAATATGAAAAAATATCGGAGTTTTTGTATCTGAAAGTTTTCAGTTTTTGGAGGTGAAATTTTCTATATATTTGAATAGGAGTGTTTTCGTAATGCCAAAGACTGGAGCATCAATATGCTGTCATACTGAAATATATAAACTCCAGGTAAAAATCGTATGTAAATAAATAGTTTTCTCACTTATCAATGATAGAAAACATATGTTCTGGTATACAAAAGCATTGCATCGGCGATGCGATTCTAATGATGCTACGTTAGTACCGTATTACCGTATGTATTCGGACAGACAGCCTGAGCAAAACAGTGTAGACCCAAAAGGAGACCCCGCAAAACTCGGCCCAGGGCGGTTTTAATTTCAGCTGTAAATCGCTACCTCATGATTTACAGAGGGAATACAAAAGCTCCCACGAAGATGGCAAAAGCGTATAGAGGTAGGCGGGGAATACTTTGAAAAAGAATAAACAGAATTTCTGAATAATATTTAACGTTTTTTGAGAAAGAGCTAAACGCTCGGATATTTTCCAACCGTCCTGGTCTACGTACACAACAATACCAGCAGACAACTCGGAAATAGTTTTCTTAATTTTCTAGTAAGTAGGGTTTAACTTTTTTCATCTTTTAGAAAATATATCGGATAGAGTTAAAATGTCAGAATATTTACGGTAAAGAGAGTACCTTCTAGCAAAATATAAATGTTACACATTTGTCGTCTGCTAAATTCACTTCCAGCAAGAAAAGAGCTAACGCCCAGTTTTATGTTTGTTTGTCTCTTATAGACCTGGTAACCTACCGTATTGACCGTATGTATTAGGATAGATAGGACTGAGTAAACAGTGTAGACCCAGATGAGACGCCGCAGTACGCGGCGTCTCATCAGGGTCTACACTGTTTGCCACTCATCCAGCAATTTTTAGAAACAAGATCGGGTAGTAAATTGTACTTGTTCAAATTTTGGGACAATTATGGTAAGGAGTTGGGTTGTCCGAATGCTTAGCGTAAATACGGTATGCCTGGAAACACAATCAAGATCATCTGATAGATAGA
The DNA here is from genome assembly GCA_964016985.1 of Anodontia alba. NCBI lineage: Eukaryota > Metazoa > Mollusca > Bivalvia > Lucinida > Lucinidae > Anodontia > Anodontia alba. Next base: position 50,962,019 of record OZ024821.1, read on the forward strand.
TTTAGTTGTAAAACAGATAACTGAACAGAGAGGCTTTTTTATTGTTACAACAGAAAAACAAAATTTTATGTGAACAGTATTAACGCTAAATATCGGAAAACTTCTACGCTTTGCATGCTGGGAAATATTTTCAGCAGACGACATTTTGAAATATGTTTTCATATTTTCACCAGAAGCAAAGGCTTTGACACTGCATAAAAGAAGCTTTGACATTTCTTGCGTTGTCTCCTAAGGAGACAATTTGCATGAAATATCAAAGCCTGAAAATAGGTTTTGACATTTTATAAAACCAGCTTCGGCATTTCATGCAGGGTCTCCTGAGGAGACAATTTCCATGAAATACCAAAGTCTATTTTCTAGAGGAAAAAAAAGAAAAATATTACCATCTTGTCGTCTGCTGATTTAGCCCAGAGAGTGGTATTAAACTGTTAAAAGGAGTAGATACGCTTGGAACATTTTCCGCAATATTTTAAAAGGCAGACAATTTTTGTAGCGCCCTGTTTGCTTTGCACACAAAACCCCTCTTAAAAGGGGGGTACTCTAAAATAAAAGAATTTACTCCAAAAGGGAGCAAATTATTTTCTTTTACAATACACCCCTTTGAAGAAGGGAGACAAAACAATTTTGAAGAGTTCCCTCACTTAAAAGTGCAGCAGTTCCTATTAACTCCTTTCCTTACTTGTTCTTAATTATGGACAAGTGTTTGGTGTGTCTAAAACTGCAAAATGAGTAGCAAACAAAGTAAACCCTGATCAGACGCCACAGGATGAGCGGCTAGCGGTGTAGATTCTCTGGCATTTCATCTGGGCCTATAGTTTTTTGCTCAAGCATTTCTATCCCAAGACTTGGGGCTTGTACGGTGTATTAACACAAACCATACTTTCCAAGTTCTGGTAAACCTACTGATATGATGAAAACATTGTAAAAATGTCTTTCAGATCCCGACAGGCACTCAAAGTTGAAACAACGGTGTTTCAGTGGTGGTGCAGTCACAATCAGCAGACACACAACATCACAAAGCTGATTCGACATGAAAACGCCGTCGAAGCGATGTTGTTTTAAAGCTGATTCAGCGTCAAAGCGCCGTCGAAACAACGTTGTTTCATTCAGCGTCAAAAGGCAGATACCTAATACGTCGAAACGACCTTGTTTTAACATTGTTTCCTGTTGGGATAGTACTCACAGTAAGTCTTTTTCTTTAATTCCTCAACTTCTTCTTGTTTAAGTTTGCTGTTTCTTTTTCCCATAATTTATTCCATTCATCTTAGAATTAGTTTAGTTTACAGATATACACAATGTGTTTTCATCCATTTACTAGCATTCCTAAGCTAACAGTAATCCAATGCTCTAAACTGGCATTCTGCGAATGTTGCCAGAGTATCGGAAAATATCGTCTATTTTCGTGGGAAGAATTCAATATAATTCCGGGCTACCTGATTATTAAAATATCAATGTAATCAGATCCATTTTTGCATTAATTCTTGGAGTATTACTGGTTCTGCGACAATGTGCAGTGTGTCCTGTAATGTAAGAAGAATGGCTATAATTTCAGGGAAGACAACTCTGTCAAAATGTGTTTTGTCTCCCTTCTGAAAAAGGATCTACTCTAAAAGGAAAGAATTTGCTCTTACTGGGAGCAGATTCTCTCTTTTTAGAGTAGACCTTCTTCAGACGGGGCCTGGTGTACCTGAAATCAAACAGGGTGTCACAAAAGTTGTCTCCCTTATAAAATGGCGGAAATTCTATAAAGTGTGTTCAGTTCCTTTAGGAAAATGAGTCAGAACACGAGCAAATTATCATTAAGTCACGTGAGATTTAAATAGTCTATATCAGTCTGCATGTACGAGCAGTCTGATCAGGTTGATATATTCCACAGTATCTAATGATTCTGTAAGCGGGGAACGAATATCCTGATTATACTCAGCGTATGCGCAGACTGATCTGGGCATTAATTGGTCGCTTATACGATATGTACCTTTTTCTCATGACAAGGGTAAACTTTATTCACGCTGTGAGTCAGTCCGTCAGTCCGTGGTAAGTTTGCGAAAATAGCATAACTCTTGAACTTTAAGGAAGTTTGTTTGTGTTGAGGTTTTACGGCCCAGTCAACCCATGGGGTCATGTTGAGCGCGGTCAGTTTACCGAACCACACGTTTACTGGGCAGGCTTAGTCCTCTAAGCGGTTAACCAGTATTGTGCACATTCTTTCGCCAGAAACTGACAACTGCCCTTCTTGAATCAACGGAAGGGAGAGAATAACCGTAGAAAGTATTTCATGATCAATCTCAACGAAAGAATGTTGCCGACCTGGCGGGGGTTGAACCCCCGACCTCCTGGTCTCCAGTCGGACAGCGCATCCAACTTTAAGGAAGACTTTGATGATTTATTGTACACTTGTCATTAATAAAATGCCGAGATCGGCAACATTCTTTTGTGGAGATTGATTTGCTACGGCCATTCTCTCCCTTCCGCTGATTCAAGAAGGCCAGTTGTCAATCTCTGGAGCTTAGAGGACTAAGCCTGCCCAGTAAACGTGTGGTTAGGTAAACTGACCGCGCTCGACATGACCCCATTGGGTTGACTGGGCCGTAAAACTTCAACACAAACATTAATAAAATATGGAAATCGTCGTAGGTCTACAACCATATTGGATATTTTGATAAATTTTATATATACAGTCAAACCTGTCTTAAGCAGCCACCCATGGGAAGCTTACAATGTGGCTGCTGAAGGCAGGTGGCTGCTTAATACAGTTCAAATATATAAGGCTATGAATTTTCGGGCAACTTTCCTCTGGCTGCTTAATACAGGTTGGCTGCTTAATAGAGGTGACCACTAACACAGGTTTCACTGTACATTGACAAGATCTAGCTAAAGAAATTACCAAATGCCATTTGTCTTTGACTGAGGCAATACCGGGGCCAAAACATGTGACAGCTAGCGCAAATGGCCTTAACTCTTGAACCCTTACGAACATTTTGATAAGATTTCGCACAGAGATTGATACCGACAATATCTAGCCAACGGGATTCATTTTTCGCACACTTTTCGCTGATCGGGGCAAGTCTAATGTGAACTTCCTGAAACTTGCAACAAATTATCGAAGTAACAAAATGCTAAATACATATATAAAATTATGCAATAAATTCCGCATAAAATCAGAGTAACGAGCGATTGTATTGAACGTTATATCAAATGGCTGAGGTAACCAAAGTTTGCTGCAATAATGAAAAAAAGTGTTTGTTACGAAGGAGCATTAGGGCCACATACACTTTTATTTCTGTTGATAGTTATCTCGAAATTTCGATTTACTATCTCGAAATTTCGACATAATAAGTCGAAATTTCGACAATAACGCGAAATTTCGACAATAACTCGAAATTTCGACTTATCTTGAAATTTCGACTAGGTTTCTTGAAATTTCGACATAAGATCTCGAAATTTCGACTTAATAACTCGAAATTTCGACTTAATATCTTGAAATTTCGACTTATTATCTCGAAATTTCAACATGATATTTCAAGTTGATTCTTCGTTTAATTCCACACCTGGTAATCTCGTAAGGGGTAGCCGCTGGTTATGCAAAATGTAGGTATTTCCAGCTATTTCGACTATATATGAAATACGTATTTAACATATCAAATAAGACGCACTGCAACCTACGTCTACTTTGAAATACACAAGATGTTAAATTTCCTTAGCATTTGTTCCGGGGACCCCACTGTTTGTACTATTATTTGAAGAAAAGGCAATAAGATATGTTTATACTATACTAGTCAGTCCCCGTACATGTTATTACAACTGCGTAACTCCACGCGCAACTGGCGCTGCAGCATTAAAATCTAAAATCACTGCCAGAGAACACAAAATTGAGTTTCTCAGACATACGGTTTTAGAGTTCCAGGCCTTGCAGGCTAAGGTGCCTGAGCGGCCATCTGGCCGTCTGGAGATATCTCCCTTACTTATACTCTGGATGCACGCCTTATTTCTTTCTTTCTTTTTTTTTTTTTTTTTTTTTTTTCATTGTTTTCGCATTCTTTGTTGAAAATCACTTACTAGGGGACACAAAACTGAGTTTCTTAGTCTTATGGTTTAAGAGTTACAGGCCTTGCAGGCAAAGGGCCTTATATTGCTCCTTATTTTTGCATTCTTTGTTGAAAATCACTTACTAGGGAACACAAAACTGAGTCTCTTAGTCTTACGATTTAAGAGTTTTGGGCCTTGCAGGCAGAGGCCTTATATTTCTCCTTATTTTTTTTATTCTTTGTTGAAAATCACTTACTAGAGAACACATAATTGAGTTTCTTAGTCTCATGGTTTAAGAGTTACTGACTTTGCAGACAAAGGATTTTACATTTCTCATTATTTTTGGATTCTCCGTTAACTAGAAATGTGTCCAAAGTACACAAATGCTCCCGCATTGACGTAGGCTAATTTGGCAAGGTTTGCACAGTTTTATAGACCCCAAAGCGGGGACATCCGTGTACTGTGAACATTTTTCTAGTTTATATATATACGTGGCAAAAAAAGTTAGGGATATTTTTATTCTTGAGTGAAATGTATAACAGGTATTAATCCAATCTATTATATTATGGTGTAATAATAAAGTTTATTCAATAACAATAAATTTTGTAGAACTGAAATCAGTTCACTCTTTTGTACAGAAAAAAACATGCACAATACAACAGTAGGGTTGAGTGAAAAATGTCACAAATACACAATGCTCAATTTTCACCGGTGAGCTTTGCTCATCACCTGAATTTGAGCGCGAATCCTTTCCAAAATGAACAAATTTCTGGTTAACAAATCTATTGCTTTACTATTAACAACATCTGTTCTACTTGCGTTAAAATGCCACAACGTCGACATCTGCCAAACGACGCGCGCTTACGCGCTATTGGAATGCTCGAAGCTGGCATGAGGCAAGTCGAAGTTGCTAGACGTTTGGGTGTTTCACAGAGTGTGATCAGCCGCCTACGAACTCGGTTGGCACAAACCAACAGCACGTTAGATCGACGTCGAAGTGGGCGCCCGAGGTCTACGTCAGCCTTGAGATCACGATCAGTAAGCGCCGAACAACTGCGCGAACGTCTCTCAAAAACTGGAACAAGAGTGTCTGTTCAAACCGTGCGGAATCGACTTCACAGCGCTGGACTTAGAGCTCGGCGACCTTACGTTGGGGTGCCACTTTCCCAGAGACATAGACAAGCCAGGCTAGCATGGACAAGGCAGCATCGTCGATGGATTAACCAACAATGGGCGACTGTACTCTTTACCGACGAGTCACGGTTTCTGCCGGATATGCTTGACAGACGACGTCGCGTTTGGCGTCGCAGAGGTGAGAGGTACGCGAACTGCGCCATTGTTGAACATGACCGGTATGAAGGAGGAAGTCTTATGGTATGGGGCGGCATATCTGTTTGTTCCCGTACAGAGCTGCTTGTGCTTAACGGAACTCTGACAGGCCAACGCTACATCAGTGAAGTGCTACAGCCGGTTGTTCTGCCTTTTGTTCAACAACACCACGTAGTGCTGCAGGATGACAACGCAAGACCTCATCGGGCGAGGATAGTACAGCAGTTCCTGCAGCAGAACAATGTGGATCATCTCGATTGGCCTGCTCGTTCCCCTGACTTGTCGCCAATCGAGCATGTTTGGGACATTCTCGGCCAGCGTGTACGACAGAGAGTTCCACGACCAAGAACGCTCCAAGCTTTGGGCGCAGCCTTGCAGGAGGAGTGGAGGAGGATACCCCAGCTATAGATTGCCAGACTCATCAGAGTATGCGTCGTCGTTGTGTGGCCTGCATAGATGCAACAGGTGGACATACGCGATATTGACAGATTTGTGAGGTTTTATTGGTGACCCTAGTGATCTTCCATACAAATTTTCTCATTCACATCTAGTGCTACAGACTCCAACGGATGGATTTTTGTCTATAAATGAAATGATGTAATCAAATATATCAATTTCAGATTTCAGATATGTCTTAGTTTCCTTTTATTTCACCGTACATACAAATATCCCTAACTTCTTTTGCCACGTATATATTACAGGCTTTCAAATGGATCTCTAGTCATTTGTCATTGCATGCAAATATTCAATTTTGTTTTAGTATGGGTGCAAATTAAACTGGGTATCTTGTCTACACAAACCTTTGTAGGACAACGTGCAGTTTCACGTTTTCAAATCTGGTGAGCTTTGAAGCCCCTGGGCCTTCTGATGCCCAGGCCACCAGCGCCTACAGCGCTTTGATTCAAAACATGTCTATGAAATTTACTAAAAGTCAATGAATCATGAGAATGTATCCGTTTGTTGACATTTGGATGTCTCGTAAGTCATGGCCGGAAGCTCGCATAAAGATTTTGAGTGTATAACCAGCGGCTACCCCTTACGAGATTACCAGGTGTGAATTCTATTCAAGAGATCTTATGTCGAAATTTCAAGATAATAAGTCGAAATTTCAATATATTAATCGAAATTTCGAGTTATTAAGTCGAAATTTCGAGTTATTAAGTCGAAATTTCGAGTTATTAAGTCAAAATTTCGACTTGTTATGTCGAAATTTCGAGTTACTAAGGCGAAATTCCGAGAGTTATTAAGTCAAAATTTCGACTTGTTATGTCGAAATTTCGAGTTTCTAAGTCGAAATTCCGAGATCTTATGTCGAAATTTCGAGATAATAAGTCAAGATTTCAAGATATTAAGTCGAAATTTCGAGTTATTAAGTCAAAATTTCGAGTTTCGACTTATTATGTCGAAATTTCGAGAAAGTAAGTCGGAATTTCGAGATACTCATCAACAGAAATAAAAGTATATGTGGCCCTAATGCTCTTTCGTAGTTTGTCCTTCCCGCAACATGTATACCAGGAAAATAGTTTGTATTAAGTCAGATAGATTTGTTAGTGATGACAACCACTGATCAGAAGGACGAAATATCACTTTTACTATCATTGCTGTCAAAAGTCTCTCTTCTAAGTTCCCTATCCAAGGACTATACGTACACACGTCAAAAATAGTTTTAAAAAGATACAGTAGAACATAAGGGCTTGAAGACATTTCTTTATACTTTGCTTGGATATTTATAGAATTAAGGCTCTTTAGAGCATCAGAATATGTCGGTCAGTGATGCGTGTAGCCTTACCCTGAGTCGAGTCCATCTTTATGTTAAAAATCCTCCAAAAAAGGATACATAAAATCAGGACGAAGCCATACAATAAAAGCATTGCATGAGGGTTTACAGGGATTCTGAAACCTTGGGACGCTGCATGGGCTGTATACGTACAAAAAATGTAAACTAGAAAATCATTTAAAAAATCAGCTATAAAATTTCGCAAAAACGCTTCGAAGGATAGAAGCATTCCTTTAGAGAGGAATAAGTCACTCTTCGTTTTAGACAACCCACTATTTTGATTGTTGTGGCAATATGCAGATTATGCAATGAGCGAGTGGTAATCCGAAATTGTCTTATTATTAATAGTTATCATAAGAACCAGATGTTTTGGACGTAATTATGTTTTGTTATATATTTTTGGTTAAATTTTGCGCACTTCAGCTATATACAAAGGTGGCGGTAATATTTTATTTTCTCGCAAGCTTCTCCGAGGGATGAAATATGAAAGATAGAAGAAGATGATTTGATGACTTGATGATGATACCACATAGCATTTTTTTATTATATTTTTATTTCAATACATAAATACCTTTTCTAATTTACCTTTTGTAACAGTCAATATTTGAAGTGTGTTTCATCTTTATGTCTTTACGCCTGCGCCGAACATTCGCGGAAGGTGGCGGTAATATTAATATACACAAAAACCAACTAGTGTCGTTTCAACCGTTTTAGTGTTAAAATATAGGTTAATAATTACTTTTTCTTTCTTTCATTTAAACTCTTTTCGCATCTTTCACTTATTACCAGATATGTTCGTAATAAAACAGCATGTTCCCTAAAGTTGTATAGATCTACCGCCGAAATTCCACTTCGCACATGGATTTGAATGATGTCTTCTCCATTTCGCATATGGAGTTATATAATGACCTCTTCTGTGTACATTGTTTTAATACGCCATAGTGTATACCATATAAAATATAAATGAAATATTGCAAAATATCTTCTCCGTGGTTTATAAAATATGATCCCAATATAGTAAAACCATGTTTAATTTTTTTTATAGTCAGATATGATATAAACCATACAAAAATACAATTCATTTGCAAACAATGGGGAAACATGCTCCATTTCGTGAAATAAAACTCCATTTCTTCACTCATTTCACATAAGGAATGGAACTATATCTTCTCCGTTGTTTATAAACTATGATTCTAATAAAGTAAAATCATATTTAATATTGCTTTTGTAGTCTGATAGGATATAAGTAGTTCCGGTCATGGTACCAAAGCCGTAATCCAAACTCATAAATCCATAAAGGAATGACGAATCAGAATGTTCAGTCCAACAGACATGGACCCCAGAACAAAGGGGTGTAATCAGGCGTCCGCGGATAGTAAGCATTACTTGGTAAGCAAGCTTCGCCCACCATGCCCATAGGCCTGAACGAAGGAAATATCGGTAGAAGCGTATGTCCGGGATTTGGGAAGTCTACTTATGGCGCGTCACTGGCAAAAACATCAGAAACAATTCTGGAAACTGCCACATTGTAGGGATTGACTAGATCATGATGTCTCCCATAGAACTTCTTAAGTGTTGCTACCAGTTTGGTTTTTTGATACCCCTGGCTCAACAACTTTGTAGTGAGTACTTTCCCACGCTCCACGAAGTCCTGATAATTTGAACAGGTTCTGGCATAACGGATTAACTGTAAAACGTAAACGCCGTATGCTGGTGCAGAAGGGATATTACTGCTCAGGAATGGAAAGTTAAATTATAAAAACAGATTAAAAGTTGCAGACAAGGGGGAAACATGCTCCATTTCGTAAAATAAAACTCCATTTCGTCACTCATTTCACATAAGGAGTGGAATTTTATCTTCTCCGTTGTTTATAAAATATGATTCTAATAAAGTAAAACCATATTTAATATTGCTTTTGTAGTCTGATAGGATATAAATTATGAAAACAGAATAAAAGTTGTAAACAAGGGGGAAACATGCTCCATTTCGTAAAATAAAACTCCATTTCGTCACAGATTTCACTTACGAACTATAATTTCTCCGTTTTTATTAAATGTGATTCTAATGAAGAAAAATTATATTAAATATTGTTTTTGTAGTCAACTGTGTAGAAATCATAAAAAAAAAAGATTAAAAGTTGCAAACAAGGGGACAACATGCTCCATTTCGTAAAATAAAACTCCATTTCGTCACTGATTTCACATAATGAGTAGAATTAGATCTTCTCCGTTGTTTATAAAATATGATTCCAATACTGCAAAACCATATTTAATATTGTTTTTATAGTCAGATATGAAAACAGAACAAAGTTGCAAAAAAGGGGGAGAAAATGCTCCAATTCGTAAAATAAAACTCCATTTCGTCCATTTCGTAAAAATGAGTCCATTCCTGTATTTAGGGGAACCGTTAAAGCTGTTTTAATGATATTTTTCTGATATCGGCAGGCACACGCGCAACCGTAATATTGCTTTATGGTGATACTTGTCATTAATAAAATGCCGAGATCGGCAACATTCTTTTGTGGAGATTGATTTGCTACGGCCATTCTCTCCCTTCCGCTGATTCAAGAAGGCCAGTTGTCAATCTCTGGAGCTTAGAGGACTAAGCCTGCCCAGTAAACGTGTGGTTAGGTAAACTGACCGCGCTCGACATGACCCCATTGGGTTGACTGGGCCGTAAAACTTCAACACAAACATTAATAAAATATGGAAATCGTCGTAGGTCTACAACCATATTGGATATTTTGATAAATTTTATATATACATTGACAAGATCTAGCTAAAGAAATTACCAAATGCCATTTGTCTTTGACTGAGGCAATACCGGGGCCAAAACATGTGACAGCTAGCGCAAATGGCCTTAACTCTTGAACCCTTACGAATATTTTGATAAGATTTCGCACAGAGATTGATACCGACAATATCTAGCCAACGGGATTCATTTTTCGCACACTTTTCGCTGATCGGGGCAAGTCTAATGTGAACTTCCTGAAACTTGCAACAAATTATCGAAGTAACAAAATGCTAAATACATATATAAAATTATGCAATAAATTCCGCATAAAATCATAGTAACGAGCGATTGTATTGAACGTTATATCAAATGGCTGAGGTAACCAAAGTTTGCTGCAATAATGAAAAAAAGTGTTTGTTACGAAGGAGCATTAGGGCCACATACAATTTTATTTCTGTTGATAGTTATCTCGAAATTTCGATTTACTATCTCGAAATTTCGACATAATAAGTCGAAATTTCGACAATAACGCGAAATTTCGACAATAACTCGAAATTTCGACTTATCTTGAAATTTCGACTAGGTTTCTTGAAATTTCGACATAAGATCTCGAAATTTCGACTTAATAACTCGAAATTTCGACTTAATATCTTGAAATTTCGACTTATTATCTCGAAATTTCAACATGATATTTCAAGTTGATTCTTCGTTTAATTCCACACCTGGTAATCTCGTAAGGGGTAGCCGCTGGTTATGCAAAATGTAGGTATTTCCAGCTATTTCGACTATATATGAAATACGTATTTAACATATCAAATAAGACGCACTGCAACCTACGTCTACTTTGAAATACACAAGATGTTAAATTTCCTTAGCATTTGTTCCGGGGACCCCACTGTTTGTACTATTATTTGAAGAAAAGGCAATAAGATATGTTTATACTATACTAGTCAGTCCCCGTACATGTTATTACAACTGCGTAACTCCACGCGCAACTGGCGCTGCAGCATTAAAATCTAAAATCACTGCCAGAGAACACAAAATTGAGTTTCTCAGACATACGGTTTTAGAGTTCCAGGCTAAGGTGCCTGAGCGGCCATCTGGCCGTCTGGAGATATCTCCCTTACTTATACTCTGGATGCACGCCTTATTTCTTTCTTTCTTTTTTTTTTTTTTTTTTTTTTTTCATTGTTTTCGCATTCTTTGTTGAAAATCACTTACTAGGGGACACAAAACTGAGTTTCTTAGTCTTATGGTTTAAGAGTTACAGGCCTTGCAGGCAAAGGGCCTTATATTGCTCCTTATTTTTGCATTCTTTGTTGAAAATCACTTACTAGGGAACACAAAACTGAGTCTCTTAGTCTTACGATTTAAGGGTTTTGGGCCTTGCAGGCAGAGGCCTTATATTTCTCCTTATTTTTTTTATTCTTTGTTGAAAATCACTTACTAGAGAACACATAATTGAGTTTCTTAGTCTCATGGTTTAAGAGTTACTGACTTTGCAGACAAAGGATTTTACATTTCTCATTATTTTTGGATTCTCCGTTAACTAGAAATGTGTCCAAAGTACACAAATGCTCCCGCATTGACGTAGGCTAATTTGGCAAGGTTTGCACAGTTTTATAGACCCCAAAGCGGGGACATCCGTGTACTGTGAACATTTTTCTAGTTTATATATATACGTGGCAAAAAAAGTTAGGGATATTTTTATTCTTGAGTGAAATGTATAACAGGTATTAATCCAATCTATTATATTATGGTGTAATAATAAAGTTTATTCAATATTAATAAATTTTGTAGAACTGAAATCAGTTCACTCTTTTGTACAGAAAAAAACATGCACAATACAACAGTAGGGTTGAGTGAAAAATGTCACAAATACACAATGCTCAATTTTCACCGGTGAGCTTTGCTCATCACCTGAATTTGAGCGCGAATCCTTTCCAAAATGAACAAATTTCTGGTTAACAAATCTATTGCTTTACTATTAACAACATCTGTTCTACTTGCGTTAAAATGCCACAACGTCGACATCTGCCAAACGACGCGCGCTTACGCGCTATTGGAATGCTCGAAGCTGGCATGAGGCAAGTCGAAGTTGCTAGACGTTTGGGTGTTTCACAGAGTGTGATCAGCCGCCTACGAACTCGGTTGGCACAAACCAACAGCACGTTAGATCGACGTCGAAGTGGGCGCCCGAGGTCTACGTCAGCCTTGAGATCACGATCAGTAAGCGCCGAACAACTGCGCGAACGTCTCTCAAAAACTGGAACAAGAGTGTCTGTTCAAACCGTGCGGAATCGACTTCACAGCGCTGGACTTAGAGCTCGGCGACCTTACGTTGGGGTGCCACTTTCACAGAGACATAGATAAGCCAGGCTAGCATGGACAAGGCAGCATCGTCGATGGATTAACCAACAATGGGCGACTGTACTCTTTACCGACGAGTCACGGTTTCTGCCGGATATGCTTGACAGACGACGTCGCGTTTGGCGTCGCAGAGGTGAGGGGTACGCGAACTGCGCCATTGTTGAACATGACCGGTATGAAGGAGGAAGTCTTATGGTATGGGGCGGCATATCTGTTTGTTCCCGTACAGAGCTGCTTGTGCTTAACGGAACTCTGACAGGCCAACGCTACATCAGTGAAGTGCTACAGCCGGTTGTTCTGCCTTTTGTTCAACAACACCACGTAGTGCTGCAGGATGACAACGCAAGACCTCATCGGGCGAGGATAGTACAGCAGTTCCTGCAGCAGAACAATGTGGATCATCTCGATTGGCCTGCTCGTTCCCCTGACTTGTCGCCAATCGAGCATGTTTGGGACATTCTCGGCCAGCGTGTACGACAGAGAGTTCCACGACCAAGAACGCTCCAAGCTTTGGGCGCAGCCTTGCAGGAGGAGTGGAGGAGGATACCCCAGCTATAGATTGCCAGACTCATCAGAGTATGCGTCGTCGTTGTGTGGCCTGCATAGATGCAACAGGTGGACATACGCGATATTGACAGATTTGTGAGGTTTTATTGGTGACCCTAGTGATCTTCCATACAAATTTTCTCATTCACATCTAGTGCTACAGACTCCAACGGATGGATTTTTGTCTATAAATGAAATGATGTAATCAAATATATCAATTTCAGATTTCAGATATGTCTTAGTTTCCTTTTATTTCACCGTACATACAAATATCCCTAACTTCTTTTGCCACGTATATATTACAGGCTTTCAAATGGATCTCTAGTCATTTGTCATTGCATGCAAATATTCAATTTTGTTTTAGTATGGGTGCAAATTAAACTGGGTATCTTGTCTACACAAACCTTTGTAGGACAACGTGCAGTTTCACGTTTTCAAATCTGGTGAGCTTTGAAGCCCCTGGGCCTTCTGATGCCCAGGCCACCAGCGCCTACAGCGCTTTGATTCAAAACATGTCTATGAAATTTACTAAAAGTCAATGAATCATGAGAATGTATCCGTTTGTTGACATTTGGATGTCTCGTAAGTCATGGCCGGAAGCTCGCATAAAGATTTTGAGTGTATAACCAGCGGCTACCCCTTACGAGATTACCAGGTGTGAATTCTATTCAAGAGATCTTATGTCGAAATTTCAAGATAATAAGTCGAAATTTCAATATATTAATCGAAATTTCGAGTTATTAAGTCGAAATTTCGAGTTATTAAGTCGAAACTTCGAGTTATTAAGTCAAAATTTCGACTTGTTATGTCGAAATTTCGAGTTACTAAGGCGAAATTCCGAGAGTTATTAAGTCAAAATTTCGACTTGTTATGTCGAAATTTCGAGTTTCTAAGTCGAAATTCCGAGATCTTATGTCGAAATTTCGAGATAATAAGTCAAGATTTCAAGATATTAAGTCGAAATTTCGAGTTATTAAGTCAAAATTTCGAGTTTCGACTTATTATGTCGAAATTTCGAGAAAGTAAGTCGGAATTTCGAGATACTCATCAACAGAAATAAAAGTATATGTGGCCCTAATGCTCTTTCGTAGTTTGTCCTTCCCGCAACATGTATACCAGGAAAATAGTTTGTATTAAGTCAGATAGATTTGTTAGTGATGACAACCACTGATCAGAAGGACGAAATATCACTTTTACTATCATTGCTGTCAAAAGTCTCTCTTCTAAGTTCCCTATCCAAGGACTATACGTACACACGTCAAAAATAGTTTTAAAAAGATACAGTAGAACATAAGGGCTTGAAGACATTTCTTTATACTTTGCTTGGATATTTATAGAATTAAGGCTCTTTAGAGCATCAGAATATGTCGGTCAGTGATGCGTGTAGCCTTACCCTGAGTCGAGTCCATCTTTATGTTAAAAATCCTCCAAAAAAGGATACATAAAATCAGGACGAAGCCATACAATAAAAGCATTGCATGAGGGTTTACAGGGATTCTGAAACCTTGGGACGCTGCATGGGCTGTATACGTACAAAAAATGTAAACTAGAAAATCATTTAAAAAATCAGCTATAAAATTTCGCAAAAACGCTTCGAAGGATAGAAGCATTCCTTTAGAGAGGAATAAGTCACTCTTCGTTTTAGACAACCCACTATTTTGATTGCTGTGGCAATATGCAGATTATGCAATGAGCGAGTGGTAATCCGAAATTGTCTTATTATTAATAGTTATCATAAGAACCAGATGTTTTGGACGTAATTATGTTTTGTTATATATTTTTGGTTAAATTTTGCGCACTTCAGCTATATACAAAGGTGGCGGTAATATTTTTTTTTCTCGCAAGCTTCTCCGAGGGATGAAATATGAAAGATAGAAGAAGATGATTTGATGACTTGATGATGATACCACATAGCATTTTTTTATTATTATAATTTTTATTTCAATACATAAATACCTTTTCTAATTTACCTTTTGTAACAGTCAATATTTGAAGTGTGTTTCATCTTTATGTCTTTACGCCTGCGCCGAACATTCGCGGAAGGTGGCGGTAATATTAATATACACAAAAACCAACTAGTGTCGTTTCAACCGTTTTAGTGTTAAAATATAGGTTAATAATTACTTTTTCTTTCTTTCATTTAAACTCTTTTCGCATCTTTCACTTATTACCAGATATGTTCGTAATAAAACAGCATGTTCCCTAAAGTTGTATAGATCTACCGCCGAAATTCCACTTCGCACATGGATTTGAATGATGTCTTCTCCATTTCGCATATGGAGTTATATAATGACCTCTTCTGTGTACATTGTTTTAATACGCCATAGTGTATACCATATAAAATATAAATGAAATATTGCAAAATATCTTCTCCGTGGTTTATAAAATATGATCCCAATATAGTAAAACCATGTTTAATTTTTTTTTATAGTCAGATATGATATAAACCATACAAAAATACAATTCATTTGCAAACAATGGGGAAACATGCTCCATTTCGTGAAATAAAACTCCATTTCTTCACTCATTTCACATAAGGAATGGAACTATATCTTCTCCGTTGTTTATAAACTATGATTCTAATAAAGTAAAATCATATTTAATATTGCTTTTGTAGTCTGATAGGATATAAGTAGTTCCGGTCATGGTACCAAAGCCGTAATCCAAACTCATAAATCCATAAAGGAATGACGAATCAGAATGTTCAGTCCAACAGACATGGACCCCAGAACAAAGGGGTGTAATCAGGCGTCCGCGGATAGTAAGCATTACTTGGTAAGCAAGCTTCGCCCACCATGCCCATAGGCCTGAACGAAGGAAATATCGGTAGAAGCGTATGTCCGGGATTTGGGAAGTCTACTTATGGCGCGTCACTGGCAAAAACATCAGAAACAATTCTGGAAACTGCCACATTGTAGGGATTGACTAGATCATGATGTCTCCCATAGAACTTCTTAAGTGTTGCTACCAGTTTGGTTTTTTGATACCCCTGGCTCAACAACTTTGTAGTGAGTACTTTCCCACGCTCCACGAAGTCCTGATAATTTGAACAGGTTCTGGCATAACGGATTAACTGTAAAACGTAAACGCCGTATGCTGGTGCAGAAGGGATATTACTGCTCAGGAATGGAAAGTTAAATTATAAAAACAGATTAAAAGTTGCAGACAAGGGGGAAACATGCTCCATTTCGTAAAATAAAACTCCATTTCGTCACTCATTTCACATAAGGAGTGGAATTTTATCTTCTCCGTTGTTTATAAAATATGATTCTAATAAAGTAAAACCATATTTAATATTGCTTTTGTAGTCTGATAGGATATAAATTATGAAAACAGAATAAAAGTTGTAAACAAGGGGGAAACATGCTCCATTTCGTAAAATTAAACTCCATTTCGTCACAGATTTCACTTACGAACTATAATTTCTCCGTTTTTATTAAATGTGATTCTAATGAAGAAAAATTATATTAAATATTGTTTTGTAGTCAACTGTGTAGAAATCATAAAAAAAAAAGATTAAAAGTTGCAAACAAGGGGACAACATGCTCCATTTCGTAAAATAAAACTCCATTTCGTCACTGATTTCACATAATGAGTAGAATTAGATCTTCTCCGTTGTTTATAAAATATGATTCCAATACTGCAAAACCATATTTAATATTGTTTTTATAGTCAGATATGAAAACAGAACAAAGTTGCAAAAAGGGGGAGAAAATGCTCCAATTCGTAAAATAAAACTCCATTTCGTCCATTTCGTAAAAATGAGTCCATTCCTATATTTAGGGGAACCGTTAAAGCTGTTTTAATGATATTTTTCTGATATCGGCAGGCACACGCGCAACCGTAATATTGCTTTATGGTGATAATTTTTACGCCTAGTTTAAGCCTTATATAGTCAAAATATATATTAATATATCTGGTTATGACATTTAAATGATCACTCGATGAGATTCTCTTCTGAAAAGAAACTTTTGACGAATGAAACTGCTTTATTTTTCTGAATAAACATCGGCAATTATACTGTCCGTTAAACGTAAACAACAACTTTCTGCCATCCAATAGGAACGAGGCTAGAACGTACTCTGTGTTAAAGACCGAGCGGTTTCGAATGATGTTTATTGTGTGACGTAGTATTTAAAAAAGTCTATATAGACCAGTTTAAAGACTACGTCACACAATCAAATCATTTGGAACCTCTCGGTCTTTAATAGAAAGCCTCGTTCTGGTTTTGATGCAGAATGTTGTTGTTTACGTTTATCGGACATTGAAATGGCCAATGTTTTTTTTTTTTTTTTTTTTTTTTTTGTGTGTGTGTGTGTGTGTTTTTTTTTTTTTTTTTTTTTTCAGAAAAATAAAGCAGCAGCTTTCTTCCGTCAAAAGTAAATTTTCACAAGAGGTTCTCCTCGACCGCTCATTTAAATGTCATAATTATATAACCACATCTGCTGAGATGGTCATCTGGTTTGCCATCCATGCAGTCATTGTATGTCATTTTGTCACATAAACCTAGTGTAAGTAAAAGTATTTAAAAAAAAAAAGCTGTTTAACTGATCTGAATTATAACTATTTCACTGCAGCTGAATGTGAAGGTTTTATTGTCCGAGATGGTGTAATAGATGGTGATATTTATAGTTCACACCTTATCACCAATTTGCTCCTGTAACTTCCAAAGTGTACTATTACGTTCATGTTTTCTCGTATTTTTTTTTTTTTTTTTTTTTTTTTTTTTTTCGTTTTTCTTGGTATATTCATCAATATTATATTTATCTCAAATTATTTTCATTTGTCACTGTCATGCTGGCCGAATGTTAGATGCAGTTGTGAGACGGACAAATGAGACCGAAAACCCAAGTTCTTAATTATTACACTGTGCAATAGGTATTTCCATTGATCAGTGGTGGGTCTCTTTCGGTCTGTTTCACCACTCAATCTCAAGCAGCAAGAAAATATTTACAATCAGCTTATATATGTATTCTGTATTTATACTTATAATGACACTTTACAAGCTATTTTCATGCATTCGCCACCACACAAATTTTCTCATGGTTTTGAATTTTATAATATACAATGCTTTTTGTCATGTTTCTATTACTACTTCAAGCTGGTGACATAGAAACTAACCCGGATCCTGAAAATGCGTATAAACTTTCAATTTTGCACTTGAATATCAGAAGCATTGGAAACAAATTAGACTTTATACTCGATAATTTTTCAGAATTTACTATTTTATGTTTTCCTGAGATGATAATGTCCCTACAGGAATGCTTTTTCTTTCGAACTTGTACAGTACGTGCACCATACAGAAAAGATAGAACAAACCATGTGGAGGGGGGATGTTGGCATACTTAAATTCAAGCTTACTTCATGCGAGAAGACCAGATCTTGAGATTTTTTGTGACAAGTCTTTATGGGTTGAAGTTAAGGAGAAAAATGTGTTGTTTTTAATTGGTTTATTTTATAGTCCATCTACAGCTGATGTTCAGTTTTTTAACAGTTTTAATTTAAATATTGAAAAGGCTCTCGAACACTCAAAAAAATCTGATAATTGTTGAAGACCTTAATGAAGATCTACTAAATCCATGACCAAATTTTCATAACCTAAAGGATGTACTTCTAATTAACTCGATGACTAATGTAATAACAGAACCAACACGACAACAAGCAATTCTTGACCCGATTATCAATACAGAGGACTTGCCATTTCTAGATTCTGGCACTTTAGATGTTCCAGACAACATCAGTGATCATAAAGCAAAATATATAATATTACCTTTTCAATATGATACCGAAGGAGCTTTCAATAGATAAATCTATTTATATAAAAAGGCAAATTTTACATTATTAAAGCAAACATTGTCTAATTTTGATTTGACTTGTCTAAGGGAAGGGAGGGAACTCTAGACGAATTGTGTTCTAAGTTTAATGATACTTTTCTTGACTTTGTTAATTCCAGTGTTCCATCAAACAATGTACTTATAAGACCTGACGACAAACCATGGTATGATTCTGAAATAAGATGCGTATTTAGAAAAAGAGATAGACTAAAACGGAAATTCAAGAAATCGAGTAATCTAAACATTTTAGCAAGATATAAGTTTTATCGAAATAAAGTTAACAATTTAAAGCGACATGCAAAAGAACAGTTTTATAACAGTTTGGAGTTGTCTATCTCTGACTTTCACTCAAATGATAAGAAATAATTTTGGAAGGTTGTACGCCACTTCGTTAAAGGCAATTGTACCTCTTTCTTCCATTCCATCCCTAAACGCCTTTCCAGTTACTGGTCAAAATGATTTTACTTTTCATCTGAAGATAAAGCAGAAATGTTAAATAAATATTTTACGTCGATCTCCACTGTTAATGATGAAAATGTGGCGCTGCCTGCCGTCGAATATAAATGTCAAAATAGATTATCCAGTATTACATGTACACCGCATGAAGTTGCATCTCTCATTGAGCTTTTAAATCCAAACAAAGCAACAGGGCCTGATGGAATAAGTAACAAAATGCTTAAACCTGTAGCGAAAGAAGTAGCTGTACCCCTGAGTATATTATTTAATAGATCTTTCAGGGAAGGCAAGTTTGCAGATATTTATAAACATTCCAATGTTACACCTTTACCCAAATAGGGAGACAACTCTGACCCTTCAGATTTTCGACCTGTTTCACTATTAAGTAATGTTGGTAGATTACAAGAAAGAATAGTTTTTAAATATATCTATAACTTTTTACATGAAAATGATCTACTTTACAAATATCAGTCTGAGTTTTACCCACTTACCCAACCATTCTACAACTTTCCAACTTATAGATATATATCATCATATTTGTCAAACTTTTGATGGCAACCAATTTTCTTGTATGGCTTTCTTAGATGCTTCCAAAGCATTTGACAGGGTATGGCACAAGGGACTTATATTTAAATTAAATATCTTGATTTAATGGCATAGATGGTGAACTACCTGAATGGATTTGTGACTACTTGGGTGGTAAGAAGCAAAAGGTCGTCATAAGAAATACCTCATCAAGCTTAATGAGAGTAGAAGCTGGGGTTCCTCAAGGGTCTGTTCTAGGCCCTCTATTATTTTTAGTGTATATTAATGATATAGCTGAATCACTTCTCAGTCTTACTGGGTTATTTGCAGATGATAGCTCGTTGTTTTATTCTGCAGCTACTGTCAAAGACATCAAAGGTATTATCAATCACGATTTACGCATGCTAGTAAATTTGGCAGGACAGTGGTTACTAAATTTTAACCCTTTAAAAACTGAAGTATTGCTTTTTACTTTAAGATTTATTGAATCTCTTCCTAACTTAATTTTTTATTTTAATGGTACACCCATAAAATTCGTAATACAACGCAAACATTTAGGTCTTACATTTAGTAGTAATGGGCAATGACACTGCAATATTGAAAACATAATTAAAAGTGCATATAAAGTTATTGGTATAATGCGGAAACTTAAATTTACATTCAGTCGTGTTGCTTTAAACCAAATATACTTATCATATTTACTGCCAATTATCGAATATTCATGCGTTGTATGGGATGGCTGCACAGTACAAGATATCAATTCTCTTCAAAAACTTCAGAATGAAGCCGCCCGCATAGTAACAGGCTTAACAAGATCGGTTTCATTAGACAATCTCTATAGAGAATGCGGCTGGGTGTCACTTGCAGAAAGACGCAGGCAGCAAAAAAAAAAAAAAAAACAACAAAAAAAACTTCTTTTTATGTACAAATCAATCAATGGTCTTGTTCCTACATACGTATCTGACCTGATTCCTCCTTTGGTTGGAGAAATAAGTACCTATACTCTACGAAATCAACACAATATTACTGTTCCCCTCTACAGGATTGAAATTTCACGCAAATCATGTATTCCATCACCTATTTCTGCATGGAATTCTCTTGACATAGAACTATGTAATTCACCATCCCTAGTAAGTTTTAAGTATTAGCTGAAAAAGCATCAAAATAATTCAAATGTTCCAACATACTGTCGAACTGGTAGCAGATATCTCTCAGTTTTACAAGCTAGAATTAGAAATAATTGTAGTAATTTAATATCTGATTTATATATAAATCATTTATCACCTAGTCCTACTTGTAGTTGCTCTGAAGAGGTCGAAGATGCAGATCATTATTTCTTTAATTGCCCAAACTACAATAATGAAAGAGATGCACTTTTGCCAGCTACTAAGGATTTCTATCCATTAAATATTTATGTTCTTCTGTTTGGAGATGAAAACCTGACAGCTGAAGAAAATACTATTATTTTCACAGCCGTACAGACGTTTATTAAGGATACCAGAAGATTCAACAACTAGCCTACTGTTAACTTAAGACCAGCATGTCATTCCATTATTATCTTATTACATTTTTTTTTTTTTTTTTTTTTTTTTTTGGTTAATTGTTTACTTTATTTTTATCATCACCTCATATATTAGCCATCATCTTTTAAAATTATGTATTGTATACATGTTTTCGTGTCCATATTTTGTTAAACAATCACACCATATCAAATATTTAGATAATGTCTCTAAATTTGCCATTATCATGTGTCTGTTTATTGTTGTAATAAAACTCTGAAGGGGGAGGGCCGTAACTAATGTTGGTAGAACTTGTGGCCCGACCCCATTGCCATGAAATGATGCAATAAAATATGTTTATACTATACTACAAATATTTTGTCTATCAACTAGCTAAAACTAGGCGTTAAAATGGTCACTATAAAGCCAATACATTACGGTCGCGAGCATACCTATTGATATCGGAAAAAAATCATCGAAACAGTTGAATTTATTTTAGGAAAAGCAGTCAAATAAAGCTGTATTTTAAAACTCTAGATAAAATTTACGATTACCATCCACAATTTTTGGTCACGTGGCATAATATTGTAAGCACGTGGAATGTAGCCCGGATGAAAACAATAACTTTAAAAAGGTCTATAGCGAAGATTATTTTCATTCACTGCATTTTGAACGATAACGGATAGATATCGGCCCAATATTTGGCTACAAACTGATATAAAATGACCAAATAGAAAACGGGCCAGTCAAAAGCATTTCAATATGCATTTAAAACGTCATACTCATTTTCAAAGTACACATACATGTGGTTCATGTTTTATAGGTCTATCGCACAAACATCAGTCCGCTATCATACCGATCTGCCTACATGCCGACCGTTTACCGATCTATCCGATATAGGCATGCTCACTGGAAAGTTAGTCTGGAGTGTGAATATCCTGATATTGACCCGGTAAAGAGGTAAAAATCAAGTCCAATGTATTTTATCACGAGTAGGAAAGGGTACGCCTAGCAGGTCAGACAATTTCTCTGAAGTTGAAGTCACCTAGTTTTAAGCTGAGATCTCAATCGTATGAGACAAAAAGACCGACTTTTAGGGGATTTTTTGCCTAGAGGGTTTCATGCCGATCATCTCTATTAGCGGTGGATGCGAATAATATGACTGAATTTCGTACGACGACATTGTGAACCGTTTCCTTAAGCGTCGTTTCGGTTTAGATATTGCTCGGTTCGGTACAATGGGTTTATTTTACCCACAATTCCTTACCTTGTCATCTCTTTTCCGGTAAGGCACACTGTGAAAAGCATTTAAAAATATCGTCAATACTTAGTCGTAGCGTTTCGGAAACACATTCTTTTAAATGCGTTCATAAATTAGAATCTACATTTACTGGTGAGCGCAAAATAGGGTGAAAAGATGCAGCATAAAAAGATAAATTTTCATTGCTGAATAAGTTACAAAAGAGTGCACATTGTTCGGACAGTTCGGCTTTTCGTCGCTTTTTCAGTTGGCAGTGTCTGGAGTGCCGGTACTCTAGCCTCTGAGTCTAGAGTGCCGGTACCGGCACTCTAGCCAAGTCTAATAGGGCTGGCTTGAGTGCCGGTAATATATTAATTCTTTGTTATTTCCATCAGCTGCCACCTAGAAAAGAGATAAATGACAAAGTAACCATTCCGTTTGTTGTTTTCCTTTCCTTCTGTACTTAGACGCCATCTTGTAAGGCGGTAATATGTAGAAATGTAACGACTACTAATGCGGGACACTAGTATTGGCTTATTATTATCAAAATAACAATAATGGAAATAAATTTATTATTATGAAAAGACGAGAGCTCTTTGTTTCCACCCTACACGGACAGACATGCAGAAGTGTTGAAAATAAGCATTTTATAAAATTGACTATATGTATTAAGGAGCTAGCGTGCGTTTTGCACAGTATGACTCCCTTGAATTATTATTGTAAGTAACAGTAAACTACATCCTTACATTAATTGAACATTTAATTTATGTAACGTAACAACGAATGAAATAAAATGCAGCTTTGAACTAGGTCTGCAGGTACTAGACTCATATGTTTCGTGTATATTATTTTCTCGCAATGCTCAGTGTTTAATGTCGTTGGCTGATCTCCCGCGATCTCCGCATTCGGGTGCATCTGCTGTTTTATGTCTTTTCTGTTCTCATGCGGCATATTGCACGTTTTATATGTTTGAGAGTCTTGATGGGCTGTGGGTTGGAGGTGAAAGGATGGGGTGAGGACAACTCTGAAATTCTCTAATCAAACAAATACCCCATTGTAATAGTCTCTTTCTTTAACCTTTACCACTCTCTGGGCTAATTCAGCAGACGACAAATTATAAACCTTCCTGTAATCGGTGGCAATATTTTTTTCTTATTTCCCAGAAAACAGGATTTGCCTTTTCATGCAAATTAAATTGTCGCCAAAACAGGATTTGATATTTCAATTGTCAAATCCTGTTTGCTGTGGAAAAATGTGAAAAAAATATTTCAAAATGTCGTCTGCTGGAAAAAAAAAACAATACCAAGACTGCTTCGCATTAAAGTTTTAGCTTTTTCTATCTATATATATATAATGAAAAGCCCTCATTCTTTAAAATGTCATTTTTAACACTATACAAGTATGAGCTATTTTACAAATAATATTGCCATGTCCGAGTGTTCGCATGCGGCATATTGCACATTTTACATGTTTGAGAGTCTTGATGGGCTGTGGGTTGGAGGTGTGGGGTGGGTGCAGTATGCAAATGTCAAATCATGTTTGCTGGGGAAAAATGTGAAAAAATTTTTCAAAATGTTGTCTGCTGAAAAAAAAAGAAAAAAAAAAGGAAAAAAATACCAAGACTGCTACGCATTAAAGTTTTAGCTTTTTCTATCTATATATATATATATATACAGTTGACTCTCGTTATCTCGACCCCTCTTATCTCGATCCTATCACTTATGTCGAACTGATTTCTAAGTCCCGATTATTTTCCTTATATATTTATTGTATTTCAGCTTCGCGTATGTCGAACTACTTTTATGTTGGCACTTCGGCTATCTCGTCCATCATTTTCAGTCCCTGAATATATTTTTCACAGTTTTTACTACCGCGTATCTCGAACTCGGACCATGACGAAGGAAAACAAAATGTAAGATGCGGTGCCGCCGGTCTCTCAGTTAATGAAAGTCATAATAGGCCATTGATAAATAAATCAATATTTTAATTTTCCCCTTTGTCCAGGTAATTACAAACAACACAAACAATGTCTAAAATCCATAATTATGAAATCACGTGCGTGTCGAGTTGGGTTTGACACCATCTCGTGTCATTGATTTGTAAGATAAAAAGCAGCTCAGAATAGTGTTATGGAAGATTAATCAACGAAGTTTCTTTAATTTATTGTTTAGATATGCTCTTCACTATTGAGTACTGTCCATCTGAATGATATAGCGTCTTCAAGAAAAGTCAGTGCGCGACAGGTTCCGACTCATATCAGCCTGTATTGAACATGCTAGCTAAGTCTGAATCTTCGCTTGTTACTCTTTGGTCAGGCGGTGCTCTTTGGTAAGCCCAGATAAGGCTCATGCGTATAAAGGAAAATTCGTGGGCGTGCAGGCTGATCCGAGTCTTTGACAGTCGCACAGTCTTCTAATAGGAGTTGTCGTGCACGGCCTCAAATAGACGAATCGCACGTGGGTACCGATGTTAACCCTTCCGACCCTGTAGACTGATACGGATACCCGCACAAATAGTGTAGGTCCAGATGAGACAGCTCATAACGAGCTTTCTCTGCAGGATCTACAGTTTGCCGTGCTGAGAGGGTTCGTTTATGCCAGGGGAGATAATCCAAACTAGCTTACAGCTGCCGCTTAACATTGTAAGCGTTTTATGCAAAAGCGGAAACCAGTCAACTCTTTATCGAGTCGTCTATGCGAAGGGAGCTAATCCAAACCAGTTCATAACGTTTAGCTAACACAACCCGGAAACCAGTAATTTATTTATAGCTCACATGGAAATCCAAATTTGCAGGAGTATTAAAAGACAACAAGAGACGTTTGAAATTTATTATTATTAACATTTATTGATGATATTAATCCAAGAGAGCCATTGCATCTCCTTAAACAAACAGTAACAATGCAAACTGAAGTACGCGTAAATTATTTAAATTGCCATATACATGTGCCTTCCAACCACGTTTTGGCGAACAGAGGCGAACAGTCGTCATACCTATGACGTCGCAATTTGGTTGTCTCGAACTACTGATAACTCGAACATTTTTATCAGGTCCCGTGAAGTTCGAGATAACGAGAGTCGACTGTATATCTCTCTCTCTCTATATATATATATATATATACAGTAAATCTCCAATATATCGCGGTCCTCAGGGTCCAGAGTCCGTTATCGCGATATAAGTCCAGACATGTACCATGCTTGGATAATGGCATGCATAACTCTCGCTCAGTTTGTCGCTGTGGTAGTTTGCTGAGACATCACGGATAAATGGCATTCAGTCATGCTGTCACCATATTTTCTAATTAAAATTTCTGATTGGAAATCCAAGATGTCTTCCATGGTTGCCATCTTGAAAATCAATTTCTTCTTCTCCAGAATCAAAAGGCTTATTGACTTTAAACTTGGTAGGAAGCATCGGGATGACTTGTAGATCAAAAATAGCTAAAATCGTCCCTATTGGAAATCCAAGATGGCCGCCATCTTGTTTTGTATATACTTATATAGGGAAAACGTTTAAAAATCTTTTTGTCTGAAACCAAAGGCCCTGGCTTTTGATATTTGGTTACATAGCTTCATCTATACTGAACCAAAAAAGAAACTTTCGCAAAGTAGGTCTTAAACTTATAAGGTTAAATACAACATGTAGAAAAATGTGTATATGTAGTAGTTTACACTGACGTCCTACTTTGGGAAATCGGTCAGATAATCACCTCATGTCGAACGATATCGTCTGTTTTGACAAAACCTCCATTTTCACGTGCATGCACGGGGTGGACATATCTGGTTTACATGTGTTAACTTTTTTCACTGCAAATTATTGCACTTGACGACTACAGTCATAAAAATACCTAAACACTTTTATATCTATACAATTTTGGCAAAATTTCGATGCCTCGAATTGCGGAACATTTTAGAGAGAGAGCCTTTGGGATGCTGGAGGTAGGAGCTTCAACGGAAGATGTTACTGCGCAAGTTGGATCATCTGTGCAGGCAGATAGAAGTCTGAGACGGCGGTTTGGGCAGGCCGGAAGCGCGGAAGATCTTCCACGTAGCGGTAGACCACGCCGGCGCAAGACCGCTATATTTTGAACCAACATTTACGAAATCGTTTTTAACTGCAATAGCTACAGCGTCTGTCACCCCAGGTACTCATAACCCCAGGATTTCCGCTCAAACCATACGAAATCTTTTGGCTGAAAACAATTTACGTGCACGTCGTCCCTACGTCGGGACAGTATTAACGGATCGTCATCGCCGTGACAGGCTTCAATGGGCTGATAGACACATCAGCTGGACAAGGCAAGACTGGTGGACCATTCTTTTTTCAGATGAATCCAGGTCTGCATTGTCCAATAGTGATGGTTGGATCAGGGTCTACCGAAGTAGGGATGAACATTACACAGACTGTTGCGTTCTTCAGCGGGGTCGTTTTGGCGGTGGGGTTCCATGATGGTCTGGGCCGGAATAAGTTATGGGTATCGTACCCAATTAGTGGTCATTGATGGCAATTTGAATGCTCAAAAGTATAGAGACCGTGTCCTTGCCCCACACGTTGTTCCTCTCTAACACAATCATGGCATTATTTCTGTGTTTCAGCAAGGCAACGCCAGACCTCACGTCTCCCGTGACAATATCCAGTTCTTGCTAAACAACAATATTGATTTCATAGACGACTGACCCTAAAAAAGCTCGGATCTAAATCCCATCGAGCACCTTTGGGATAATCTTGAAACGTGTCAGGCAAATACAGAATCCGCCTGGTAACGTCAATGAGCTCCGTAACGCTTTGCTAGAAGAGTGGAATAATATACCCCAGACTCAAATTAATAATCTCATCACTCAATGCGTCGTCGCTGCCAAGCTGTTAGCAATGCTCTCGGTGGGCATACTCGTTACTAAAGCCAAAAAAAAATTGAATCGACACCTACCTCAAATGAAATTGAAAAATCCAATGTATGTAATTGATAATTTTCAGACTGTAAATGAACTTTGATGAATTGATTTTAAATTATTGTGCAATAACAAATACGAATAAAAACTGTTAATATACACATATGTGGAAACAGTCCCATTGAAGTCTCGCGAAAGTTTCTTTTTTGGTTCAGTATAGTTCACATGCCTATTCAACAATAAGGCACCATGCAATCATGCTTCTGTCCAGCACCCCGCAGCCTGTCGTCCGAAAACATTCATTTTCAACAAGTTTTAAACATACATGTACATAGTCCTATGAAGAGAAATCATAGTCTTTTAGAATATACTAGAGACATTGACACTCAGGTGAGCGAATTAGGGCCCTCTGGGCCCTCTTGTTGAACAAGGCTTAGCTTGTAAGAGTGTTGAATACCGTAACTTGGATAGTAACAGTGTGGAAGACTAAGGAAAATAGAAACTCCATTGATTTTTGATAGTATAGAGCAAAAAATCTTGGAAAAAAATAATAAACCATGTAAAAAACTTTAGTTTTGTCCCTATATAGGGACGAAAATTTTTTTCCACCATGTATTCCAAGTGTTTTTTTTGTTTTTTTTTATTTGTTTTTTGTTGTTGTTTTTTTGTACCAGGCTAATAAAGATTCATGGGTTTTCCAAGTGTCTCTCTGTTTTGTACCAGACTTAATAAAATGCAAAATGTCAAGTAGAGTATTTGATGAATTTGTGAAATGTCCAGATGTCAAGTAGAGAATTTGGTGAATTTGTGAATTGTTTAAATGTCAAGTAGAGAATTTTGTGAATTGCCAACTTCCTCAACGTCGTATATTTGGTAAAAAAGAAGTGTGATTTTTGGCCTGTATATATGTGAAAAGGGCCAAAAATCACATATTCTTTTTGCCAAAATCGCGTTGGCGTGAATAAATTCATTCCGTCCCCTTTATAGAGAGAACAAAAAAAGATGAGACAGTGTGGAATACTAACGATGGAAAAAAATTCAGATAAATAATTCAGAAAAAGGTAAAAAATTACACATTTTGTACCAGATTCTGTTAATATACATGTAATTTAAGGAAATGGGCGATTCACAAATTCCCTAAATTCTCTTCTTGACATTTGGACATTTCACAAATTCATCGAATTCTCTAATTGACATTTGGTCATTTCACAAATTTATCAAATTCTCTACTTAACATTTGAATATTTTTACAGCCTGGTAGAGACAGAATAACACTTGGAAAACCTCTGAATTTTTATAGCCTGGTCGGAAAAAAAAAAAAAAAAGACACTTGGGAAAATTTTTTTTTTTTTTTTTTTTTTTTGTTGTTGTTTTTTTTTTTATCTTTTTGTTTACTTTTTCTTGTTTGTTTTTTTTTTTCCATCATTAGTAGTCCACACTGTTTCATTTTTGTTTTGATGTCCCTATAGAGGCTGTGGTATGAACAAATTCACATCAGGAGGATTTGGTTAAAATGTGATGTTTGGCTCCTTTATGATTTTTTTTTCTTGGACTTTTTTATTCCCACGCTGTTTCAAATATAGGGAGGAAGATGCATTAAAAAAACAAACAAACAAAAAACAGAACAACTTTATATGGAAACCCATATCTAGAGATATACAGAAACACTGCAACAAATATTTATCGAGGTGCTCCATTCTGTTCTATTCTGTCCTATTCTAATAGTATGGTGCAGGGCTTTACTCATGTAGGATACCTGAAAATGCCGATGAACCACTTAGTTCACATCGATCAATGTTTTGTCTTAAGATTAACTTGCCGGCTGCCATAAGTCCATTTTCGTGAAGCACAATCATGACTTTGAGAATCATCTCTAACTGTTCATTGTGTTGATTGTTGTCCTGGCCTTGAAGAAAAAATGTTCTGTTTCCAATTTCTTCATGAGTCCGTGAAGAATGATGCAGGAGAGATGTCAATGAGTGAAGACTCAAAGCAGAAGGCTTGGCTTGAGCACTACCAAAGGCTTCTCAATGTTGAGTTTGACTGGGACCCAGACCACCTGTCTTTTCAACCACCAGTGGAAGGCCCGCCCATCCCAATCACCATTGATATGGTTAAGAAGGCTATCTCACAGATGAAGGCAGGCAAAGCACCGGGCCCATCAGGCATAGTGATGGAGAGGATACGAGCAGCCGGTGACATGGGCGCCTCCATGATCTGTGACCTAGCAGCTGCAATCATTTGTGATGGCAAGGTACCCTCTGACTGGGAACAGAGTTACATTGTCTGCCTCTACAAGGGAAAGGGGGAGGCATTGGAAAGGGGCAGCTACCGCGGTCTCAAGCTGACAGAGCAGGTTATGAAAATCCTGGAGAGGATTATGGACGGCCTCATCAGACAGTTGGTGTCAATCGACGATTGCCAGTTTGGCTTCGTCCCAGGCAGAGGCACTACAGACGCAATCTTTGTTGTCAGGCAGCTGCAAGAGAAGTATCTAGCTGCCAACAAGAGACTCTACATGGCTTTCGTAGACCTGGAGAAGGCATTTGATCGAGTACATACCTTGGAAGGTCATCTGGTGGGCGCTGAGAAAACTTGTGCAACTGGTGCAAGGGATGTATGCAAATGCGCGGAGCCGTGTCCGTGTTGGTGAGGGGTACAGTGAAGAACTTGAAGTGAAGGTTGGTGTTCACCAAGGATCAGTACTCAGCCCACTGCTCTTCATCATTGTGCTTGAAGCCTCATCACGAGAGTTCCACTCTGGGGTCCCCTGGGAAGACCTCTATGCTGATGACCTTGTTATCATCGCTGAATCGATTGAGGAATGTGTCAGGAGGCTCTTGACAGGGAAAGAAGCAATGCAGAAGAATTGACTGAGAGTAAATGCAGGAAAGACAAAGATTATGATCTGCGGTACGGGACTGGACTTCCCGCAGAGTTCAGGCAAGTTTCCATGCGCCATCTGTCACACTGGAGTGGGCAGCAACAGTATCTTCTGCAATGGCTGCAAGCACTGGGTGCACAAGAAATGCAGTGGGCTCAAAGCGCTTGAAAAAAAGACTCTGACTACAGATGTACATGGTGCCAGGGAAGTGCACGCCCCTTGCATGGCAGACCACAGAAGGAAGTCCAGGTCGGACCTGACAAGCTTGAGGTGGTAGCTACCTTTTGCTACTTAGGAGACATGCTCTCAGCAGCAGGTGGCTGTGAACTTTCAAACACAACACGTGTGAAAACCGCCTGGAAGAAGTTCAAGGATCTGCTACCAGTTCTCTTTTCACGCCACCTCTCTTTCAAAACACGTGACCATGTGTACAGCTCTTGTGTGCGCAGCGCAATGCTCCATTCCAGCAATACTTGGCCATTGACAAAGCCAAACCTCCAGCGTCTGCAGCAAAATGACAGGGCAATGATCAGACAGATCTGCAATGTCAGACCGCAAGACAATATCACCACCAGGTCCACTGAGCTACTTGTGCAGCTTGGCATTGAGGATCTGGACCTCATTCTGAAGGAGAGAAGACTCCGATGGTATGGACATGTGGAACGCTCCAGTGGTGCAGTCAAGACAGCCTTTGACATACAGGTTGATGGAAAGCGTGGGCCTGGGAGGCCCAAGATGACATGGAAGCTGCTGACAGAGAGGGAATGCAGAGAGTAGAAGCTCTCGGCCATCAACCCTCATGATAGACATACCTGGAGATCTGGTGTGAGATCTGCCATGCATGCAGCAAGCCAGCTATCTGGAAGGGGGCCCACTGGTGTGGATGTTGCCCCTGTACCTGCACCTTAATCAAAAATCCGATTATGATTATGAACAGTTTTGTATGCATTTCTGACAAAAAACTGCTCTATAACTTAACGAACATTAGTGTGTTTTTCTCTCTAAGCGGTTTCCGCCACAATTTCTCGTGACTGTTGCATTTTCTGGGTATTTTCACATTTTTTTATTATTTTTTTTTTTATATAATCTAAACTGCAAACGAGAATGTCCCAGAATTGGTGGCATATCTGAGCAGACCCATGAGAATCTACATAGGGATTACTAAATAGGTTCTGCAGGACTTAGAAACAGAGGTTTTGATGCGCAAACTGCTGTCTCGCAGATTAAGCGCTAAGGTACTATTTTTCTATTTTCTCAAAAAATAATAATAATTTGCACCCAACATTTGAGTTGTCTCCTAAACGGTAAATAATGACCGTCTGTCAGACAGCAAATCTGTTGAAAAAAAAAAAAAACAATTAATTTTCATACAGGGTGAATAAAATCAGCAGCAAATGAGGCAAATAAAAAAAATGTGCATGAGTTCCATAGGGGGGGGGGGGGGGGGGAAGAGAAAAGAATGATGGTACAACCACGAGACATCCGAAGTTATCAAGGACAGTTTACAAGTTTTTGCAGTGACAAGTTAAAAGACTTTCCCTTTTCCTATATGTTGACATCTCATAATTATTTAAAGCCTCTATTGGCATCTTCAGTGCTTGACTTTCACACAGGTAGTCCTATATTTTTCACGGGTATTCTGGTATTTCGATAGTATTCCGGTATTTCAGTAAGTCGTGACTTGAATGCAATTATCACAGGATGGGTAACAACCAACAAAGGTGCCTTTAACATTATGTTTATTTAGATTGACTAGAGGCTTATAATTCTACTAACAGGGCTATAATCTTTGAAACTACTCAGGAGGAAAAGGCTATTTCACTGACCAGCTGACCAACAGTAATTGGCAATTATATATTTAATGTGTTGGTATAACCCTTGCTGCAAATTAAGAAGATCAGATTGAGAAATGATTTCAAGTTTTATTACTTTTAATGTGGTGAACCATTTCCACTGTCTGGGCAAATTCAGCAGACGACAATTGGATCATTTTTTTTTTTTTCTTTTTGTTTTTTCTTCCAGAAAACCTAGAAAACAGGGTTAAATATCATGTGTCATGCAAACAGTCTCCTGAAGAGATAGTTTGCACAAAATGTCAAACCTTATTTTCTGTGTGTGTGTGTGGGGGGGGGGTGGGGATATTCAACAAAGTGTCCGCTGCTGAAATTTTTAGCCAACATGCTTAGAGTTAACCAGCTTTGACTGGGCAGCTGACATGAGGAATTATTATTTCTGTAACCATTTAATGAAGTACTGCAGAGATGAAAGCTATTATCATAAGACTTTCTCTAAAGAGAATGAGATTGTTTTCCTGATAAGCTGTCAGTCAGCAGCCAATCAGATGATGGCAAATTGCACACAACAGTGTTTGTTTGTGTTGAGATTTTACGGCCCAGTCAACCCATGAGTGTCATGTCAAGTGCTGTCAGTTTACCTAACCAGACTTTTCCAGGGCAGGCTTAGTCCTCTAAGCAGTTAAACAGTACTTGTGCACATTCTTTAGCCTGAAACTGACAACTGTCCTTCTTGAATCAGCGGAAGGGAGAGAATGACCATAGAAAATATTTCATGATTAATTTGCCATGAAAGAATGTTGCCTGACCAGGGAGGGGAGTGCGGCAGTGTGGAGTTTGAACCTACAACCTCCATGCATCTGACTAAGCTACTGAGGCTGATCACGCAAACATTTTCTATTCCCTTTACTAGGGAGCTGATAGCCCCATTAATTATAAGCCTCTTGATTGACACATTTTGGTATTTTTAGTACCATTTTCACGATTATCACATGTGATTTTAGTCAGTGACATTTTCTTCCATAACATTTTCACTTGCTAAGGATTCACAGTGTAAAGTCTGGTATCATTGTCTTCCTTGTCATTATCAATAATTTGTGTGGGAAATGCAAAAAGAGAAAGCTTCCAAATTTCCCCTTGGATTTCATAGTACTGTGACAATTTTTTTCCCCCCTTTTGTTGCCTCTAATGGGCACCAGCAACATGTGTTCATAATTGTCCATGAAGATGAGTTGCAGCACACATTAAAAGTATTTGATGAGTGTTCCACAACAGATTTTTGTGGACAAATAAGAAACTGTCAACAGTTATTAATATCTGTGATTGTTTTTTCAGAACTCCAGTAATTCAGCATGTCTAATAAGAATTTCTTCGATGTTGAGAGCTACAGAAATCCATATGAAAGCAACACAGAATGGAGAATGAGAAAACAATTTCTGTTGGCAAACCACGATAAAGTGGACATTGATCGCCTTATCTGCCTTTCCAACTGCTATGTTAATATAGAAATCTATGGCTGCAGGTAATTAAAGAGAAGTGTCAGCTGCCAGCTGGCTGGCAGCAAACTTTTAATTCTGGTGCCAGCGGGATGACAGCATACTTGGGTCTGATGGAAGCGGACTGGCACCAGATCTAAATGTCTAATGCTAGCCAGGTAAAATTTTTTATGATTTAAGGGATCAGTATCAGAAAGATCTTAAGCTAATTAAAATCCAAGTTTCCATAGCATTATACAGCACACAGGAAATCTTGTTTTTAGCAAATGAAGTGGGGGGTGGTCGGGTGGTGTGATGGTGTCGTGTAGCTTACATCACCGGTGCGTCCAACTGATATTGGCTTACAATTGGGCAAGGCTTGCTGTCCTTGTAGCAGGTTAGGGTAGAGGGGGAATGTCTTTATTTCTTCTGTTCTTTACTTTAATTCCTGTTCTTCTTTCTTCCCTGTCCCTCTCTTTAATCTCCTCTACTATCTATTCTATCTCTTCTCGCTTTCTCTAGGAGATGACACAAATTGACCCACAAGGGTTGGCGTGTCATTAAACCCCAAGACAATCAATTAGCAAATGAAGTAAAACAATACAAGATCTACCATTTTATTTCCAAGCCTGAGTGAACAGTGTAGACCCAGATCAGATACCACAGAATGCACCTTCTGATCATGGTCTACTACATTGTGACATACACCCAGCACTTTTTAGACACATCAGTAGACAGTAATGTAAGCTTGTCCAAATTGTTTAGGAGAAATACGGTAGGTAATCTAGTGCCCACATTTGTGATTACTTTTTGTCTATCGTCTGTCCCTTCTGGCTTGCCTTCAGTTTACACTATAAAATGACAACTCCTCCATAGCCATGAATTAGATAGGACTGTTGCTAGGGTGGGGAGTGGGGCAGGGGGTTAAAAAATAACTAAAAATATGGTGATCTGCCTCTTGGTTTGGTTGTCATGGCAACAGAAAGCTCTTGTAGACTTATGATAAGGAAAAAGTAAAATTACTAGAGGTTTGCAAAAATACTGGTATACCGCGGTATTTCTTTGGCAAGGTTTATACAGCGGTACACTTGCCTGTACCATGGTATTCTGGTGATCCTATTTTTAGCAACAGTATATTGTAGAAAACCATAAATCTCCAAAATATTGAAACATTTGAAATGGAAACAGCTTCAAATGGTGTGCTTCAGTTATAAAGCATTGATTTTCATTTGCAAATGGTAAGCTTTAATGTCTTAGGCTGTTGATTAGGTGAAATACATGTAATTGTATGTGTAACATTACTTGTAGTAAATACATGTATGTTTAACAATAAATGTCGATCAGTCATTAACAATAAATGTGGGTACTTTATGAAAGTATAACAGCAGTTACAGGGATGTAAATAAGTATGCAGTTATAAAATTGATAATAAGCAGGAAGATGTTACTTAAGCATTAAGAGCTAGAAACTGCTGACTTACGGTCCTACATGTATCTCCAGTCTACACTCTCCACTGCTGATTTCTCTTTTTTTTTTTTTTTTATTTAAATATAAAAAATTTTATTACAATATACAATGTAAGTCAATATTTTATTGAAAATAAAACTGAGCACAAATGATTGAGGTGGTTTAAACTTATAGACCATCATATGTTGGTATATCAACCAAATGGCCACTACTGCTGGCAATTTCACAATGACTTCTGCAAAATTTAATACTGTTGCAATATACCGTGGTACATAACGTGTTACTCTGCTAAAGTTGGTACTTTATTTTTGGCTGTACCCAGCCCTAAAACTTACATTTTCTCACTAACCAGTGAAGTGATGTGAACCATATTTGGCAGGTATGATCATTTGATGATTGTCTACCCAGTTTATGTGTTTTATGACCAGTGGCAATTTTGTTTGGTTGCCATGGCAATATTAAATTTAAAAAAAAGAGGTTTTTGAAAGACAACTCCTTCAAAACCACCAATCCAGTATGATTCTAATTTGGTATAAGTGTTGCTTTGGTAAGGGCAATTAAAGATACCTAAAATTATGATGATCTGTCTCATAAATTTGTTGCCATGGCAGTAGAAAATTCCTGCCGGCCTCGGTGGCTCAGTTGGATGTGCCGTCCGACTGGAGACCAGGAGGTCGCGGGTTCAATCCCCGCCGAGGTCGGCAACATTCTTTCGTAGAGATTGATCATGAAATGTTTTCTACGCTCATTCTCTCCTTTCCGCTGATTCAAGAAGGGCAGTTGTCAGTTTCTGGTGAAAGAATGTGCACAATACTGGTTAACCGCTTAGAGGACTAAGCCTGTCCAGTAAACGTGTGGTTTGGTAAACTCAGCGCTCGACATGACCCCATTGGGTTGATTGGGCAGTAAAACCTCAACACATACAAACAAAATAGAAAGTTCCCATAGACAGCAGTTATGAACTTTTGATGATTGACTACCTAGTTTATATGTTTTGTGACCAGTGGCTATTTTATTTGGTTTACATCATTATGGCAATATTAAAGTAGTACAAAATGTAAATCTGTAAAGCACCAGCAGAAGACTCTGTTAAGCACCAGCAGGGAAAGACAACCCTTTTGCACACCAGCAGGTAAAGAAGACCTTGTTGTACACCAGCAAGGAAGATGACCCTGTTGCCCATCAGCAGGAAAAGACGACCATGTTG
The DNA here is from genome assembly GCA_964016985.1 of Anodontia alba. Taxonomy (NCBI): domain Eukaryota; kingdom Metazoa; phylum Mollusca; class Bivalvia; order Lucinida; family Lucinidae; genus Anodontia; species Anodontia alba. Next base: position 50,998,068 of record OZ024821.1, read on the forward strand.
AACTTGTCTCTTGTCTGGCCTTGTAAAGAGACAGGATTTTTAGCATAAATGGGAGTGGCAACGTGAAATTAAAATACCTCTTCTCCCATCATTTCTTTACTTATTCAATGAAGAGGGCTTGGCAAGTCCCTGCATTTTGGCAAAGATGAATAGATTATAAAAAGAATGACCCTTGAGAGCAATAAACACACACACAAAGACAAAAGTGGCTAAAACTTATAATATATGAGTGAAGTAGCAAAAGCTTAAAGTTACAATCAGAGTTTTATTCTGTGGGGGTTATTTTCCCCTGTCCCTGTGCTTTATACATGTATAAAATCATGATATTGTTAAATAACTTCTCTTATGAGACCACTGGACCAGTTTTCACCAAATTTCATGTTGAACCTACTGTTGAAATGGGACTGAGAGTTTGTTCAACTGGTTGCGCTCCATTGACTATCACGTTCCTATATGGTAAAAAATGATAATAAAAAGATACACTCTTCTTCAAAACCATGAACTGCTTAAAATGATGATCCTTTCATTAGTTGCGATGACAAGATTGGAAAAATGTTGCATATCATAATATTATGCAGTGGCTATTTCTTCTTGTGAGTGAGCCATGGCCCGTGGGCCTCTTGTCTCTCTGTGTGTTGTAGTACAGTCAAACCTGTGTTAGTGGTCACCTCTATTAAGCAGCCAACCTGTATTAAGCAGCCAGAGGAAAGTTGCCCAAAATTCATAGACTTATATATTTGAACTGTACTAAGCAGCCACCTGCCTTCAGCAGCCACATTTTAAGCTTCCCATGGGTGGCTGCTTAAGACAGGTTTGATTGTATATTATCACCTCCAACAGTCATTCATTTATACCACTGTATATGGTGTTTGGATGTAACAGAGCTGTTATTCAGTGAGATTCCAAAACTTGAGTTTCACAGTAAATACCCTAAGTAATCAGATACTTTAACCCTTGTCCTGTTAAACCCGGATATATCCTGCATTTGCAGTGCTCCAGCTAAGATTTCATGAAATATTTTCTACGGTCATTCTCTCCCTTCCGCTGATTCAAGAAGGGCAGTTGTCAGTTTCTGGCGAAAGAATGTGCACAATACTGGTTAACCGCTTAGAAGAGTAAGCCTGCCTAGTAAATGTGTGGTTAGGTAAACTGACCACGCTCGACATGACCCCACTGGGTTGACTGGGTGGTAAAACCTCAACACAAACAATTTGAGGGCAGAGGGGTGCCAGATAGGGCACTTTTAGCGGTCATACAAGAATGAGGGCACCATGTGTCATGTGATGTGCTTAGTATCAAGACATGTTACAAAATATAATCCCATTTCACAATAAATACCTCAAAAAAAGAGTACACATAAAACTGACTTTTAAACATTGATAACTGTTTTAATTTTAATCCGATTTTCATGAAATTTTCACCAAAGTGTAGGGTTTTATGTCTGAAGTTGAAATAAGACAGCTGACAGCTTAAGAAGGCAGAGGGGTGGTCCACCCCTCCATACAGGGCTAGCTGGAGCACTGATTTGCAAACAGTGTAGAGCCAGATCATTTGGCTTCTGAAGAAGCCAACTGATCTGGATCTGCACTGCTTGCCATTAAGTATGTGAATTTATATTGATAATCTGGATCAAGTAATTTGATTGGCTGAAAATTAGAAATGGGCGTGGCATCTTAATTTATTCGGCATGACAAGGGTTAACTATATATAGCTATAAGTCTGTTTATGTGTTTAAAAGCTACTGGATGAGTTACAAACAGTATAGACCCTGATCAGACGCAGCAGTCTGCAACATCTGATCTGGGTCTACACTGTCTGTTCAGACCTGTCTGTCAGAATTCAAAGGCTAAATACTGTACCGGGTATATGGAAAAGTAAAACTAAAACATATTTTTTTGTACAAAAAATATTCCAGGTCACAGAGTTAAATGTCATGACACTTTTTGAGCATGAGTATTCTGTGTGCCAGCACTATATTGTATCTAGAGCTTTGAGAATCATCTATATGGAGAAAGAAATCAGTTCAAAGATATATAAACATAGCTCTTGACAAGAGGGTATACAGATAAACCTTTTTCTTATTTCTCCTCTGAAACATGTTTGGGACTTGGGTACTCATTAGAAGCTTTTTAGTGAGCACTAGGTCTAGAACATAAGTTTTTGCAGAGAAATGAGAAAGATATCACCTTTTTGTTTAAAAAAAAAAAAAAGCTATGAGATAGAGCTGTGCATATGAGTACTTAACTTAGCTAGAGCCCTGGAAAATTCTGTAAAATTTTTAAATTTTGTAACTAATATTGCAGCTATCCACAACAGACAATGGTTCAGGTCGCACAGCTGTCACATGACTTGAGGAGAAACTAAACTGTGGACAGGTGGAATAATTTTGTTTACAGTAAGGCATTATTTTGTTCATTTATACATGTAAATCCAAATAGCTGACCTGAGCTTTCACAATGTTCTTGTCTGTTCCAGTAGGAACAACCATTTTTTTTCTTTTTGTCGCACCTGCGTTAGCATGGGTGACTTAGGTGTGCAAGTTTTTCATCTGTGTATTTACGTCCACCCTAGTGTCTACTCTAGCGACCACCCTATCACAAACTGTAAAACTTTACAGTTAATTTCACTTCATTGTTTTACCTCACTGAGCTCAACAAGGAGGACAACTCTCACTCTTCTGGTGCTTGTTTTCACACTTTAGTATGCAGGTGTGACATAAACTTCAGTGAAGTTTTTCTATTTTCATTAGATGAACAGGGCTCCAGATTAAAAAGGGAAGGGCCTACAAACTTAAACTGTCACTTCAGTAAAAAGGGGTTAAAGAGGCAAACATTTTGCCACAAATTTTATGTAAATCGGTTGATTTAGGAGATATGGCCTTTTGTACATTTCACAATAACTTTCTATGGAGGCCATCATTTTGTCAGTCATGTCATGTGACAAAATAAGAAATCACTAATTTTAAGCATAAACATAAGTTGTTTTCTCCTAAAAACAGTAAATTTTCATTATATGCAATGAAAGGGATATAAATTGGCCATTCCCTGAAATTATCTTGCATCAGAATGGCTGTTATTTGATATTTTTATTGTGAGTTTATGACATCATAAACTCGCAGCCTCGTTCTGGACTCACATTACCATTTTTTTTAAAACCTTTATAACTTTCTTATAGATTGGTCGATTTTCATGAAACTTGTTGAAAAAGCTAAGCTATTGAATGCCTTTCTTCTGATCTACAAGTACATAGTTTATGGGCCCTTCCCTCTAAGGCTGTTTTTTCAGCTCACCTGTCACATAGTGAGAATTAAGGTGAGCTTTTGTGATCACATTTTGTCCATCATGCTTGTGTCCGTCCGTGCGTGCGTCCGTCCGTCCATCCATCCGTAAACAATTTCATCAAATGACATCTCCACCTAAACCACTGATTGGATTTTGGCCATATTTCACAGGAATAATCCTTGGTTGGTTCTCTTAATGGTTCCGGTCTATTGCACATCTAGGTCATAGAAGCTAAAAACAGAGTTTTTAAGTGAAAACTTAAAAAAATCTTCTTGTCTGAATCCAGGAGCCCAGGTCATTGATATATGGTTTGTAGCTTCATCTAGTGGACTTCTACCAAAGTTGTTCAAATTATAGCCCTGGGGTCAAAAGTGGCCCTGTGCTGGGGGTTTATTGTTTTCATATAGGGAAAAACTTTGAAAATCTTTTTTTCTGAAAGCAGAAGCCCCAGGCCTTTGATATTTGATACATAGCTTCACCTAGTGGACCTCTACCAAGATTGTTCAAGTTATTGCCCAAAATGGCCCCACCCCGGGGCCGACGTTTTACATCATGCCATGTTTTTCTCCTAGAGAATTTCACCCCCACCTTCCCGACTATTACTATCAAGGGTTAGTGGGGTATAGCATTTCCATATGTTTCTGATGACTGAGACCATAAAACTCTGCCTAGATGCCAATAAAATGATGCTCTGTTATGCAGTTAGTTAAGTAATACTGATAAGACAGTTAACTAGAAACCCACACACAAAATTCTTCAAATATAAAACACAATGAAGTAGCTCAAAACTGATTCTAAAATCTACATCTGCATAAAAAAGTAATCAAATTACACATTTTAAACGGATTTCTATGTTGAAAAATAAAGATTTAAAGACTATATATTACAGTGCAGGGAACCAGTGTTATCAGAGAAATGTAGTCTCCCAGGTAAATATGGTGAAACCACCTGCTGTGAACAGACGCATTAGTGTAAGAGAGCTGAGAGCAGTAGCCATAAAACATCTGGTTGCATTATCAGTTGAGCATGAATTTTTTTGCCACTTTTTTTCTAAGAGAAAAACTAGTCATGTAGACTTATAATTATAGAGAAACCCTTCAAAAATCTTCTTATCTGAAACCAGAAGACCTGGGCTTTTGATATTTGGTACTTAGCTTCACCAAGTGGACTTCTGCCAAGATTGTTCAAATTATAGCCCTGGGACCAAAATAGCCCCGCCCGGGGCAGACATGTTTTACATAGACTTAATTAGGAAAAGACATTAAAACATCTTCTTGTCTGAAAATACATGGCCAAGGTCTTTGATCTTTATTGCCATGTATACATGTAGGTCAGTAACAAGGCTATTGTTCTATTTGCACGAAGCGTATGAAAGAAAGTGTGCCAAAATTTTAAGTGATTGATGTTACTATTGGTTTCCTAAGTGGTAAAATTAAGGCAGTTCAGACTGAGGCAGACATCAAGTATTTAGTCTGTATGCTATAGCTTCCTTGAAGCAATGCCAACAAGTACCCTGTACACTTTTTTTTGAAAAGTATAAAAGATATATATACAGAGAGAGCAATTAATACTCACTCACAACTGAAAGTTTCTGAAATGTTCACATATCCTGGGGTAGACTAAATAGTTTCGGCAAGTTAGGCTTTGTCAGTGACCCTCGTATAAATTATACAAACTCCAGGAATGGGTTCAGTCTGGACTGATTGGGGATCAGGAGGTGGCGTGTTCGATCCCCGCTGGGTCCAGCAAATTCTTTCGGAGAAATTTATCATTAAATATTTTCTACAGTTTCTCTCCCTTCTGCTGATTTAAGAAGGACACTTGTCAGTATCTTGCAAAAGAATATGCACAGGTACCAGTTAACCGCTTAGAGGACTAAGCCTGCCCAGGAAACATGTAATTAGGTAAACTGACTGGGCCTGACATTACCCCAGTGCTTTGACTGGGTCATAAAACCTCAACACAAACAAACATAATCAGTCATCTCAAAGAACCATAGAATATAAACTAATTTGTAGTTAAGTACGGTGAGATATTTTACGATAGCCACAAGGCACTAACACCAGCTGTAGTGGAGATAAGTTCATCCTAAAAGAATGACTTTTGAAAACAATTAACACACAGAACTAAAAGAAGAAAACTTCTGTTATGAGTAGTTAATGTTTTATAACCACTAATTACAATTTATATGAGAGTCAACATGAAAGAAAGGTGTTGTTGTATCACAGAATCTGGCCATGGCATTGGTTATTCACTTACAGAATCATTGGAGCCTGTTGTTTACTTTGATGACTAGGCAAGCATAGCTACAGATAAGAGGGGTATCCACATAATATTTTTCTTATTTCTCCACAAAAACATATGTTGTGGGTACTCATTAGAAATGCCTCGGCAAGGCACTTCTAATGAGAACCCACAACATACGTTTTCGTGGAGAAATAAGAAAGATATCAGCATTTTTTGGATGAAAAAAGTGCCTTATCTGTTGCTATGGGCAATGCACTGAACTGATTAGGCAGAAAAAGCAGGCTGATAATGAGTTCTTGGTGTGTCATGAGGATCTTTCCTCATCATGTAGCTCATTTAAGTTTCTTTTGTTAGAGCTCCAGATAACAGGATTACAGATAAATTTTCTTTATTTCTCCATGAAAACATGTTGTGCTCTTTAGAAGTGCCTCTCTAAGGCACTTTTAATGAGTACCTACAATATGTTTTTGTGGAGAAATAAAAAAAAAAAACAAAAAAAAAAAAAAAACATCAAAACTATATTGTTGAAAAAGAGCCTTATTTTGAAATCTGTTTGTCAGCTGTTTGGTTTTGTATCAATCCTTCTGGGTAGCATAGACCAGTTTTCATTGAGCAAGTATACAAATAGCTTTTGAGTTGTGCAGTGAGATCAAGTCCTCACAAGGTAGCAGACCTCTACATTAGATGAGTATCCAGATATGGTAAATGACCAAAAATTTCATACACCATAGTTTCTGACAAAATGGCATATTCAAATAGTGAAGTCCCTGATCAGACTGCTCCTGAAGGAGTAGTCTGATCAGAGTTGACACTGTGTGCCATTCCACTAATGCATTTTTAGCTCACCTGAACAATGTTCACAGAGAGCTATTGTACTACCCCCGGCAGCGGCGTTGGCATCTGCGTCCACAAATGTTAAAAGTTTTCGTTAAAGATTTTAAGACCTTATTATTTCCTAACCTTATCATCGATTTGATTCATCTTTGGTATGATGATACATATTGGTCCAAAATTTTGCGCAGTACCATCCCCACCACTCTAGGTCATGTCAAGGTCAGGGTCACAGACTTAGAATTTTCATGTTAAAATTTTATGTCAAAGTTATTAGGATCTCATTACTTCTACACTAAATGATGGATTTTGTTCCTATTTGGTATTATGATAGACACTGGTCAAAAGTTTTTATCAGCACCATCAGTACTCATGACCGTGACCTTGAGGTTGAGGTCACAGACTTAGAATTTAAATGTTAAAGTTTTCGTTAAAGTTTTTTAAGTCCTCATTATTTCCTGACCTTATCACCGATTTCATTCATCTTTGGTATGATGATACATATTGGTCCAAAATTTTGGGCAGTATCATCCCCACCACCTTAGGTCAAGGTCACAGACTTAGAATTTTCATGTTAAAATTTTATGTCAAAGTTTTTAGGATCTCATTACTTCTACATTAAAGGATGGATGTTGTTCCTATTTGGTATTGTCATAGACACTGGTCAAAAGTTTTTATCAGCACCATCAGCACTCATGATCGTGACCTTGAGGTCAAGGTCACAGACTTAGAATTTAAATGTTAAAGTTTTCGTTAAAGTTTTTAAGACCTCATTAAATCCTAACCTTATAGATTTGATTCATCTTTGGTATGATGATACATATTGTTCCAAATTTTGTGCAGTACCATTCCCACCACCCTAGGTCATGTCAAGGTCACAGACTTAGAATTTTGATGTTAAAATTTTACGTCAAAGTTTTTTAGGATCTCATTACCTTTAAACTACATGATGGATTTAGTTCCTATTTAGTATCAAGACAGATACTGGTCAAAAGTTTTTATCAGCACCGTCAGCTCTCATGACCATGACCTTGGGGTCGAGGTCTCAGCCTTTGAATTTTAAAACTGTTAAAGTTTTTGTTTAAGTTTTTAAGACCTCATTATTTCCTGATCTTATCACTGATTCATTTGGTTTGATGAAAATTTTGTGCAGTGCAGTACCCACCCCCCCCAACACAGACACACACACACACACACACACACACACACACACACACACACACACACACACACAGAGGTCATGTCAAAATCAAGGTCACAGACTTAGAATTTTCCAGAAACAAAATGTGCAATATCAGGCGAGCTATGGTTGGCGACCTGTTAAAACGCAAAACTCTGGTCTATTGGACAATGTCAAACTCCATTCAACTTTTTCCATGACTCTCCAGTCATGTTATTTATAAACTCTAGTATTATTGGCTAGCATAGTACATTACCTGACAAGTCATGATGACACTGTTTGTGTACTTAAAAGCACTGATCACAACTGCAGCAGGTTTGATTTTTTTTTTTTTTTCATAGAAACCTAGGCTTGACATTTCATGTGAATAATCTAGGCAAATGATTTGCATCGAATGCCAAGTCTAACATGTCTTATTTGACCTGATAAATAAAATCAGTTTAGAATGCTGTCTGCTTAGGACAGTTTTGCTTAGGACTTGAACAGTTAATTAGGGCTCCGGTTGTCATTCTCTCCCTTCCGCTGATTCAAGAAGGGCAGTTGTCAGTTTCTGGCAAAAGAATGTGCACAATACTGGTTAACCGCTTAGAGGACTAAGCCTGCCCAGTAAACGTGTGGTTAGGTAAACTGACCGCGCTCGACATGACCCCATTGGGTTGACTGGGCCATAAAACCTCAACACAAACAAAATTAGGGCTCCGGTTAGGATTCTGAAATATTATATTGGTATCCTACAGTGCAAATTTGCTAAATTTTCCCCCAAAGAATAGGAGTCCCAACTAATAAGAGTCCACAACTCCATGTTTGGAGTTAATGATAACTTACTTACCTAGTGTTTGAAAACCATTTCAAAATGGTGGCTATTGAAGTAAACATTTGCTCCCAGAGGGAGCAAATTTTTTAAGAGTAGCTCCAAAAGAAAAGGAAGGACCTTTGGTAAATATTTCCTTGTCATAATTATTTCCCTTGACGGCATATCCATTCTGTTTCAATATTTCCTTAGATTTTAGCTCGCCTGTATGAAAGTACAGGAAGAGCTATTGCACTACCCCCGGCGTCGGAGTCAGCGTTAACAAAAATGTTAAAGTTTTACGTCAAAGTTTTTAATACCTCATATTTTCTAAATCCTCTGATGGATTTAGTTTATATTTGGTATAATTATAGATGTTGGTCCAAGATTTTATTGGGTCCTATCCACACCCATGCTCATGACACATAGGTCAAGGTCACGGACTTAGATATTTTATGCTAAAGTTTTGTGTCAAAGTTTATAAGATCGCTTAATTTCTAAATCCTTGCACGGGTTTACTGTATATTTGGTATGATAATAGATATTGGTCCAAAAATTTATTTGGCACTACACCCACCCCTGCTTATGACCTAAAGATCAAGATCACAGACTTAGAAATTTATGTTAAAGTTTTGCCTTAAAGTTTTGCAGATCTCTTAATTATACCCCCGACATGCGAAGTATGTGGGGGTATATAGTTTTAGCTTTTCAGTTCGTTGGACGTATGTTCTTTTGTTCATTTGTTCGTTCGTTTGTTAGTTTGTTCATCTTTCCTTCACGTTCGTGAACACAGGGTCAAAGTTTTTACGTTAAAGTTTATTAGACCTCATATTTTGTAAACTCTTTGATGGATTTCATTCATATTTTGCCTGATGGTTGATATAGGTCTAAAGTTTTTATCAGCACCATCCCCACCCATGAGGTGACCTTGGGGTCAAGGTCATAGAATTTTCATAAAGAAGTCAATTTTTTTTGTGTTTAAGTTTATATAGCTATATCATCAAGACCCTTGAGGAATTTCATTTAGATTTGACATGTTGGTAGATATAGGCCTAGAGTCTTACTCAGCATGATCCCCATCCCGGGTCTGATGGAGGTCAAGGTCACAGACTTAGAATTTTCACATAAAAGTAAAAAAATTTTCATTTAAGTTTATATAGCCATGTCATCAAGACCTTTCTTTGAATTTCATTATCCCCTAACTGAAAGGTTGAGGGCATATAGCTTTCAGCAAAGAATCTGTTTGTCTGTCCATCCATAGAAGCATTATTCGTTCGTACAGTCGAACTTCAAAGGCTCGAACATCTTTTGGGACCACGGAAATTTGTTCCAAGACATGGGTAGTTCGAGCCACTGAGGGTTAATCATGGCGCCAGGTCAGGAAGCAAATGGCGATAATTTAGGGAAATCTTTTCCTTCTTCTGTACAATAATGGTATGTTGAGTGTACTCATTAGAAGAGGTGATTCTAATGAGTACGCAGAACATACAATTTCAAAATAAAATAGGGAAATTTCCTAAATATTTGTTTTCTGGAGTTATCGGAAGAATTTTGTACGGACTAAAAACGAGTTCGAATTAGCCGTGGTAAACGAGCCATCGGTGTTTAAGCCATTGAGGTTTTACTGTACTTTATTTTTGTCTTAGGGTCAAAGTTTTTATGTTAAAGTTTATAAGACCTTATATTATGAAGACCCTTTGATGGATTTCATTCATATTTGGCCTGATGGTAGATATACATGTAGGTCTAAAGTTTTATCAGCACCCACCCTACCCCAGGGGATAACCTTGGGGTCAAGGTCACAAACTCAGTTTTTAAGATTTCTTAATTTCTAAGTCCTTACATGGAGTTACTTTATATTTAGCATGATTATAGATATTGATCCAAAATTTTATTTGGCACTATCCCCACCCCTGCTTATGACCTGGAGGTCAAGGTCACTGGCTTAGAAATTTATGTTAAAGTTTTGCGTCAAAGTTTTTAAGATCTCATAATTTCTAAATCCTTACATGAAGTTTCTTTATATTTGGCATGATTATAGATATTCCCACCCTCTGCTTATGACCTGGAGGTCAAGGTCACAGACTTAGAAGTTTTATGTTAAAGTTTTGCATCAAAGTTTTAAGATCTCTTAATTTCTAAATCCTTGCAAGGAGTTACTTTGTATTTGGCATGATTACAGATATTGATCCACAATTTTATTGGGCACCATTCCCACCCCTGCTTATAACCTAGAGGTCAAGGTCACAGACATAAAAATTTATGTTAAAGTTTTGCGGCTAAGTATTTAAGATCTCTTAATTTCTAACTCCTTGCATGGATTTACTGTATATTTGGTATGATAATAGATAATAGATATTGGTCCAAAATTTTATATGTCACTACCACCCAGACTACAGTCAAGGTCACGGACTTAAAATTTATGTTAAAGTTTTGCATTAAAAGTTTTAAGATCTCTTAATTTCTAAGTCCTTGTATGGATTTACTTTATATTTGGCATGATTATAGATATTGCTCCAAAATTTTATTCAGCATTATCCCTGCCCTATAACCTACAGGTCAAGGTCACAGACTTAGAAGTTTTATGTTAAAGTTTTGCCTCAAAGTTCTTTAGATCTTTTATTTACTCAGCTACTTTTCAAAACATACTATTTATATTTGGTATACAGATAGCAGCTATGGAAGGTGTTCATCCAAAACTATATCCCCCCCCCCCCACCCCCCCCCACACACACACACAGAGACACGCACACACATACTAACTATGATCAGGATTTTAAGGTCATAGTCTTAATTTTTTATTTCATTGATAACCATGAGTTCAGGCATTCTTTTTCCAAGAAAATAGGGTTTGTGGTTCTTGTATTTGATTGCTGGTCTGTGAAATCCACAAAAGTGCCTTACTGTAGTGTATATGTCATTTCATCCTTAAACCTCTCTTTTTCTTTGTAGATATCCAGATAAAGTACATGCTCAACTAAAAGAATTAACTAAAGATTTAATAGCAGATGATCAGGGATCTACATCTTCTAGAATAAAAGGTGTTCAGAAAATCAATTTTGTGAAGTCATCAGATTCTGATTCTCAAAATATGGATCAGTCTTATTATACCCAGGGTGGTAGTTTACACTCTGTACCAGATAATAAAGGTAATTCCACAGAAGATCAGTATGCTGAGTTCTTGAGAGCAATGAATGACTCGGGAGTTTCCGTATCTGGTGATACCTATCAGCACCAGTCTATGGATCAGTATCATTACTATGGAGATGCTCAGCAGTATGGACAGGAGTATGATTATTCCAAGCAAACTGAAGAGTATCTCAAACAATGGGCAGCATATTATGAGAGTCTGCAGGGACAACATCAGCAAATCAGATATGATTATAAAACATTTCAGAACCAGTCTGATCCAGATGAAATTTCCCATTCTGGCAATGAGCAGGCAGCAGAATCTGATTTTGGTCAGAATCAGAGTACGCTAGAAACTAGTCCACAGCCACAAGTGAAAAAGAAAATTGCAATGATCAGTCCCAGCTTCAACTTTGTCAAGGCATCTTCTGATTACAAAAGTACAGAAATTTCTGAAAAGGAAGAGAAACAAAAAAATGTAATGATACCCACAGTCCTTGCTGGTAAAAATAGACTAGGACTTGGTGCTCTGAATAAAAAGTCAGCAAAACAAAGCACTTTAGTTAGTGGTTTTATCGTGTCAGGAAAAGGAACAGCACAACTGGAAGTGAAATTCAACAATCTATGTAGAGAAGTTAAAAATAGAAACAATCCAAACAAAAATGCAATTGAAGTAATACACCAGTCTGCAGATAGATGTAAAATGCCAATTAATAATGTGTTTCATACTAATGACAGAATGTCTGATGGACGTGTCAAATATACCTGCAACCTTGAAATATCTGGTGTATTCATTAGCAGTGGAGGGGCACCAAGTAAGAAGGTGGCCAAAATGGAAGCTTACTCCACAGCAATGACACTATTTACCAACCCACCTGTCACAGTGAAAGAAGAGCCCGCTGGACAGTTTTGTTTGTTGCAGAAAGTAGAAATAGGACCGGTAAAACCTGAACCAGTGAAAACTGACTCGCATGCAAATAAAACAACAAGCCAGAACCAAGCAGCTAAGCAAAATGAAGATGATAAACTTGCATCTTATTCTAAGCCTAAGATGATATTTCACAAGGCATCAGAACCTGTTAAACCAGTAGCACCAGCTCCTGGGAGTTCTACTGCTCACCCTCTTAGTGATAAGCCATTAGAATTCAAGAAAACAGAAGCTGTCTCTACAGCCAGTACTAAACCATCAGCTACTGTAGGGCAAGGAACAGCAGCAGGGAACAGATCATTTAATCAGCAGCCCTATGGTAGACAAGGATTCAGTAATACACAAGATTCAAGATATGGCAGTTTCCAGAAGCAGACTAACCAGCGTTCTGGTTTTCAGAGGCAAGAGTTTCAGTCTGCTGGACAAAGTCAGCTTAAAAGAGGAGGAGATAAATTTGACAAGCCATCAGCTGTTAAAAAGGTCAAACAGTCTGAACTTATTCTAGATGATCTCTCAGAGTTTATTATAATGGACTACTCTAGAGTAACACCACACATAACTGCAACTTCTATCTTACACAACAGTGCAAATTTCAACCGGGTAGTCTTGAAATATCAGTTTGAAGAAATAGCAGGCTTTGGTTGGAGATGTAATTTGATTTTATCAGATAATAAGGTAGCCAGTGTTTTAGGGACAACTAAAGAAGATGCTAAGAAAGCTGCTGGAGAAGAGGCCCTCAGTTCTCTACGAGAGATTTGTTATTCTATTGTTGTTAAACAAGATGTTGACAATGATGAAGAGGGGCTCACAAAAGATGAACTTGTGTCTGAAATCAAGAAAGGTGGTAATGTCATTCCAGATAACAATATTGGAAATATGTTGCTTCGGAAGATGGGCTGGTCTGGAGGTGGAGTTGGGAAACATGGCACTGGAATAGCTGAGCCAATCAAAGCTGATCAGGTGATAGGCAGGGAGGGATTCGGTCTGACTGCATCTAAGGGTATAGATAAAAGTTTTCATCAAAAGGTTCAGGACATTTTAGTAAACTATACTAAGTCAAATGATCAGAATGATTTACATTTTTCACCAGAGTTCACAAAGGAAGAAAGGGCTATCATACATAAAGCGGCTCAGAAGTATGGCTTGAAGAGTCATAGTAAGGGAAAAGATGAGGCCAGGTATTTGATTATCAGTCGTAAACGTTCAGCAGGTCAGCTATTGGATCATGTCATGAGTAGTGGTGGAACAACTAGTAAATATGAAGTCATTCCTCCCTCTAAACAAGATGAGAGTGAAGACTACTTCCCACGTGACAGAGAAGCAGTATGGGGGTCTATGTCCTATGGACACAGCAAACAGTAGAATGTGTGAACTTTGTTCTCCATGGTTCTAGACAAAAGGCTTTTTCACCAAAGTACTGACATTTTCTTATTTCTCCATGAAAACCTGTTGTGGATACTCAATAGAACTGCTTTGCTAAGGCTCTTCTAATGAGTGCCCAGAACATACCATATGTTGTTATGAAGAAATAAGAAGAATGTTTATCTAGTTACTCTTTTAACACATTGAAGACTGAATGGAACCCCCACACTGCATATTGGAAGATTCTAATTTCTTTTTTAGATATGTCAGGTTATGTGATTTAGATACTGCTACAGAAAAGTATTGAACCATTTGCAAAGTGTGGAGACCCTGATCATTTGCCACATTCTGGGGTGTCTGATCTGGGTCTGCACTGTTTGCCAATTGCCCTTTTAGGGGTCTCAAGACTACAATGGATTAATGCTTAGTATGCTTGGAAAAATTTCAGCAGATGATATTTTAAAAAAAAATCCTAAGGAGACTGTTTGCATGAAATATCAAACATAATTTGCTTGGAAAAAAAAAAAAAGAAAAACATCATTAGATGCTCAACACACAAAAAAGGCAATTTGCAGACAATGCAGGCCCGGATCAGCTTAGCATAAGTGCAGGCTGATCATTGCCTTAATTGTCTGCTTACAGAATCACACTAGTATATGTCCTCCAAGGGAAAATGCTCAGATTAGACTGCACGGATGCGCACACTGATCTGGACCTATGTTGTCGGCAGTATGCATAAGGGCCCTTTTCATGCATTGCACATCATTTGTTATCTGCTGAATTTGCCCAGAGAGTGGTAAAGGTTAATATCTACAATTATGATTTCTGTGTTGTTACTTTGGATCATCTGGTTGTAGTAAAGTGTATCAATTCAGATTTAGCCTTACAGAAAGAGGCAGTGCAGTTGTTCATGATTTTCATACAGTGTACACTTGTTCATGATTTTCATACAGTGTACAGTTGTTCATGATTTTCATACAGTGTACAATTGTTTATGATTTTCATACAGAGTGCAGTTGTTCATGATTTTCATACAATGTGCAGTTGTTCATGATTTTCATACAGTGTACAGTTGTTCATGATTTTCATACAGTGTACAGTTGTTTATGATTTTCATACAGTGTGCAGTTACTTATGATTTTCATACAGTGTGCAGTTGTTCATGATTTTCATACAGTGTGCAGTTGTTCATGATTTTCATACAGTGTGCAGTTGTTCATGATTTTCTTACAATGTGCAGTTGTTCATTATTTTCATACAGTGTACAGTTGTTCATGATTTTCATACAGTGTACAGTTGTTCATGATTTTCATACAGTGTGCAGTTGTTCATGATTTTCATGCAATGTGCAGTTGTTTATGATTTTCATACAGTGTACAGTTGTTTATGATTTTCATACAGTGTGCAGTTGTTCATGATTTTCATACGGTGTACAGTTGTTCATGATTTTCATACAGTGTGTAGTTGTTCATGATTTTCATACAATGTGCACTTGTTCATGATTTTCATACACTGTACAGTTGTTCATGATTTTCATACAGTGCAGTTGTTTATGATTTTCATACAGTGTGCAGTTGTTCATGATTTTCATACAGTGTGCATTTGTTCATGATTTTCATACAGTGGACAGTTGTTCATGATTTTCATACAGTGTGCAATTGTTCATGATTTTCATGCAGTGTACAGTTGTTCATGATTTACATATTTATATTACATGCATAACCAAGAAATACCATAATTTCTACCAGACATAAAACTGGTATTTTCCTTGTTTTCTAAGAAGAAATATTTCCTCTTAGCCGGGGAAATAAATCTCTTTAACCGGAACTACTTTTTTTTTGTAACATATGAACAGCCTAGATTTTGACCCGTGGGATGATCTCAAATCCTTAATTACCGGCTGAAAATGTTTAAATCCATATGCTTTTTTCGTTGAATCAGGTCACAAGCATAGAAATTAATCCTATCTGAGCACAAAAAAAAAACACATAAATATCCATTTAAATGGGAATATTTTATCACTTTTCAATCTCTCGATTCGTTTAGTTTTTTTCAAAATGGCGCCCGAGTGTTCACCTCTTCGAACTGTCAATGTCAGTGTATTACTACACTGACCCAAAATAGAAATGACAGCGTAAACAAACTGACAGACTAGACTTGCTACAAAAGCCTCTTAAATGGTGTACTCTATTGCGGCAAAATGCATGTAATATACAGTTTATTCATTTCTCCTATTTTAAATATGGGATTTATAAACCTCGGGAAGTAAAAAAAATCCAATAAAGAAACTCGTGCTTCGCACTCGTTTCTTTATCGGATTTTTTTTACCTCCCTCGGTTTATAAATCCCATATTTAAAATAGGAGAATGAATAAACTCTATTTATTACAGTGGAACCTCGATAATTCAAAGTCCAAGGGACCAACCAGTTTTGTTTGAAATATTGAGTTTTTGAATAATTGAGGGTTAAAATACATATATTTCAGTTGGGACTTCAAAATAATTTTGAAGCATTGAGAAGTTTGAATTATTGGAGTTTGAATTATCGAGGTTCTACTGTATTTTCCCAGAGTAAACAGCACATGTGGATGTTAAAGTACACAGAAAACTGTATTATTGGTAAACCTACTTTAAACTAAGGAAAACTTCCACATGAAGCACAAATCACATCCATTTCAGTTAAAAAGTATTGATATTTTCCTTATTTCTCCATGAAAACTGTTGTTGGTACCCATTAGAAGCACCTTAGCAAAGTACTTTGGAGTACACACTATTATGGAGAAATAAGAAAAATACATACTGGATACCCCATCTTATCTAGACCTATGTATCCAGGTACATATTCCATGGTATGATGTGTATCCAGCTATATGAGGTGTATATAGAAACATACTGTATTCAACCTAATTACTGCCCTTAATTTTGTCAAAATTACTGGAAAAATGTCGTAAAATATCTTCCTAATAAGGGCACACTTTAAAGGAATATGAGCAGAGGACTTCCTGAGGGGCATAGTGAAAAATGCTTGTTTAATATGTGTTCAGATTTCCCTTATCATAAGCCCGTTTGAAAAACAAGACATATTATGTTACGGGGTCTGGGGTCCGTCCATCTGTCCATAAACTTTTTCCTTTCTGGCTAACTCCTTCTACAGTTTACATTTGATCAAGCTGAAACATGGTAT
Source organism: Anodontia alba (assembly GCA_964016985.1). Lineage (NCBI taxonomy): Eukaryota > Metazoa > Mollusca > Bivalvia > Lucinida > Lucinidae > Anodontia > Anodontia alba. The sequence continues at coordinate 51,014,999 of OZ024821.1, forward strand.
ATAGTGAGACCATGATGTGGAGCAGCGCATAATGTTTCGGGGGTTACAGTCCACCAAATATTAACAGAGTTATGTCCCTTTGAAAATTTCTGTAAACTTTTTTGTTTCTGGCTAACTCCTCCTACAATTTACATCTGACCAAGCTGAAACTTGATTTTTAGCCCACTGGAACAAAAAGTTCTGGTAGGCTATTCTACTACCCCTGGCATCGGCGTCCACAAATATTAAAGTTTTTGTGTTAAAAGTTTTTTAGTAGCTCATTACTTTTTTATGTGTACTAGGATTGAGTTCATATTTGGTATGATGATAGATACTGGGCTAAAGTTTTTATCTGCAGTATCAGCATTCATGACCGTGACCTTGGGTTCAAGGTCACAGACTTTTGATGTTAAAGATTTTGTGTTAAAGTTTTTAGGAGCTCATTATTTCTTTACCTTTGGATGGATTTAGTTTATACTGGTCTCAGATTTTTAGCAGCAGCATCAGCACTCATGACCGTGACTTTGGGGTCAAGGTGACAGACTTTGAATTCTTATGTTAAAGTTTTTGTGTTAAAGTTTTTAGGAGCTCATTACTCCTTTACCTTTTCATAGATTTAGTTCATACTTGGTATGGTGATAGATACTAGTCAAAAGTTTTTTTCAGCAGCATCATCACACATGACCCTGACTTTGGGGTCAAGGTTACAGACTAAAAACTTTTATGTTAGTTTTTGCACTGAAGATTTTAGTTCATTACTTGGTTGCCTTGAGATAAATTTACTGGAGACTTGGTATGGTGAAAGATATTGCTTTAAAGTTTTTATCAGCAACATTAGCATCTATAACCATGATCTTGGGGTCAAGGTCACAGACTTAGAATTTTGATGTTAAAGATTTTGTGTTAAAGTTTTTAGGAGCTCATTACTTCTTTACCTTTGGATGGATTTAGTTAATACTTGGTATGGTAATAGATACTGGTCTCAAGTTTTTAACAGCATCAGCTCTTGTGACCATAACCTTGGGGTCAAGGTCACAGACTTTGAATTCTTATGTTAAGTTTTTGTTTTTAATTTTTTAGAGCTCATTACTTCTTTACCTTTGGATGGATTTAGTTTATACTTGGTATGGTAATAGATACTGGTCTCAGAGTTTTAGCAGCAGCATCAGCTCTCATGACCATAACCTTGGGGTCAAGGTCACAGACTTAGAACTTTTATGTTAGTTTTTGCACTAAAGATTTTTGATAATTACTTGGTTGCCTTTAGATGAATTTGGTATGGTGATAGATATTGCTTTAAGTTTTTATCAGCAATATCAGGACCTATAACCAGGACCTTGGGGTCAAGGTCACAGACTTAGAATTTTAATGTTAAAGATTTTGCGTTAAAATTTTTAGGAGCTCATTTCTTCTTTACCATTTGATGGATTCAGTTCATACTTGCTGAGGTCAGACATACTTGTCTAAAAATTTTATCAGCAACATCAGCATGACCGTGACTTTATTTCTGTTATGGGTCTGAAAATTTGCCTTTGCGTAATGAAGTCAAAGCGTTACTTCCGGTGAGCTATCCTGTCAGGCGACAGATCTTGTTAGTTAGACCATGATGTGGATCAGTGCATAGTGTTTCGAGGTTACAGTCCACCAAATATTAGCAGAGTTATACCCCTTTGAAAATTCTTGTAAATGTTCTGTTTCTGGCTAAATCCTCCTACAGTTTACATCCAGTCAAGCTGAAACTTGGTAAATAGTTACACAATGATGTGGAGCAGCGCATATTATTTTGAGGTTACAGTACACCAAATATTGGCAGAGTAATGCCCCTTTGAAAACTTCTGTAAACTTACTGCAGCATATTGTTTAGAGGTAATAGTGTGCAAATTTTATTTTATAATAGGTATATTTTTTAGCAAATAACTAAAGTTATGGCCATATGGGTAAGTTATTTATCTTTTTTTTTTTTTTTCATCTTTTATTAGATTTGCATGGAAATGTTGCCATTATTAAATCTTTATAAATAAGTTTATTAAATGATTTAGAATTAAGAAGCTTGACTGATATCAAAACTTATAAACATAATTTTTTTTGGATTACAGTATATAGCCATGCTTCTGTCGTCCGTCATCCGTCTGATAGCAATTCTACCTAAGCTCAGCAAACTTCTCCCTATTTTCCCAGGAGGGAGAAGTCACTTCTCCTTAAATTCCTGGGCCAGCTTGGACCCTGAGGTTACAGGTCACCAAATATCAGCAGAGTTATGCCCCTTTGAATTTTTTTTTTTTATTTTTTTTTTTTCCCAGTTAACTCCACTTACAGTTTACATCCAGAGCACTGAATTCTACAGGAGTCAATTTATGTGCTACTTATTACTTGCCACAGGCATATAATGCCTCCGCTTGCGGAGCTCTTGTAAAAGCATATATTGCGGGCACTCATATGAATAACCTCAACAAAATTATAAAAACATATGTAGTTGGTACTGATATGAATTGCCTCAACTTGTGGAGGCAATTCAGATGAGTACCCACAACATATGCTATTATAAAGAAGGAGATAATATTACCCAGGCTGCTACGGAAGACTATGAAATTACTTTACTGTGCGCTTACATGGGTATGTACGGTAATTAGGTTGAACACGGTAGGTTTGTATATGTGGAGTATGTCAGTTCCATAGCGTTATCGGTAGCACCTTTCTCTGCAGATCCAGTGTTCACAATTTTTCCAAGAGAGCAACTGTCAAAACTGTCTTCATTCTGACTGCTGAAAAGGTTCTATCTGCTCTAAAAGGAAAGAATTTGGTCCCATTAGAAGGAAATTGTTACCTTTTAGAGTTGACAACTTTTCTGGTGCAGTTTGGTGAGCAGAAAAGCAAACAATAGGTCAGAAAAGTTGTCTCCCTTGTAGAAGATGGTAGAAAATCTACCAAGTATATGCAGCCACTTAAAGTGGATCTCTGAGTTTGTGACATGTTCACGATTCTTATATTAGTACATTTTCAATCAGTTTTTGTCCTTTAATTCCTTTTTTGTTGTTATTTGTAAGATCTATCTCTTTGTGTGTATGTATGTGTGTGAGACTCATTTATCGGTGAAATATTTATGGTTTTTCTTTTTTAATGGTCATTATGTCTTTGAAAGTGTTCATTACAGCTTGCCAGTTTACTCCAGGAATCTCCCTCTACCTGGAGGAAATTTTAACAAAGTTCCTACCTAGTGGAGTAATCTGCCACGGTGTATTCTAACACTCCTTGCCTATATAGCCAAAGTTTAAATTCAGTGGTTTATTCTGCAACAAATCACTGGGCGGAAGCGCACGGCGCTATCTGGCGCGGTTCTGACGTCATTTGTACACTTTGCTGACATCAGTCTTTGTTTCTGCGACATTAGATGGTGTAACGTCGTTTTTCTCACGCCAACAACGTAAGAAACGTATGTAAACAACAGTGTTACAGTCAAAACTGTTGGCGGGATTTCTTTATACGATGGCGGAAAGTTGGAAGAATCAGGAATACATTTTCGTCGTTTTCTATGTGTTAGAATCGAAATAGATCAGCTCTTGTGTGTGATTTGTTGAGTAATAAATCACAGTTTGTCGGTCAGTTGTAAGTAGATAAATCACTCGCACTCCGCGCTCAAAACAGTGATTTATTACTCAACAAATCACTGCAAGAGCTGATCTATTTCTTAATTAAAGCATTTTAATTATTTTTTTTTTATTTTTTTTTTTTTTTTCTTTTCATCATTGGTTGAATTTAGAAGATGTCCATGTTTATATTTTGGGATTTATTATTGAGTAATAAAGACCACAAATACCTGACCAGGGCTCCAGTCAAGAAGCTAATTCCTGGACAAAAAGTAATGTTGATGCAATGTGAAAATAGCTCATATTGTATATGCAGACATCAGGGGTCATCCTAGAGCTTTCAGAGAGGGAGAAGTTTTGTGACAACTTCAGGATTTCAGGGAGAAGTTTTGGTCCAAATTTTAGATTTCCCTATACATTCTATACATGTTCACTTCTCCCTCAGCTCAAGATAGAGAGAAGTCAGCCAGCTTAGGGAGACTTTTTCTCCCAAATGCCCTCTAGGATGACCCCTGAGACATTGAAGGCCCAGATCATCTGTCATAGTTTTGGACAGTCTGAATCAGTGGATACTGTAGAACATATTGAAAAAGAAATGAAGGCCATGGTTGGACTGCTCAAATATGCAGGCTGATTCGGGTCTTCATTGCCCACCTGTATGAAAAGGGTTCTTTTATCATGTTTGAATTGTTCGCATTTCTCCTTCGCAGGGTCCATCTCGTTTTCTTTCACCAGAGTGACTGCCGAGGTGCCATGTTTTCTTCAGGAAATGAAAAAAGTATTTATCTGCATACTAAGACTAAGATAAATGGATACGCTTGAAAGAGTTTGCTGCCATTTTGCAAAGGGGAACAACATTTGCAGCCAGGAAGTTGTCTCCCTAGTATTTGAAAATTTTTCAGAAATGAGGACTTAACCCTTCTCTTGCTGAGCACGACATGCCCTATCTTAGCAAACAGTGTAGATCCAGATCAGTTGGCTTCTGAAGAAGCCAACTGATCTGGATCTGCACTGTTTGTCATTAAATATGTGAATTTCTATCAAAAATCCGGATCAAGTTATCTGATTGGCTGGAAATTAGAAGAGGGCGTGGTATCTTAATTTATTCAGCATGACAAGGGTTAGAGGAAAGAATATGCTCCCTCTGGGAGCAAATTCTTTCCTTTAAGAGTAGACACCAATAAGAATTGTGGTAAATATTACCATGCCAAAATTATTTCTCTTGGAGGTGTATGGATACATGGCTGGTCAGAGTCTTTGGCTGTAGTTCTTGTTAAGAGATGGATCTAGATATATAATGAGCCGATTTCTGTAATGATCATACCCAGCGGGCACATGGCATTTATACAACGTCACATTAACGTCAGTGCTATGTCATGGCATTGCATTGATTTAAATGCGATATTGTGTAAACATCATGTGCCTGCTGGATAAGAAAACATTCCTTTTGTTCGCATGGAAGACGCAGATCAGCCTTTACATATACGCAGTCTACTGTGTCTTTGCTGGCCTGTTGAAAAAAGCCTTGGATCTTTTGATGTCCTCAGAGTTTCCAGTGAAGACGGCAGATATGCAGGCTGATCTGAATCTTTCCTGGTGCACATCATTAGGTACATATTCCCACATTATAGCTTATATTGTGGCTACCCATTAGAAGCACCTTGGCTGGCCACTTCTGATGACTATCCATATTCTGTGTTTTCATAGAGATTTAAGAAAATTATCAACATTTTGTTGAAGAAAAATATGCCTTATCTAGAGCTATGGGTATGTTCTTTTATACTGTGGTCTTTGCTCACTCCATTTAGTTTAAAATATTACATAGATATGAGATTCTGGATAAAATTCAGAGGATTTTATTTTTGTCTTTATTTTTGTGGGAGCCAGGGGCAGTGTGTGGGCAGGGTGTTATATTTTTACCCAAACCTGTTATGGGCACATTAATTGAGTGAACATAACAGAAATTACCCTTAACCATAGAAATTGTTAAGGAGAAGTATTTGATGAAAAGTTTGGGATAATTTTTCTTTTTTCTCTATAAAAACATATGTTGTGGGTACTCACTGGAAGCACCTCGTCAAGGTGCTTCTAATGAGTACCCCCAACATATTTTTTTATGGAAAACTGGAGAAAATTAAACCAGAATTATCAAATATTTCTCCTTGACAAATGCTCTGCTAAACTGTCGTCAAAATCATCTGACACATTATTAGCTCACCTGGAGCTTCCAGGTCAGCTCATGCCATGGCCTGTTGTCTGTCCGTCCGTTGTTAGCTTTTCACATTTTCGACATCTCCAGAACCATAAGTTGGATTGAGCTGAAACTTGGTGGGAGGCATTGTGGCAACATGAAGATTCAGAATTGCTAAAATCGTTCTGTTCTGGCATCCAAGATGGTCACCATGGTGGCCGTCTTGAAATTCTTCAAACGACATCTCCTCCCAAACTGTAAGTCTGATAGAGCTGAAACTTGATGGGAGCCATCACAGTGACACAGAGATTCAAAATTGGTAAAATCGTTTGGTTCTGATTTCCAAGATGGCGGCCATCTTGAAATTCTTCAAACAACATCTCCCAAACCATAAGTCGGATTGAGCCAGAACTTGATGGGAAGACCACAGTGACACAGAGATTCAGAATAGCTAAAATCATTCTGTTTTGATTTCAAACTTAATGGGCGACATTGGAGGGACATAGAGATTTCAGAATTGCTAAAATTGTTCCGTTTTGATATCCAAGATGGCCACCATGGCAGCCATCTTGAAATTCCTCAAACAACATCTCCCAAACCGTAAGTTGGATTGAGCCAAAACTTGATGGGAAACATCACAGTGACAAAGAGATTCAGAATTGCTAAAATCATTCTGGCAGCCATCTTCAAATTCTTTTAACAACATCTCCGCCCAAACCCTAAACCCTGAGCTGAAACTTGATGGGAGGCATTGTAGCATTAAAGATTCAGAATTGCTAAAATCGTTCCGTTCCAATAACCAAGATGGCCGCCATTCTACAAATGACATCTCCTCCCAAACCATAGGACAGATTGAGCCAAAACTTGATGGGAGGCATCGGAGCGACATAGAGATTCAGAATTGCTAAAATTGTTCCATTCTGATATCCAAGACAGCCACCATGGCAGCCATCTTGAACTTCTTCAAATGACATCTCCTCCCAAACCGTAAGTTGGATTGAGCTGAAACTTGATGGGAAGCTTCGGAGTGACATAGAGATAGAAATCTTTCCATTTGGGTATCCAAGATGAATCTTGATACCACATCTGCTCCCAAACCCTAAGTCAGATAGAGCCCAAACGGTGGGAGATATTGGGGCCTCATGGAGATTTAGAATTGCTAAAATCATTCCGTTCCAATATCCAAGATGTCCCCCATGTCAGCTATCTTGAAAATCTTCGAACAACATCTCAGGCCATCATGAAAGCTTTCAGTTGTTATCTGCTCCCAACAGTAAGTCAGATGGAGCAGAAACTTGTAGGAAGGCATCCAGGCAGCATGGAGATTTAGAATTGCTAAACTGGTTCCATTCTGATATCCAAGATGGTAACCATGGCAGCCATCTTGAAAATCTTCAAATCACATTTGCTACCGAACGGTCAGTCTGATTGAACTTAAACATGATGTGAGGCATAGGGGTGTTATGAAAATTCAGAATTGCTATACATGTAATCCTTCTGTTCCAATGTCCAAGATGGCCCTCCTCCAAAACAGTACGGTTGAGCCAAAACTTGATGGGAGGCATCTGAGTGACACGGAGACTCAGAATTGCTGAATTGTTCAGTTCCAATATCCAAGATGGTGGGCAATCTTGAAACTCTTCAAACAACATCAGATTCTGAATTGCTAAAGGCAGTCTGATCTGATAGCCATGCAAGATGGCCACCATGGTACAATGTAACATATCATGATCAGCCTAATCCAGGTGAGCAATTTCTGGCCCACTTGGGCCTCTAGTTTGGAGTTAGGGTATTTACCCTAAATATTCTGAGGGTATTTACTCTAAATATACAGACTCCTTAACATTTCACCATGTATCACCTACAATTTTACCCTCTTAACACTTAAAATGCCAAGAAAACCTGTATCTGAAAATGTGTGCTGAATATTCTTGCAAACTTTTCAAACCTATTTTTGCATACAGGCAAACAGTGAAGACCCAGATCAGACTGCTCCTAGAGGAGCAGTCTGATCTGGGTCCACACTGTTTGCAAAAATGACCTTTAAAATCTCAAGCAGAAGACAAAGCGGACAACAATTGTTATGATTGGCAATTTAAGGGTTAAACTGTGATTGAATAGCAAACAATATAAACCCTGATCAAATTACACCTGCTGCATACAATATAAACCCTGATCAAATTACATCTACTGCATACAATATAAACCCTGATCAAATTACACCTGCTGCATTCAGTCATGATACACTGTACTTGGGGTAAATACACCCGTACAATGAATGTAATGCGAATTTGTGTGTCATTAGAGCTTTTCAAAGAAAATATTTGCCATGTTGAATCACCTCACAAGAATCCATAATTATTATACCCCGGCCATGCGAAGTATGTGGGGGTATATAGTTTTCGCTTTTCAGTTCATCCATTCTTCCTTTAGTTTGGTCGTTGGTGTGTTCATTTGTACTTTAGTTTGCTCATAGGGTCAAAGTTTTTGTTAAAGTTTAAAAGACCTCATTTTTTGAAGACTCTTTGATGGATTTCATTCATATTGGCCTGATGGTAGATAATGGTCTAAAGTTTTTATCAGCACCATCCCCACCCTGGGGGGTGACCTTAGGGTCAAGGTCAGGGTCTTAGAATTTTCATAAACAAGTCAGTTTTTTTTTGTGTTTAAGTTTATATGGCTACATCATGAAAACCCTTTGAAGAATTTCATTTATATTTGACATGTTCATAGATATAGGTCTAGAGTTTTACTCTGCATGCTTGCCACCCCGGGGTTTGGCCTTGACATCAATGTCACAGACTTAGAATTTTCATATAAAAGTAAAAAAATTTGCATTTAAGTTTATATAGCTAAATCATCAAGACCTTTTGTTGAATATCATTATCCCCTGGCAGACAGGTTGAGGGGATATAGCTGTCAGCAAGGAATCTGTTCATCTGTCTGTCCATCCATAGATGCATTATTAGTTTGTACTTTAGTTTAGTCATAGGGTCAAAGTTTTTATGTTAAAGTTTATAAGACCTTATATTATGAAGATTCTTTAATGGATTTCATTTATATTTGGCCTGGTGGTAGATATAGGCCTAAAGTTTTTATCAACACCAATTCTCCCCTGAGGGTTAACCATGGGGTCAAGGTCATGGACTTAGAATTTTCATAAAAAAGTCAAAATTTTTATGTTTAAGTTTATATGGCTATATCATCAAGACCCTTTGAGGAATTTCATTTATTTTTTTTATGATGGTAGATATAGGTCTAGAGTTTTTACTTAGCATGATCCTCACCCCAGGGTATGACCTTGAGGTCAAGGTCACAGACTTAGAATTTTCATATAAAAGTAAAATTTTTTGCATTTAAGTTTATATAGCTATATCATCAAGACCCTTTGTTGAATTTCATTATCCCCCAACCGATAGGTTTAGAGGCTGTAGCTATCAGCATGAAATCCATCTGTGCATCCATCCATCTGTCTGCCAACTGATCTGGATCTACTCTGATTGCCTTTATCTGAATTTGTATTAACAACCTAGATAAAGTAATCTGATTGGCTGAAAATTAGAAGTGGGCATGGTATCTTTATTTATTCAGGATGATAAGGATTAACAAGTTACATTAAACATAGGGTTAACACTAAGCAATGCCCCAGGGGTGGGCAAGCAGGAAAGCAAAAGGAAAGCCACAAACGTCTCCATTGTACATCGGAAAATCAAGCAGGTGTATCGATTCCCCTGAACAAGCAAGTCTGTGTAGAAGTTTTACTACTGATCCTTACAAGGCACTCCTTTTTGTGGTTTCTTTATGTTCATTTTCACATCTGTTCTTATACTTACGGCGTTTACAAAAACACCAATGGTCAGAGGTTTGAAATAATAATGCAGTGTACATGAAATAGTTCTAAGTGTATATGAAATAGTTCTAATTTTATTTGACAAGAAAAATATGTGACGCTACCCAAGAAATGATACCGTCATGAAGCACAGCCATCCCGAGGTGCCAAAAGAAGGGGAGATAAGGAACAAGCAATGACAGAAAAAAACAACAACAAAAAAACGCCTCGTATGAAACCATCAACTACAACAGAGAAACTGCTTGGAATGGTCAGTAGAACAAAGTACTTGGGAGGGGAGGGGGATTTCTTTTAATCCTACCCTTACTTTTGATGCAGCTCCAAATTAGAAACATATCTCTATCTCATCAGTGAAACATGAAAGTTAAGGGGGATAATCAGTACAATAGTCCAAACTGGATGAAATAGACAGTTGTAACAAATGGGTTTGAATATATGTATAAAGTCAAATTGTTGGACATATTATAATAGTATGCCCCCAACTTTGAAAAAAAGGTTGGGGGGAGGGGGGAGAGCATATTGCTTCTGGCTAGTCTGTTCGTTCGTCACGCTTTCTGGTGCATAGCATAACTTTAGAACCAGGTATGCTAATGTTTTGAAATTTCATATATGGATCCCTCATGAAAAAATAGGTGACCTGTATTTTTTTATCTGAATTATCTCCCTTTAATAGTTATTGCCCTTTGAATAAAATAGCATTGAAATTTCTTCAGCAAGATATCTCAAAAAATGTTTGAGCTACAGTCGTGATATTTGGTATACTGATTGGGGCTGAGGAGGAGATCACCTTATTAATTTTCAACAAATTTTATGAAATTTTATTGGAGTTATGGCCCTTTGCAATTTTTGGCCATTTGTTGCTTTCATGTGCATTGCATAAGTTTAGAACCATGTATGCTAATGTTCTGAAATTTCATATATGGATTCGTCATGAAAAAACGTGACCCGTATTTTTTTTCTTATCAGAATTATCTCCCATTTTAGAGTTATTGCCCTTTTACTAAAATAACATTGAAATCTCGTTAGCAAGATATCTCAAAAAGTATTTGAGCAAGAGCCTTGATATTTGGTATACTGATTGGTACTGAGGAGGAGATCACCTGATTAAATTTTAAGCCAGTTTAATGAAATTTTGTTGGAGTTATGGTCCTTTGCAATTTCTGGCTATTCGATCTTGTTGCTTTCATGTGCATAGCATAAGTTTAGAACCATGTATGCTAATGTTTTGAAAATTCATGTATGGATTCCTCATGAAAAAATTGGTGACATGTATTTTTTTTTTCTTATCTGAATTATCTCCCATTTTAGAGGGACTGAGGAGGAAATCACCTGATTAATTTTTCAACGAATTTAATGAAATTTTGTGGGAGTTATGGCCCTTTGCAATTTTTGGCCATTTGTTGCTTTCATATGCATAGCATAAGTTTAGAACCATGTATGCTAATGTTTTGAAAATTCATATATGGATTCCTTATGAAAAATTAGGTGACCCGTATTTTTTTTTTTCTTATCCGAATTATCTCCCATTTTAGAGTTATTTCCCTTGTAATAAAATAACACTGAAATCTCGATAGCAAGATATCTAAAAAAGTATTTGAGCTAGGGTCTTGATATCTGGTATACTGGTTGGGACTGAGGAGGAGATCACCTGATTAAATTTTCAGCTTTAGGAATTATATCTGCTAGTGTTGTTGAAAATAAATATTAAATACCTTCGCTTCTTCTATTGCGCAATATAATCCACGTATGTAAATATTAAACAGAGCATTCCTTGGAAAACCAGAAATAAAACACCAATTTAATCACTGTGCACGGTTCCGAGACAGTTCACCGACACGTAATTTGGAGACAGTTCACCGACAAAATTGGAACAGTTCACCGACACATTTGAAGACAGTTCACCGACAATTAAAATGTTTGTGAAACTTAAGATAAAGACAAATGACATATGACCTCGCACATACTTGTAAAAAAAGGAAGATATTTGTATTGATATTTCACATCATACTTTCTGGCTCGGACCCATCAATACCCGGACTGGTAACTATTGTGCTAAATACCTATTTTATCGATATGATGATGTCGTGGCTATGATTTTACCGGTTACCGGGTTTCGTCTGGAATGTGCGAAAATCAATCGAGTAGAAAGTGATAATTATCCGCAATAAACTGTGAACAAAACATCACTTATCATTCAAATTAAATACTATGAAATTATTTTGTTTTTTTAATCATATTTGTTGAATATTGATCACACATATTACAAATTTCGATTGAGTTTCCAAACACTGATTTGTGAATGAAGCTATTCGTCGAAGAAAAAATGGCGACCATTGTTGAATAGTACTAGCATTAGCAGAGCCTTTTAATGCTTTTTCTCGCTAAAATCAACTATAAACCCAACTTATTCAGAATAAACTAGCTTTGTTTTATTGCTTTATCAGCATATTATTTTCATAATCGTAATAGAAATTTGAAAAGTCGACTGTGCAAATGTCGATTCTCTCGAAATTGACCCACATTTTCTAAAACGAGTATGTGCAAAATTCGGCGATTATCTATGTTAAAAGGAATCAGTTGAATAAAATGTTATTAATATATAACGGACCCAAGATGGCATTATTGCTTTATTATAATTTTAACTGGCTTAACTAAAATTAAATGTGTTTAATACTAGTTTAATATGGGTGGAGTTTTGCAAAATACGAGTATAGATTCCGAAGTGACGTAAGCATCACCAGCACCCGCGACATGATAATTAACGGAAACGGACAGTAACAAGTCCGGGTATTGATGGGTCCGAGTTTCTGGACATGTATGGTACGTTCAACTCTGTCTCCAGTCATACTTTCTGGACATTCATGTATGAAGTTGGAAAGTTCAATCGACCATAGGACGAGCTGACAAACATTGCAGACTCTGGCCTTTTCTGAGAAAAGTATTTTTTTAAATATATTATTAATTTGATTCGTGGTTCGAGTATGCTATTCCTTAGACATATTGTTTCACTGCTTAGGTAAACGAAACAAAAATACGCGCACATGCTCAGGCTGATCTGTGTCTTTGCTCCCTGTTGTAGTATTTGTACCTTTCACAGGTCCATTAAAACTTAGGAGTTTTGTTTTAAAGTAATCTTGCTTTTTGTTTGAAAATACCTATTAGTTTTATAAATAAAATATAAATACACGCCTTTGTATTACAAATAAATCATGAAAAGCGTAAAAATTTATACGACCTATATAATGATTCATATACATGTACTAAATATTTTTTTTTAATTTATTTCTTCTTCACGCGGCATTTGAGGCAGATAACGAAACTTAGTAAGAAAATTCAGAAACAAGATGTTGACTAACTTTTAGTTCTCCCAGTAAATGATGTCAATTCTTGTCTATTGTGTCACCAAATCTTCGGCAAATAAACAGCAAAGACGTAGCTTCTGACATTTCTATCCATCTCCTTTAGTGAAAATCTCACTTTTACTTCAAAACCACCGTTTATTTTCTTCATTAAAACCCATAAAACAGTATTTCTTTGTCGGAGAACTGTCTTCGAATTTGTCGGTGAACTGTCTCCAATTTTGTCGGTGAACTGTCTCCAAAATAACTGTCGGTGAACTGTCTCGGTCCCCTGTTCACTATTGATCGTTGACCTGTACAGGCCAATAAGTCGCGTCATAAAACTACTTATACGGATTATATAATGTATGCGCAGAAAGTCAATACATTAACGAATAATTAAAAGAAAATTACAAAAAACAATTCTGTGGACATGAAATGTTCTCCGTATCTTTTCAGCATTTTTGGCAAAGTCAAGGTCACCCCTGGTTCCCGTCCCAATTTGAAAAACTGCATCGGGCACTTTGTCTGCCAATGAAATCTATTCATAGAATTGCACGATCGTCTTTAAAAAAAATCGATTTGCTTCTTACAGTAGGCTCACAAAAGCGTAGATCTTGACCTATTGGGCCTAAAAAATAGATGTGTTTCTACTAACCCGACTGACCCTGCAGCAGACTGCATTTTGATATGGCTTTTTGTAATATACTGAGGCTTGAAGGGTATCGGGAATCGTAAATTAAACTGTAAGGTCAAGACGATGAGAACAGATGTCATGAATTGGTCACAACGGTTGTTGCAAACTCTCGCTTTATCATATTTTTTACACAAGTGTGTTGTTTGAGGTGTTAATACTGATTGTAAAAATAAATAAAAAAAAAAAAAAAACGGGTCTATTCACAGTGGTTCAGCAGTCTACACACTCGGCGCCTGCATTCATCTGCTCACCTCAGTTTTTGGGGCTGTCTTCTTTGTTTTATCGTTTTTCAAAGAAGGTGGGAGTAAATAGTCTTGCAATAGTCGTTTTGCCCCACTGCCCGTCCCGCCACTCCGCCCCCACATCTGTAAGCTATGCAAAACTGGTAGATCTTGGGAGTGATACTTACTGCATGGTTTCACAACGTTATCCACGTCACCCTAGGCCATGCTCCATAAGTCGCATAAAATTTATTCTACGTTTATTTTAGACACCTCACTGTAAAGGTATACACACAGAGACCAACAATTTCATGTCCATTTTAAAAGCCGAGAACAAAACAAAAAGTCGAACGCGGGAACTGCGCGTAAGTACGAGGGTAGTTCAATAAGTTCGTAGAACTCTGTATTTCTCCATACAATTCAAGATTTCTTTTTTTCATTTTTGTGCAGTGTAAACCTTTGTCAGTTGAATGATAACAGCCGTTCAGTCAACACGTACATTTTTTGCTCTTACGTTTTGTTTGAAAACCTATACACACAGGCAACAATGGAAAGTCAGAATATTGAGTTCAGAGCAGTCATAAAGTTTCTCACTAAGGAGGGTGCAAAGGCCAAAGAAATCCATTGGCGCATGGCTGATGTGTATGGTGATAGTAGCCCAATGTATTCCACAGTGGCAAAGTGGTCAGCAGAATTTAAACGTGGGCGAGACTCCTTAGAAGATGACCCAAGGCCAGGTCGCCCTGCTGATGTCATCAGCCAGGAGATGATCGACCGTGTTGAGAGACTTGTGCTAAATAATCGCCGAATCAAAGTTGCCGAACTTGCTTCAGAATGTGATATTTCTAATGGAAGTGTTTACACTATAATCCATGAACATTTAGGCATGTCAAAAGTATCTGCCAGGTGGGTACCCAGAAACCTGAACATGCAAGATCGTCAGCAAAGGGTGGGGTGGAGTCAAGTCAAGAACTTCTGGAAGTGTACAATGCCAATCCAGAAGACTTTCATACTCGTAACAGGAGATGAAACTTGGCTTCACCACTGGGACCCAGATACTAAAAAAGAGTCCATGCAATGGAAGCACCCTGGCTCATCCCCAAAGAAATTTTGTACCCAACCATCAGCCAGCTAGGTAATGGCCACGGTGTTTTGGGACTCCAAAGGGATTATATTGATAGATTACAAGCCTGCTGGTACTTCAATTACAGGAGAATACTATGCCAATGTCATTAAACAATTAAGGGTTGCTATTAAAGAAAAACGAAGGGGAAAGCTAGCTGCTGGTGTCCTTCTTTTGCATGATAATGCCCCTGTGCACAAGTCCAGAGTTGCACAAGCGGCTATTCGTGAGTGCAAGTTCGAGCAGTTAAATCACCCGCCATACAGTCCAGACCTGGCCCCAAGTGATTATTATCTGTTTCGAAATTTGAAGTCCCACTTACGTGGAACGAGATTTCGGGACGATGATGAGCTCAAGGCTGCTACAGAGGCTTGCTTTGAGGACCAAATAGACAACTTTTATTTCAAAGGCATAGACTGCTTTAAAGAAAAGTGGGCCAAATGCATTGAAGTAAAGGGGGATTATATTGAAAAATAATGTTGAAACCATCTTCCAATCTATGAGTTAAACCCCGAGTTCTACGAACTTATTGAACTCCCCTAATAAATAGTTTCCGTTTAGATTTTTGTTCTGTCCCCAGGTTTTTCAATAGATTGTTGCGAAAAGAACAAAGAATAAACCCAAGACACATTGTATACTAATAAGTCATTATCTACATTAGTTACTTGAAAATTTGCTGTCAAAACAACAGGTTTTGGCATCGTGAGTAGTAATGACTGCACTTTGAACGGCGGTTACAAGGCTTGAGAACAATTATATGTAAACAGATATAAAGGTGCACAAAAATGTGAGAATAAAACATTTGATAAGTATTTTAAAACTAATCGAACATATTATTTTATCAGATGCAGTGTCATGGAACAAGTATACATGTAACATCTCGTCGATCATTCAGCACATAATGGAGATACTGTCATCTTAAATTTGTGTAAAGTAACTTAAAGTATCACTTTTCCAAAGTCGCCATTGAGGTTTGGGCTGTTCTCTTCCAACACACCACGTGAACAAAAAGATCTTTTTCGCGTTTTGCCTTTTTTTTTCCCTCACATTTATTGTGTATAGTACGAAACCGTTTTTGTTTTATCTAAACACTGTGTACTTGAAACGGAATTTGAAAAATAAAAACGGCAGAAAAACGGTTCATTTACGTCCCGTTTATAGAACAGCTTCAACCTCTACATTTCCTTATATAGTCGAAATTACAGGCATGCCATTTTCAAATATAGATATACATCAAAATATTCTTATCTGCTTCACCTCGCATGTAAAACCAGTAATTTATGATTTTATTAAAAAAAAAGTATGTTCATCACTACCAATATGGCCGGCCACTTCTCCTTAAATATAAACACGGTGATGAAACAAAGCAAAGGGCTTTATTACAGTCTTAAGCCAGAACACAAGAAATTACAAACAGGACCACGATGACCCTAACCGTAGACATTTGTAGTCAGGCGCCAACTTTCTGAAACAGATTGACGAGACAGCCGGCATTTTAGTCTGAGGACAGACACACCGTCGTGCAAGTAAAAGGGACAAGCAAAACCATTTGAGCCTTAACGTCAGAAAACGTACCTTCGAACATGTGCTCCCAACAAAGACCGTATAAACAAAATGCGCCGAGTGAAGACTCTGATCAGACTATGACTGCACAGACTGATTTAATTCTTCATTTGGCGCACATGTGAGAAGGTCATTGAGAACAGTTCATGGCGTTCTCACAATGTTTTGCCTGAATTAGATAAAAAAAAAACACACAAAAAAAAAAAACACAAAAACTAAAGCATATACATATTTAATAATCCAGAAACACATTTTAATATATGTTTATCTAACCCTTGTCCTGCTGAATCCGGATATGCCCTACCTTTGCAAGTGTAGATCCAGATCAGTTGGCTTCTTCACTTGATCTGGATCTGCACTGTTTTTCATTCAGTATGTGAAATTATATCAACAAGCTGGATCAAGTTATCTGATGGGATGAAAGTAAGAAGTGGTCGTGGCATCTTAATTTTTCTGCATGGCAAGGCCTAAGATTTATAAACTAAATTTACTCTTTTTTTTTTTTTTTTTTTGACAAGAGTTGGTGCTGTATTCTTACTGTACTTTTCTTCCTAAGTAATCCACATGTAATCAACTGATGTCCGTCTAGTGAAAACAGTTAACTGAAAGAAAAAAAAACATGTAAATGTAACCACTCTAAATATAAGGATATCGTACTTAGTTGTTGCATATACATGTATATCCCATATTTTGAGTTAGTTTTTTCGACGTCTGAATGTTTGTTGTCGTGTCAAAGATTGGACATGTTCATCCGAAATCCGTTTTTAGGTAAGCATGACTTAAAATAGCATCTCGAGCATTTTCGGACTTGTCCGTGAAGCGTTCGGCGATAGCACCAAGAGTAACGTTATAGCAAATATATATGCATAATACTCTGCAACAGCGGACAGCGTGGTGTCTTTTGTTTGTGTTGAGGTTTTACGGCCCAGTCAACCCAATGGGGTCATGTCGAGCGCGGTCAGTTTACCTAACCACACGTTTACTGGGCAGGCTTAGTCCTCTAAGCGGTTAACCAGTATTGTGCACATTCTTTCGCCAGAAACTGACAACTGCCCTTCTTGAATCAGCGGAAGGGAGAGAATGACCGTAGAAAATATTTCATGATCAATCTCCACGAAAGAATGTTGCCGACCTCGGCGGGGGTTGAACCCGCGACCTCCTGGTCTCCAGTCGGACGGCGCATCCAACTGAGCCACCGAGGCCGACACAGCGTGGTGTCAGTAAAAGTAAAATGTCGTATTGGCACCGCGCAATCTCTCTCTCTCTCTCTCTCTCTCTCTCTCTCTCTCTCTCTCTTCATAAAAACAATAAGTTTTTCATAATGGCACTTCCTGTATTTACCCGAAGTTTGAGCAAACAGCGTGGACCCGAGCAGAACACGGAGTCTGATTAGAGTCGTTACTGAATGCCGCTCATCTAGCAATTTTAAATACATCAACAGGTAGTAAAATGGCCTTTATAAAATTATGGACAAGTATGGTAAGGTGTCAGAATATTTAGGGTAAACATGGTATTTTTCTTTCTTCTTTCTTTTATTTTGTGGTAAGAAGCAACAGATATTATGTCGTTATCTGAACACTTTATATTCGTTCAGTCTGATCAGGACCTACGCCCGCTTACAAAATTTATATATACTGTAGAATATATAAGTGGACCGGAACAATCCAGAGAAGATCCACTTGAGACTGTACGGATACACAGGTTGACCTTGACCTTCGCTATTCGAATGTAATAAGAGCTCATCGTGACACGCATTAAACACTTTTTTTGTATTAAAGTTTAGCACTCTTGCTGAAAAACTTCAGCAGACAATATTTTGAAGACTTTTATATATTTTCTCCAGAAAATAGAATTCGACATTCGCCAGTTGTCTCCTTGGTGGAATCCTATTTTCTTGGAAAAAAAATAAGAAAACACATCAATTTGTCGACTTCTGAATTGCCCATAGCGTGATAAGTGTGAAAACACATCATAAGAATTTTCACTTCGCGGTGATTTAGATGAAAAAAAAAAGAAATAAAGGATAAAAAAACGCGTAAAAAAAGATATAAAATAGTGCAATGAGTTAAAAAAATAAGAGACTATTGAAGAGCTCGAACCTCCGACCGTCGACTTAGTTTTTGGACGCGTTTTTTTAAAAAAATCCGTCGTTTAAAATAGCAAAGTCCGGGCGGGCGGGCGTCGTACCAGGTTGGTTAACATTTTTTTCAAAGTTATATGTTACCTTTATTCTTCAGTGGATTGCTTTCATATTTAGTAGGTGTATCCCATGCATGAGAGACAACTCACTTTTTTCATTATTTTTAAAAAAAACGTCCATAAAGCCGTTAGGCGTTTTTCTTTTTGACTTAATGGACAACGAATTTACCATATGAGTTATGATCCAATACTACAATACTATACTATCATGTATAACTTTCTCAATCAAACCGAGTCGATGAACCGGAAAGTACCGAGTGGCATATTTCAACCTGCTTCACTTTGATCTTGGATTAGTCCAATATTAAAAGTACATTTACACGACAGTAAACATTCCGGCATCGAGTATACATGTTCGTCTGTCATAACTGACAATGACCAATCCTAAGCAACTGAGTGATGTGTTTTGTGTTCTAAGATGGCTGATGAGACCAATCTTAGCTCTAAACTGCAGATAGAACAAGAGAGGTCTGAGGAAGAAAGCCCTGTTGGTGGTGTCTTAGCTCTGGCTTTCCGCTGTGCACGTTTCTGTTCAGCTTCGCTGATTCTTTTTGCTTCGTATTCATCAGCCCCTCGCCACTTTGTTCGATCCTGTGCAGTCTGTTCCCACGACTCTGTTGGTATGTTGAAGTCTTTAAAGGAGGCTTTGAGGGTGTCCTTGTATCGCTTCTTCTGACCACCATGGGAGCGTTTTCCAACTTGTAGTTCTCCATAGAGGATTTTCTTTGACAAGCGTTCATCAGGCATTCTGGTAACATAGCCTGTTCATCTTAACTGTGCCAATTTTAGAAGAGTATGCACACTCTGCATCCCTGCCCCTTTCAGGACCTCAATGACTGGAATCCTGTCATGCCACTTGATCTTTAGAAGTTCTCTAAGACAGCTTGTATGGAGGTGGTTCAGTCTTTTGGCATGTCGTCAGTAAACTGTCCAAGTTTCGCATGCATATAATAGTGTTGGAGCACCACCGCTCTGTATACTTACAGCTTTATGTCAAGTCTGATTCCACTTCGATCCCAAATACTTCCACGTAGTCGGCCAAAAGCTGAACTAGCTTTGGCAATCCTAGCATTGACTTCATCATCAATGTGCACAGTTCCAGACAATGTGCTTCCAAGGTAGGTGAACTTGTCTAGCACTTGCAATCGTTGACCTTTCACTGTGATGGTAGGCTCCTTATAAGGCTTTCCAGGTGCTGGCTGATATACTACCTCAGTCTTTTTGATGCTGATCGTAAGATCATAGCTGTCACATGAAACGGATACTTGATCCACACATGTTAATTTGTTTGCATTTTCTCTTCTGTTGGAGCACCCATTGTCATGTCATCAGCAAAGAGAAACTCATCTAGCACCTCTGCACCGTGGATTTAGCTTGCTACCTTGTAAGGTTGAAAAGTTTCCCATCAAAGCGATACCTAATAGGTATACTATTTTCACCATCCTGGAAAGCATCTGCAAGCATGACAGAAAACATCATGCTGAACAGTGCTGAAGCTAGTACACAGCCTTGCTTAACTCCATTTGTCACATGGAATGGATCAGAAAACTTGCCATCATTTTGGACCCTTGCAAGCAAACCATCGTGGAGCTGCCGCACCATTGCTATGAATTTGGCAGTACAGCCAAACTTTGCCATAATTTTCCAAAGTCCCTCACGACTGACCGTGTCAAATGCTTTGGTAAGGTTGACAAAGGTCATGTAGAGGTCCACATTCTGTTCCTGGCATTTTTCTTGAATCTGTCGTGCTGTAAAGATCATGTCTATTGTTCCTCTGTCTTTCATGAATCCACACTGGCTTTCTGGTAGAAGCCCTGACTATTCAAGGTATTCATTCAATCGATTCAGTAGGACCCTAGCAAAGATCTTACCAGCAATTGACAATAAAGAGATGCCTCGATGATTGTCACAGACTTTAGGATTTTCTTTCCTTTTGAATAGGTGGATAATTGTTGCATCCTTGAATTCTTGAGAGATGGTTTCTTTTCTCAACATAATGTGAAATAACTGTCATTTTCTCTTCAACTGGAGGACCTCCTGCTTTATAGATCTCTGCAGGTATTGCATCTGATCCTGGAGCCTTGCCAGATGACAGGAGTTTTATTGCTGTCACTGTTTCAGAGACGGTTGGGAGCTCATCAAGCAGCGGATTACATTCAACTGTGGTAGTCTGTTGATAGATTCATTATTGATAGATGATGGCCGATTAAGGACACCATCAAAGTGTTCAGCCCATCTTTTCAGGATAGCTTCTTTGTCAGTCAGAAGACTAGTTCCATCTGCACTAAGGAGTGGGGTGGTTCCTGAGCTCTGAGGACCATATACTGTCTTGAGTGCATCAAATAACTTCTTCATGTCCTTTCTGTCTGCAAAGGACTGGATTTCATCAGCCTTCTTGCTCAGCCATGAGTCTTGCATGTCTCTGAGCCTAGTCTGTACTGTCTTACATATGTTTGAATAGGCAGTCTTACTAGAGACTGAGCTGGTATTACTGAGGTAAGCCTTGTGTTTTTTGGTGTTTCTCTTCAAGGAGTCCCTGGATTACTTTGTCATTCTCATCAAACCAATCTTGGTGTTTGCGAGATACTGGTCCTAGGGAATTAACTGCTGAAGAGTGAACGGTGTCTCTGAAGACTGTCCAACTCACATCTACATCTTCTGAACTGTGTTGCAGTGCATCTAAACGGCTGCAGATATCATTGACGAATGCTTGCCTCATGCTGTCTTGTTTCAATCTTTGGCACTTTCTTGCCTTGTGGTCGTCGTACAGGCTGAATGCGCAGGTTGAGTTTGCTGACAACAAGCCTGTGATCTGTCCAACAGTCTGCACCACACACAGTCTTGTCTGTCCTTCCTTCGCACTATGACATAAACAGTGAGATGCCAGTGTTTGGAGCAAGGGTGCATCTATGATGTCTTTCTGCGAGTTGGTAGACGGAAGACTGTGTTGGTGATCAGTAGTTCATGCTCTGCACACTTCTTCAAAATGAGGAGTCCATTGCTGTTGCACTTCCCTACTCCTTCAGATCCAATCACTCCTTCCCAGGTTTGGTGGTCTGTGCCCACTCTGGCATTGAAGTCCCTGAGGAAGATGAGTTTGTCTGTCCGGGGTGCTGCAGAAATCATAGAATCCAGATCATCATAGAACGTGTCTTTAGCCTCATCTGGATTGGTCGTTGTGGGTGCATAGGCACATACAATTGTTGCATGCCTCTTGCCAGATAAGGGAAGTCTCAGCGTCATCAGGCGGTCATTTATGCCTTTTGGAAGTCCTGAGAGCTTGCTGACGAGGTGTGACTTGATGGCGAATCCTACTCCTGTTTTACGCCGCTCTTCTTTCTTGCGTCCACTCCAGAAGAAAGTGTAACCAGCACAAACTTCTTTTAAAAGCCCTTCCTCTGCAAGGCGAGTCTCACTCAGAGCTGCAATCTCGGCTTTGTATCGGTCAAGTTCTCTACCAACTAGAGTTGTTCTTCGCTGAGGTCTGTCAGAACCAGCACTATCCAGTAGAGTGCGCACATTCCCAGCGCCGATGGTTTAGGGTATCACCTTCATCTTATTTCTTGTTCGACCGCTGTGGGATTCCCGCTGATCGCGGTTAACCAGCCAGGAGTTTTAAAGCAGGCAATTGTTTAGGGCACCTTTTCTAGCCACTTCCCCATGCTATGGAGGTGAGCAGTGCGATCCTGAAAAGGTCTGCTCAGTCGCTGCCGAATTTCCCGTACTGCTTCGTTCTTAAGGAAAGCGACCATATAGAACCAAGCCGCCTGTGCGCAGGCCCGCAACTACAGCTCCCAGTGTTTCCTCACCTGCTGCTTCGCCGCTCGCCCATCGTCACAGGGCTTTTGTTTGACTTGCATATGTGTGCTTGCTGTGAATGTGTGTTGCTGATTAAGATGACATGCGCTGTGAAATGGATTATAGTGAGGGAGAGGTGCGCAGAGTCAACCTCAATCTCTCGTCCTGACCTAGCTGGATCCAGAGGCAAGACAGTGTCAGGATATTTGGAGCTAAGCCCGGATGCAGTGGATGACCATGACTTCTGTTGTGCCTTGTCATGCTCTCCATGCTCCACAATATGCTGCTGCATCGCCGTTTGGGCCGTTGAATCATAATAAAGATTTCCCCCGCCCCAGCTGCCGAAGCAGACTTTACATAACTGGAACAGACAAATCCAGATATTCAGGTATTTTGTTTGGAGTTGCGTCGAGTAATAATGCGTCTAATAGCAAATAGCAAACAAGTGACCATTCTGTTGGCTTAGACATGTCAGCCCGATTATTAATAGTCAATACTGTACTTTTATTTACTATGCGGATACCATGACACGTTAAACATACTTGTCCTAAAATTTGAATAAGTCCTTTCACTACCTTTTTGTTTAGTCTAAACACTCCTGGATGTGGCAAACAGAGTAAACCCTGATCAGACGCCGCGTTCTGCGTCTGATCTTGGTCTACTCTGAATGTACAGACATTGACAATAAGAACACTTAGGGTGAATACGGTAGCTGTCTATGCGTCTAAAAACTGCTGGGGTGAGGCACCTTCTAGGACCAAACATGCTTCAATTTAGCATTATTGGCAAGGATGATGTTAATACAATGAACCGTCCTTCGGACTGAGATGCCAAATGCTAGAAACATCCCATATGCAAGTTAAAAATCCTTCTACTGGAACAAAATTACTCCGAAGTGGACCATCCTTCGAAACCGGTTTCCTGCAGGTAGAGGCCGAATACGACCGACTGCAGTAACAGCAGAAAGAAAGAAACAAAAAAAAAAATCACTGATAAATGTGTATGCATGTAAATACCTTTCAACCTTTACGAAAAGCAGATTTTTAGGATAAGGCCAGAAGAACTCACATGTTACCCTTTGTGACTATACAAATAATCCAGCGCACGACAAAACCTACAATAAGACGTATGCGACCAGCGAAGGCTTTGATCAGCCTGCGCATTCGTGCAGTCCGATCAGAGTCTTCGCTGATCGCAGGTGCCTACTACAGGCTCCAGGCTACCCAAAGAGCGATACATGAGAACCCTTGCCATACTGGCTGGATGTACAGGCTTATCCGAGTCTTTGCTCGTCACACTGGTCTTATTGTAGGTTTTGTCGTGCGCTGGCTCAAACGTATTTCTTAGACATTACGGACGTCAGACTTGCAAATTAAACGTTTCTAGTAGATTTAGTCAAACACTGAAATTCTATCTCCAGAAGTTGTTCTCATGACCCCTCCAAGGCGGTTCATCTATTGTACAGTGGAACCTCAATGGCTCGAACATCTTTGGGACCATGGACATTTGTTCTAGATATGGGTAAGTCGAGCAACTTAATCATAACGCCAGGTCAGGAAGCAAATGGCGATAATTAAGGGATTTTTCCGATCTTCTCAACAATAATGGTATGCCGAGGCTTCGATGAGGCGACTCTATTGAGTACACATAACATTCAATTTCATGATAAGATAAGAAAATTTCCTTAAATATTGTTTTCTTGAGCTTTCGGAAGAATTTCGTAGGGGCTAAAAAAAAACGAGTTCGAATAAATATAGTAAACGACCCTTCGGTGATCGAGTTATTGACGTTCGACTATGGTTCTCTTTTCGTATATCGGTTATTATATTTTAGTTGTTTTGATTTGGCTTCATTCTGTACCTTATATTATGAAGTGCTGTGCTTCGTGATTGGTAGTTCATGTCCGAATTGTTGCCTACGCTGGGTATCTTCATTTTAGTCGGATTTCTCAATTCCTGTACCTTGCAAAAAACGTAACCCTAGCATCGCAAAAATATACGGCTGAAATTTTGTATATATTAAGCTTGGAATTTGGTTCATACAAAACCGCTGTATAACAATGCGAAACTAATTGCATTTGTGGAGAAACGCATGCATTTTGCATGATACTGGTTTATAGTTTAGCCAAGCTACTGTAACTTCTATTAAGCGTATAGTACACATGTATATACTCACAGGTAAACTACACCAAATATAAGCCGGCCTCGGTGGCTCAGTTGGATGCGCCGTCCGACTGGAGACCAGGAGGTCGCGGGTTCAACCCCCGCCGAGGTCGGCAACATTCTTTCGTGGAGATTGATCATGAAATATTTTCTACGGTCATTCTCTCCCTTCCGTTGATTCAAGAAGGGCAGTTGTCAGTTTCTGGCGAAAGAATGTGCACAATACTGGTTAACCGCTTAGAGGACTAAACCTGCCCAGTAAACGTGTGTTTAGGTAAACTGACCGCGCTCGACATGACCCCACTGGGTTGACTGGGCCGTAAAACTTCAACACAAACAAACACCAAATATACACCCAATTCGCGATAAATTAATCTGAAGAGCTGATGTCTGAATATAAATTAGCACTGATTGTTTAAAATTCTTGTCGAGTTTTGTAAAACGGCGTGTATTTTATGGAATTCTGATGCAAATTTTAGTTTGCGGAAATTACGTCAGTTACCCAGTATAATTCGTCAACAAAGATTTTGAAATTATGGACATGAAGAAATGCGTGGCGATTCCCCTTAACATGCATGTTTACGACTTATGTAAGATTAAAACAGTGTTCTATATGAAAATGTTTTATTGAAAAACCATAAGCACGAACGCCCGGAAGATGCCTAGTAAAATTTAAAATCTGTCATTCAAAATGGTGTCATAAAATTTGCAATCAAGCGTTTTCTTACAGGTTTATCGTAGCGGCCATATTGGACGAAAAATCGAACATTTTTGGGTGTTAATCCATTTCCTTCTACCTTCTAATAAAGGCTATAGAAAACGGTAGAATGTTTGTTTGAAACGCAATTTGCATGCGGAGTTTAAAAATTGATGTCAGACAGGAAAACGGGGAACTCTCCCTTAAATGCGGAAAACAACCGTGGTGTCACTAATGACGTCATGTTTGCAAATGTGCATGAAAAAAATGAACATTCTGCTTTTTGTTTTGAGCATTTTTTCTTTCTTTTTAGCTCACCTGTCACGAGTTTTTGTGATCACATTTTGTCCGTCATGCATCCGTCCGTCCGTGCATCCGTGCGTCCGTCCGTGCATGCGTCCGTAAATAATTTCTTCAAACGACATCTCCTCCTAAACCACTGATTGGATTTTGACCAAACTTCACAAGAATAATCCTTGGTTGGTTCTCTTTCAGAATTGTTCAAACGGTTCCGGTCCATTGCACATCTAGGTCACAGGAGATAAAAATAGATTTTTTAGCTGAAAACTTAAAAAAAAGTCTTCTTGTCAGAAACCACTGAACCGATTTCAATATAATTTTGCAGAAATGTTCCTTTTGTGATCCTCTACCAAGATTGTTCAAGTCATTATGATTCGTCAAAAAACATGGCCGCCAGGGGGCGGGGCTTATTTTCCCTCTATATCTTTATAGAAAACTATAAAAATCTTCTTGTCAGAAACCACTGAACCGGATTCAATATAATTTCGCAGAAATGTTTCTATGGTGACCCTGTACCAAGATTGTTCAAGCCGTCACGATTTCTCAAAAAACCTGGCCGGTAGGGGGCGGGGCTTATTTTTCCTATATTTCTATATAGAAAACTTTAAAAATCTTTTTGTCAGAAACCACTGGAGCGATTTCAATATAACATGGCAGGAATGTTCTTTTTGTAACCCTCTACCAAGATTATTCAAGCCATCATGATTCGTCAAAAACATGGCTGCCAGGGGGCGGGGCTTATTTTCCCTATATATCTATATAGAAAACTTTAAAAAATCTTTTTGTCAGAAACCACTGGACCGATTTCAATATAACTTGGCAGAAATATTTCTCTGGTGACCCTCTACCAAGATTGTTCAAGCCGTCATGATACGTCAAAAATATGGCAGCTAGGGGGCGGAACTTATTTTGCCAATGTATCTATATAGATAAATATCTTCTTGTCATAAACCAATGGACCGATTTCAATATAATATGGCAGGAATGTAACCCTTTGATAACCCTCTACCAAGATTGTTCAAGCCGTCATGAAACGTCAAAAACATGGCGGCTAGGGGCGGGGCTATTTTTTTATATATATATCTATATAGAAAACTTAAAAAAATCTTCTTGTCAGAAACCACTGGACAGAGTTCAATGTAAGTTGGTAGGAATGTTGTTTTGGTGACCTTCTACCAAGATTGTCAAGCTATCATGATATGTTAAAAACATGGCCGCCAGGGGGCGTGGCTTATTTTCCATGTATATCTATATGGAAACTTTAAAATGCTTCTTGTCAGAAACCACTTGACTGGTTTCAATATTACTTGGCTGGAATGTTCCTTAGCTGACCCTCTACCAAGATTGTTCAGCAATCATGATTCGTCAAAAAACGGGGGCGGGACTTATTTTCCCTATATATCTAAATAGAAAACTTTAAAAATCTTCTTGTCAGAAATCACTGAACCGATTTCAATATAACTTGACAGGAATATTTATTTGGTGATCCTCTAACAAGATTGTTCAAGCTGTCATGATTCGTCAAAAAAAACATGGCCGCTAGGGGGCGGGGCTTATTTTCCCTATATATCTATATAAAACACTTTAAAATGTTTTTGTCAGAAACCACTGGACTGATTTCAATATAAGTTAGCAGAAATATTCACTTGGTGACCCTCTATCAAGATTCAGTTCAAGCCGTCATGGTGCATTAGAAAAACATGGTCACTAGGGGCAGGGCTATAGAATTTATACAAAAATCTTAGAGCAGTGAACTTCAGGCTGAAACTTCAATAGTAAGTATGCAGATCTGTTTGCTCAGGTGAGCGATATAGGACCATCATGGTCCTCTTGTTTATGATTGTAACCTGAATACACAATGTTTTGTATACTTAGAATTTTTTAAGTATCAACTTGGCCTCCATAGAAACGTGCAAGTTTTCGCGAAATGCAGTGTATACATATCTGCTATACAGTTGTTTTATATACAGACATTGTCCAGGCTTTCTTCCTATATCGAAATAAATCGTATATCTTTCCGATACTGGGGTTAGCAAAAATTTAGTATCTAGAGTCCGTACTATGTAACAGGTAAAATAGACTCAGTATACACCCAACTCGCGATAAATTAATCTGTACAGTTGATGTCTGAATATAAATTAGCTCTATTTTTTTTCTTTTTCTTTTCTTTTTAATTCTTGTCGCATTTTTGTAGAACGGCGTGTATTTTCTGAAATTTTGATAAACATTTTAGTTTGCGGAAACTACGTCAAATATCATGTTTGGCCTTCATGCATTCTTACAAAGTATAGTTCATCAACAAAGGTTTTGAAATTATGGACATGTAGAAATGCGCGGCGCTTTCCCTCAACATGCATATTTAAGACTTACGTAAGTACAACACAGGGTCTTACACGAATATGTTTTATTTAAAAAAAACATAAGCACGAACGCCCGAAAGATGTCTGGTAAAATTTAAAATGTGTCGTTAAAAACAGTATCATAAAATTTGCAATCAAGCGTTTTCTTACAGGTTTATTGTGGCGGCCATATCGGATGAAAAATCAAACATATTTTTTATGTTAATTCATTTCTGTTTACCTTCTAATATAGGCTATAAGAAACGGGAGAAGGTTTATTTGAAACAGAGTTTGCACGCAAAATTTAAAAATTCATGTCAGAGAGGAAAATGGGGTACTCTCACTTAAATGCGGAAAACAACCGGGGTGTCACTAATGACGTAATGTTTGCATAATCGCATGAGAAAATAAACATTCTGCTTCCTGTTTTGAGCATTTTTTTCTTTCTTTTTTATGATTTAACCTGAATACACAAGGTTTTGTTAGAAATTGTTAAGTATCAACGTGCCTCCATAGAAACGTGCGAAATCTGTCGAAATGCAATGTATAAATATCTGCTATATAGTTGTTTTATACACAGACAAGTCCAAGCTTTCTTCCTATATCGAAATAAATCGTATATCTTTCCGATGCATGACAACATGATCTTTTAACATAATAAGACATTGTGTGGACAAAACAACACACGCTTTTAACATAACAGCACATCGTATAGACAAGTGTACACGCTTCTCAGACAAGATAACCCATCTTTTAACAAAATAAACTAGCCTTTGACAACATAAGCTATGGCGTTCCATAATTCACCATTCTAATGTGGTGGTTTGTTGTTGGTTGTTCTTTGTGTGGCCTTGTGACTGCTTGCAGCGGGGCTTTATTTCATGTTTTGTCATGTCTGCTATATTATTATTGTGTTAAGTGGATCCTATCCAGCATTGGGATTACCTTGTTGGGGAAGAGGAAGCTGGTTTCTTTGGTCGGTGGCTGGTGTACTGTCTGCCATGGATTTGTTAGTTCTTCCTCTTGGTACCATTGGTAGGCTATGATCTTAGACTGTGGCTATTCCTGGACAGCTATACTATTTTGGTAGAACTCCCGTTCCTGATGCTCATACATCATATCATAATCGGATTTTGATTAACGTGCAGGTACAGGGGCAACATCCACATCAGTGGGCCCCCTTCCAGATAGCTGGCTTGCTGCATGCATGGCAGATCTCACACCAGATCTCCAGGTACGTCTATCATGAGGGTTGATAGCCGAGAGCTTCCACTCTCTGCAATCCCTCTCTGTAAGCTGCTTTCATGTCATCTTGGGCCTCCCAGGCCCACGCTTTCCATCAACCCGTATAGTCTGTATGTCAAAGGCTGTCAAAGGCTGTCTTGACTGCACCATTGGAACGTTCCACATGTCCATACCATCGGAGTCTTCTCTCCTTCAGAATGAGGTCCAGATCCTCAATGCCAAGCCGCACAAGTAGCTCACTGGACCTGGTGGTGACATTGTCTTGCGGTCTGACATTGCAGATCTGTCTGATCATTGCCCTGTCGTTTCGCTGCAGACGCTGGAGGTTTGGCTTTGTCAATGGCCAAGTCTCACTGGCATGGAGCATTGCGCTCCGCACATAAGGGCTGTACACACGGCCACGTGTTTTGAAAGAGAGGTGGCGTGAAGAGAGAACTGGTAGCAGATCCTTGAACTTCTTCCAGGCAGTTTTCACACCTGTTGTGGTTGAAAGTTCACAGCCACCTGCTGCTGAGAGCATGTCTCCTAAGTAGCAAAAGGAAGTTACCACCTCAAAAGTTGATTCTTTCGGACACTCTCTGAACCTCAAACTTTTTCTATCCACTCTTCTGCCACAAACACTCCTACACCAGCAGTGCCTTTGTCGTTTCCTGACCAGTAGAGCTTGTACCTGGTGTCCTTGCCCTTGATTGTGCAGCAGTTGCCACCATGATATCTGGTCTCTTGAATGCAGCAGACATCCACTTTCCTGCGGGATAGTGTTTCCACTACCTCGCAAACTCTTCCTCTCAGGGTGTTCACATTGAGTGTTCCCACCCTGAATTTCCTCAGGTGCTTGCTTGATTCGCCACAATGGCCCAACCTTGCCTCCCAGACCTAACAGGAGGCCAAGCCAGAGACGTTATCAACAGAACTTGTCTGTTGGCACCGCCTAACTCTTAATTCTATTCTTGTGTTTGCCACGAAAGATTTTGGAACAACTGTTTTTATGGAATTGCCTGTCTTAGCTGACATCCCAACTCAGTTCTTTTACGGCATGTGAGCATGCACGCCATTCCCGCACTCGGGCAGTGTGCTTTGCCGTTGTCCCTATAAAGAAAGGATCCTCCGCCAAACCACAATAGCTAGAACACCAAGCCATCGGTCTGTAGATGATTGCTGCCTACTCTGCCACCCAGGTTGTGGCAGCCTCGTAAAACCCTGAAGGTGGGGAGGCAACTGTGATAGAGGGCAGCCTCACATTCCCACACTCATGTTGAGTGTCACAGCTGGATGCAGTTTTACCTCATATCCAGGTAGATGCTATCTACCAATATTCAACCTCGAATTTTCTTCATTCTGGAGAAAAAATATATTTTTTGTGGGTTTTTTACCATATTTAGACATGGCAAACATTTTAGGGAACAAAGCTTGACCATTTGACAAAACCCTGAATACCTTTTTGACAGAAGCCTCCTGATGGAATTTGGTTAAAAAAAAAAAGCAGTTTCATGCGAGATGGAGAAGTCATTAAATGTCATGAATTTTATACATGTATATAGCCAGAGGCAGATAATCCCCAGGATATAACATTTGAGTGTAATTAAAGGGTTTTTCCTTCTTTGATCACATATTGTAAGTTACAGAGGGAGAGGGAATATGTAATATTAACTCACAGTTATTTTCAGAGACATTTCAGTTTTATTTGGGCATAAAGGAACAAAACATGCATACAAAAAAGCTAATAAATATACATGTACACAGAGGCTTGTTGGTCATTTAGAAATAACTATACATCAACAATTAGAAACAAGTTCTTTATATATAACAAGGCAAGCCGTAGAGCATATGAATAAGGAGAAACAAGGCTCACTTTCAACAAGAGCTCCGCCAAGCGGGGCATTATAAGCCCGTGGCAAGTAATAAGATGTAGCACAAAAACTGGCTCCTGTATAATTCAGTACTCCGGATATAAACTGTAAGTGGAATTACAAAAAAAAAAAATAAATAAATAAAAAAAATTCATTGGGGCATATCTCTGCTGATATTTGGTGAATTGTAACTTAAGAGTCCAAGTTGGCCCAGAAATTAAGGAAGAAGTGACTTCTCCCTCCTGGGAAAATAGGGAGGTTTGCTGCTTCTAGGGAGAAGTGCTTTCTGACGGCGGACACGCACAGAAGCATGGCTATATTATAAGCTCATAGGCGCCTTTGGCTGATTTGTTTTTCCTATACTTCAATATCGGACCAAACAATAACAAAACAAAATAAACAACCAAAAAAAAAAAAAAAAAAAAAAAAATGCAAGAAATTTTTTTGTAAACCTTTAACTTATTTAATATTGATTTTATTTTTGTTCTTCAAGGGAGCCAAATCAGAAGAGTATTAAAAAAAAAAAAAAAAATCCAAAAAGAATTATGTATTTATAAAGATTTAATAATGGCAACCTTTCCTTGCAAATCTAATAAAAGAAGATGTTAAAAAAACAAAAAACTAATATCTTGCCCATATGACCAAAATTTTAGTTATTTGCAAAAATTATACCTATTATAAAATAAAATTTGCACACTATTACCTCTAAACCATATGCTGCAAAAAGTTTACAAAAACTTTCAAAGGGGCATAAATCTGCAAATATTTGGTGCACTGTAACCTCGAAATAATATGTGCTGCTCCACATCATCATGTAACTATTTCTGAAGTTTCAGCTTGATCGAATGTAAACTATAGGAGGATTTAGCCGGAAACAAAAAATTAATAGAAATTTTCAACGGGGTTTAACTCTGCTAATATATGTTGGACTGTAACCTTGAAATAATATGCGCTGCTCCACATCATGGTCTTGCGCTGTTCCACATCATGGTCTAACTACAAATCAAATTTCTGCTTGATAGGATGTAAACTGTAGGAGGATTTAGCCGGAAAAGTTTACTGAAATTTTCAAAGGGGCATAACTCTACTAATATTTGGTGGACTGTAACCACAAAACAATATGCGCTGCTCAACAACATGGTCTAACTGTACATGAAGTTTCAGCTTGATTGGATGTAAACTGTAGGAGGATTTAGCCAGAAACGAAAAATTAATAGAAATTTTCAAAGGGGTATAACTCTGCTAATATTTGGTGGCCTGTAACCTTGAAACAATATTCGCTGCTCCACATCATGGTCTAACTACAAATCAAGTTTCAGCTTGATCGAATGTAAACTGTAGGAGGAGTTAGCCGGAAACGAAAAGTCTACTGAAATTTTCAAAGGGGTATAACTCTGCTAATATTTGGTGGACTGTAACCTTGAAACAATATGCACTGCTCCACATCATAGTCTAACTATACATTGAGTTTCAGCTTGATTGGATGTAAAATGTAGGAGTTAACCAGAAATGAAAAGTTTACAGAAATTTTCTAAGGGGCATAACTCTGCAAACATTTGGTGGACTGTAACCCCGAAACAATATGCACTGCGACACATCATGGTCTAACTATATACCAAGTTTCAGCTTGATTGGATGTAAACTGTAGGAGGAGTTAGCCGGAAACGAAAAAGTTTACGGACGGACACCATACCCCGTAACATAATATGTCCCGTTTTTCAAACAGGCGTATAAAAAGGAAACATTTCTGTGCTTGCTGTTTCCAGCGGTCCTGGATTTGCAGCTATGCTAGTTTCTCTTCACATGCACCATAATCAACATAACTATTCAGCCACTTTACAGGCTTTCCAGTAATATTAGAGTTAAATCTAAAGATATTTTTACCAAATGTTAGGGCTAAAATCAAGAGTATTAGGGACAATTTGGTAAAAAAGTTTGTGTGATTATAAGAAATGCCCACATGGTTATTATAATTCTAGCTTAAAATTTTTGAAGGAAAACATTTCCAAATTATAAGGCTTTCCTTGATGGTGTGTTTTTCCTACACACCAAGCCCCTTCGAGAAAGGGATATATTCTAGAGTCGCCCCCTTTTCAGAAGGGAGGCAAAACAACTGATGGAGTTGCCTCCCCTGACAGTTACCCATTCCCCTTAACAATAAAGATCTTAACCAGTCTTCACTTGCAGAAGAGATAAGAATTTTTTGTTATGGAGTTTTATGGCCCAGTCAACACTAGTAAGGTCATGTGGAATTTACCTAACCACACTGTTCCTGGTCAGAATTAGTCCTCTAAGCAGTTAACCAGTGCTTGTACACATTCTTTTGCCAGAAAACTGACATCTTCCCTTCTTGAATCGGCAGAAGGGTGATAAGAGGTAAGAGATTGCTGGCTTTTCTACTGAAGTACACAATATGATATTAGACTGAAACAGGAAACAAACAACAAAATAGCTCTGTATTAACACTTAATATCTGGACAGACATGGCTGAGTAGACTTAATGAGCAAACAGAACAGACACAGATCAAACTGCGTTGTCTACTAAGCAATCACATTTGTGACACGTATTTCCAGGTTGTCAAATGGATGTTCATTTTTTCTTTTTTCAGAGTGAGTATGGTAAAGAGTAAGTATCCAGGGCCTAGTTGTTCAAAACTAATGATGTCATTAGTTAACGATTCGTTAAAATTTACATCAAGTGATACATAAATACACTGAAATTTTTTGCTGAAAAAATATCAGAATATTGTATATTGAATCTGCTAAAACAGTTAACGAAATGACCCTTAACGAGCTCGTTAAGCTAATGACGCTTTGAACAACTGGGCCCTGATCTTTAGAATAATATTAGTACTTATTTTCAAAATCGGACTGCTAGAAAACCTATCCGTAAAAAGCCTAAATAATGGGTACAGACAGGTTTGAGCAAACAGTATAGACCCAGATCAGACCCCTCACAATGCAGCATCTGATCAGGGTCTACACTGTTTGCCACTAATCCAGCACTATTTCAGATACATCAACAGACTATAAAATAGATCACTTTTCAAATTTTAGGACAAATATGGTAAGGAGTTAAGGTGTCCCAATACTTTGGGTCAATACAGGTAGTTCCTTTACTCATGATCAGTGTTTCCTTATTTGTCTCCATTTCTTTGTTTCTTACATTTCAAAACATGAATCTGGCTCTGAGGTTATAAAACTTTTTTCATGCTCAACTCAGCTGAGATTGAAATTTTCTCTGCTAATAAACAAGAAAATGCAATCAATAGTTGGCATTTTCATATTTATTAGCAGAGAAATGTTCATGCTCAGGTATATTTTGCAAGAAAAAAATTTGCAATTGTTAGTGATTTGAGATTTATTAGCAGGGCAAAACTATTGCTCAGCTAACAGGAAAACAGTTTTATAACTACAGGGCCTTGTTACCATATTAACACCTTAACTCCTCACCACACTTGTCCTAAACCTTGATGAAGTCCATATTGTGTCCAAATATTTAGCGTAAATATGTTAGCAGAAAATTGTTTCAGACAATAGAAGAAATGCAAAAATCTAAACCTTAAAATGCCAAATTTAAACATGAACTGACAACCTTTTAATCATTTGTCTCAGAAAACAGGGCTTTCTCAGAAAACCTAAGAAAAATATCACAAATTTATCACCTGTTAATTTCATGGAACATATTCTGAAGGTTAAATCATTTTGCATTCATACAAATGAGCCAGAGCACGACAAAACCTACAACAAGAGGCCCAGGGCCACTCACCTGAGTGACATAACCACTGCAGATATGCAGATGTTATGCAACATTTTTCCAATCCTGTCATCGCAACTAATGAAAAGATCATCATTTAAGCAGTTCTTAATTTTGAAGAAGAATATATATGGCATGCAAGTCAATGGAGCGTGATCATTTGAACAAACTCTAAATGGCGGCCAGCTTGGATTTACGATCAGCATGATTTTAGCTATTTTTGATCTACGAGTCACCCAAATGCTTCCTACCAAGTTTCGAGATTTTCAAGATGGCTGCCATGGTGGCCATCTTGGATATCCGATTGGCACGAATTTAGCTATTTTTGATCTACGAGTCACCCCAATGTCTCCTACCAAGTTTGGAGTCAATTGGCCTTTCGGTGCAGGAGAAGAAGATAAATACAGATTTTCAAGATGGTGTCCATGGTGGCCATCTGGGATTTTGGATCAGAACGATTTTAGCTATTTTTGATCTACAAGTCACCCTGATGCTTCCTACTAAGTTTCGAGTCAAGTGACTTTTGGGTTTAGGAGAAGAAGCGAAAAATAGATTTTCAAGATAGCCGCCATGGCGGCCATCTTGGATTTACGATTGGCATGATTTTAGCTATTTTTGATCTACAAATCACCCAAATGCTTCCTACCAAGTTTCGAGTCAACTGGCCTTTCGGTTCAGGAGAAGAAGCGAAAAATAGATTTTCAAGATGGCTACCATGGCGCCCATACTGGTTTTACGATCGGCACGATTTTAGCTATTTTTGCTCTATAAGTCACCCCTGATGCTTCCTACCAAGTTTGGAGTCATCTCGCCTTTCTGTTCAGAAGAAGCGAAAAATAGATTTTCACATCTTGGATTTCCGATAGGCATGATTTTAGCTATTTTTGATCTATATGTCACCCCAATGCTTCCTACCAAGTTTGGAGTCAATTGGCTTCTGGGTTTAGGAGTAGAAGGGAAAAATAGATGGCCATGGCGGCCATCTTGGATTTCCGATTTGCACGATTTTAGCTACTTTTGATCTACAAGTCACCCTGATGCTTCCTAGCAAGTTTGGAGTCAATTGGACAATCGATTCAGGAGAAGAAGCGAAAAATAGATTTTCAAGATGGCGGCCATGGCAGCCATATTGGGATTTCCGATCGGAAGGATTTTAGCTATTTTTGATCTACAAGTCATCCCAATGCTTCCTACCAAGTATCAAGTCTATTGGCCCAGGGATGTAGGAGGAGTAGGCTTTTAAATCAATTGTTGACGCCGCACACCGCACGACGGACATTGACTGACCACAATAGCTCACCATGAGCACTTCGTGCTCAGGTGAGCTAATAAGCCTGGTCACCCACACAGGATATGACAAGGGTTCTTGTTTATCCTCTTTGGTTAGCCTACTGGTTGCTGAAGGCCCATGCTATCAGCGAAGACTGATGTGGCATCTTGGCTAATTGTACTAGTCTTGTAGGTTTTGTCATGCACTGGCTCAAATAATTTTTAGCTATGTGGTCCAATATTCATATAAATAATTTTCAACTTTGTGAAATCTACACAGCAAACACTGAATAAAACTATACTTGAGCAGTGGATGAGTAAAACAATATAAATCCTGATCAGACTGCATTCCGTGGCATCTGATCTGGCTTTACATCATTTGCTCCGGCCTGTCTGTCACAATACTCTGGGAACATATATCACGACTGCTTGTTAGTTGTGGCATACAGAGCTGTAGGTATGAGGGGTATCCAGATTAATAAAACTTGCTTGATATTTTTCATACTTTTCCACAAAAAAAAACATAAAGGGCCTCACTGAAGGCACTTCTACTGTCAGAGTACCTACAGCATAATGTTTTCATTTATGAGAAATAGTAAAAACATTCTTTGCTGAATAAAAATGTTATACACAGACTGGTACAGATACATGATTTTATTTAAAACCATAGAACAAATACCATAACATTAAATAAGTTATTAACATAAACATTTCATATCATATACCATAGTTACCATAAGTATTGGAACATCTCAACTACATACCATTCTTGTCATGATCTTTTAAAGAGCCCATTACACTGCCACTTGATGTGTCTAAACTATTATGGGCTGGGTGGTTAACAATATAGACACTGATTAGCCACCACTTTCTGCAGCATTTGATCTGGGTCTGCACTGTTTGCACAGGCCTGTCTGACCCAATACTTAGGGTTATTAGGGTAGTGAGCAAATATAGGAGAAAAACTAATGTATTTACTTTAACATTCAGACAGGTATGCCTAAAAACTAGGGCAGAGCCGAATCAAACCATACAAGCAGTTTTATCAGGCATGCATAATTTTTTAGCCAACCTTAGCATACCATATTTGCTCTAGGTATTCTTGCACCTTAATTCATTTTAGTTCCTGCTGCTATCTCTACTAACTGATGGATGTGCGGTAACCATTTTAGACTCAGATCAGATGCTGCAAAATGAAGCATCTGATCTGGGTCTACACAGTTTGCTCAGGCCTGTCTGTCTGAATACTTAGGAGTAAATGTGGAATACGTAGGGTAAATACGGTATGTTATCATCAGGTAGCCATGCGTGTTCGGTTTTGAGGACGAGTACATTCAGGCATTATTCTGTCTGAATTTGCAGGGTATTATAAACATTATCCTGTACAGAACAGCCAAGATATAGACCAGGCATATATCTGTGTAATAAGATCAAGATATTAACTATCCCCTCATTATATTTGAGCCACACTATGAAAAATTGAAATGTTGGGGTTATATGTCTGACTGAGTCGGCGATGATCAAACCCTCGACCTGATCACCACTCGGATCAGACTGCGTCACCAAGGCCAGCTGGGGTTTTACGACACAGCCTGTGAAGCCACGTGGTTTGATAAGGGCCTTTCTTCTATGTCATAGTAAAACAGTATCTAAAGATTCTGTAAGTGGACAGTGGATGCCAGGTCAGACTGACTGGACCTTCTCTGTCCATGCATGCCCCCAAAACATCTTGTCTCATCGTGTGGCTCATATTTTATGTCCATTTAATTGCATTGTTAAAAAGTACAATTTAACCATTAAAGCACCAAGCAATATTTGTGGCAGACAACATTCATATATATATATATATATATATATATATATATTATGGTCGAACCTCAGTGGCTAAAACGTCTTTGGCACTACTGAGGGTTAATCAGAGCTAAGGTCAGGAGACAAATGAGAATATTATTATTATTAGGGATATCTTTTTGATCTTCTATAGAATAATGGTATGCTGAGTGTACTCATTAGAATCACCTCAATAAGGCAGTTCTAATGAGTACATACAACATACAATTTCATGACAAAATGAGAAAATTTCTCTAAATACTTGTTGGCTTGAGCTATTGGGAGATATATATATAGTGAAGATACCCAGGAAATGCCACAATCATGAAGCACAGCCTTTCCGTGGCACCAAAAGAAGAAGTGAGGAAAATATAAATACATAATACACTTCAACCTCTTTATAACACGGTTCGATATAACACAGTTTTGGATGTAACATGGTTCAAAGATGGATCCAAAAAATGTATAGATTATATTGAAAAATGACCATAAATGGTCATCTTTCAATATAATCTATACATTTTTGTTTGGATATAACACGGTTGTTTAACTAACACGGTTTATGCTATGGACCCCTACAATAGTGTTATAAAGAGGTTGTGGTGTAATTACAAACCATGCACAAAAGAAAGAAGAACTGCCTTGGAACTGTAAATGTCAAGCTGTGTTTTGTCTCAAAAAAAATAGAAGAAGAAAAAAAAAAAGATAAAAATGCTGTCTTCTGCAGTTGTGATTGGCACTTTAAGGGTTAATATTAGAAACACAACAAAGCTTTACATATATAAATTAATGGCTATCACATGTCAGATCATAGCAAGGGGAGCTGATACACTTGGTAGATTTTCTGCCATTTTTACAAAGGGAGACAAGTTTTGTGATTTCCTGTTTGCTTTCCCCTTCTGAAAATATGTCTACTCTAAAAGCAGAGAATCTGTTGCTTTTAGTGTAGACCCATTTCAAAAAGCTCAAAAGGGTCTACTCTTAAAGCAGACAATTTGCTGTCCTAAGGTTCTGAAAAGGGATATACTCTAAAAGCACAAAAAATGCTCCTATGGGGAAAAATTCTTTCCTTTTAGAGTAGAACCATTTTCAGAGAGGGGGCTAAAGAAATTTGACAACTGCTTCCCTTGAAAGTGTATCCCCTCCATTAAGCTGTAACATTCTCTGGGCAAATTCAGCTGATGGTGAATTGATTATATTTGTTTTATTTTACCCAGAAAATTGTTCATTTCTTCGATGAAAATTTCAAAAAAAAAAAAAAAAAAAAAAAAGTCAAATCCCATTGTCTGGGGAAAAAAAAGAAATACATTTCAAAATGGTGCCTGCTAATTATTAAATTTAACCCTAAATGCTAACGGTTAAAAAGGCTATTTTTAAATGTCACCAAGTAAAATTGCATTACACTGATTATTACAGTTTGAAAAACTGACTTAGTGTATTTACTCTAAGTATTCCAACAGACTCCTGCAAGTTTAAACCCAGATCAGATACAGCAGAAAGTGGTGTCTGATCACGGTATAAACTGCTTGCCATTATTCCAGCTATTTTCAGGCACATCACCAGGTAGTCAAATGGACTTTCTCAAATTTTGGAACAAGTATGGCAAGGAGGTTAAGTGTCGGAATATTTGGGGTATATACAGAATATACACATGATGATGGTTTGGTGTTTTACCCTACTTCCCTTTCAACATTATTTCAGTCACTGACTAGGTTTATCAGGAAAGAATATCACATTAATCCAAAGAATTCTTTTACATATCCCAAGTAAATATTTTTCGCAGTAAGAGAAAATTTTTCCTTGGATACTCTATTTTTTTGTTTGTGTTGAGGTTTTACAGCCCAGTCAACCCAATGGGGTCTGGTCGAGTGCAGTCAGTTTACCTAACCACATTTTTACTGGGCAGGCTTAGTCTTTTAGGCGGTTAACCTGTGGTGTGTACATTCTTTCGCCAGAAATGGGATATGTAAAAGAATTCTTGGATTTATATTATTTAAGTCATATCAAGATAAAGAATAAAATCAATGAAACAAAAAATGAAGGAAATGACCAGATTTTAATGCTGGGCCACTGACAATGTGACCTAACACACATTGTGAACATTACATCTCTGCTAACACATACCAATGTACCTGTCAAAGGGAAAGGTCAGTAGTTGGGTTGGTCTATACACAAAAAATAGTGTCTAGACTAATAATAAATAAACAAATGAGCTGGAATGTGACAATATGGTAGTTACAGTATATTTAAAGCATGGTGTGAAGGCCTAGATCAGTCTGTGCATTCATGCAGTCTGATCAGAGCTTTCTAGCTTTTTCACTTTCTACAGTACTAGAGGCGTTCAACTTATAATGAAACATATTTCAACACGCCCTTTCATCGCCAGATGTGCTATTATAGAAATTCTACTGCATCTAGCAATAAGTAGATGTTGTCAAAGACATATGTGAAGTTGTATGGAAGTTGTATTAAAATTGCATTTTTGCCAGCACTTCTTGGAATGCTTGTCTGTTTTTAACTTTGAAACCTATATATCTAATGTAATGAGAGTCAATATTGTCCGTATGAATAAATGACGATCTGGGCCAAGTTGTTCAAAGTGTCGTTAGCTTAACGAGCTCGTTAAGGGTCTTTTCGTTAACTGTTTTAGCAGATTCAATATACAATATGCTGATATTTTTTGCTGAAAAAATGTGAGTAGCTACTCACATTTTTTCAGCAAAAAATTTCAGCATATTTGCATATCACTCGATGTAAATTTTAACATATCGTTAACTAATGACATTGTTAGCTTTGAACAACTGGGCCCAGGGGTTTGAAAGCAATTATTCTGAATGTCTACCTAGTTCAGGCTTCATAAATTATATGTGGATATTTTCACATTATTTCCATTGCTTTGCCCAAGTACTGGGTCCAGTTGTTCAAAGCGCCGTTAGCTTAACGAGCTCGTTAAGGGTCATTTCGTTAACTGTTTTAGCAGATTCAATACACAATATTCTGATATTTTTCGCTGAAAAAATGTGAGTAGCTTTTGCAATGCAAAAGCTACTCACATTTTTTCAGCAAAAAATTTCAGCATATTTGCATATCACTCGATGTAAATTTTAACGAATCGTTAACTAACGATGTCGTTAGCTTTGAACAACTGGGCCCTGGACAATATCTATTTTACATATAAGCGAAATCTCTGCCTTGTACTTTTTTTAATGTCTGTATCTTCTATGGCTTTCTTGTCAAAAATGATTAAAAAGTGGCAATGCTTTTACATAATATATAGACAATAATGTGATACATTAGAATAAAATTACCCGCATTACATCAGTTATCATTGTTTAACTAATGCCATTATCCCAAGTTTTTCCTGGCAGAGTACTTAAATACTCTTTTGTAGTGTGCATACCTGACTAGCAAAGGCCTGAAAGATGCCTGTCATTTTTGTAATGTACCTTTCACGATTTGTTTAAAATGATTTAAAAGCAGCAAAAATGAGCAGTATCAAGTTCACGAAGTCTACATTGATAACCTGCAAAATGACAGAAAATGTCTTTGAATCTAAATGGCTGATAATTTTGCTTATAATACAATTTTCCTTTCTAATTTTCTGACATATTCTGATTAACTCAGAGTGGATGCAAATGTCAAAACAAGTTAAAAAATATACAGTTAAAAAATATACATATGTAGTTCTATTTTTAGAATATCCGAACTTAGATATTTTTAAAATTACCATTTTTACCCTCTCCACAAAAAATTACATGGCAGAAATTTGCTTGACATCAAAACCTGAATCTGAAGGTTGGTCTGTATGACAAAACAACCAGTCTGTGAGAATAAGCTTTGTATTCCAGTAACACATTTTTGTTATAAAAACTAGGGTTTGACTTAGTTTCATTATAAGCTGAACAACTCTTATATCTAAGAATCCTGTAAGTTGACAGTGAAGGCTATGAGCAGGTTGAGCAGATATGTACATAGCTCTAATTAAGAGGTGCTATCCACCTATCATTTTTGTTCTTTCTTCTCAAATACATATGTTGTGGGTACTTATTAGAAGTGCCTAACATATATTTTTGTGGAGAAATAAGAAAAATATCAATACAATTTGGCTGAAAAAAGCACCTTATCTGTAGCTATGTATTTTGTAGGTTGGTCTGGGCCTTTCGTGACCACATATGCTATAAAACACCTTTCTAAGCTTGCAGCTCAAATAAATAAATAAATAAATAAATAAACTATAGATTTATTATAATAAATCTTCCTGAAATAACACATTTGTAAGATGCTCTTACAGGCTACACATTTAGTCACTACTGACCACCATTCCAAAGGATGGTTACTGAAGTTCAACAAGAGGGCAAAGATGGCCCTGTATCACTCACCTGATTACCAGACAAGTTTCGAGGCAATCGGTCTTTCGGTTCAAGAAAAGTTCAATACAGATTTTCAAGATGGTGGCCATCTTGGATTTCCAATCGGAATGATTTTAGCTACTGTTGCTCTACAAGTCACCTCTATACTTCCAATGAAGTTTCGAGTCAACTGGCCTTTTGGCTGAGGATAAAGAAGTTCATTATAGATTTTCAACATGGCTGCTAGGGCAACCATCTTGGATTTCCAATCAGAATGATTTTAGCTATTTTTTACCTACGTCACCCGATACTACCTATCAATTGGCCTTTCAGTTCAGAAAAAGTTCACAGATTTTCAAGACGGCGACTGTGGCAGCCATATTGGATTTCTGATCAGAACAAATTTAGCTATTTTGATCTAGAAGTCACCCAGATACTTGCTACCAAATTTCCAGTAAATTGGCCTTTCGGTTCAGGAGAAGAAGCACAAAATAGATTTCCAAGATGGCCACCATAGCGGCCATCTTGGATTTCCAATCAGAATGATTTTAGCTAATTTTGATCTACAAATAACCCTAATGCTTTCTATCAAGTTTCAAGTCAATTAACCTTT
Source organism: Anodontia alba (assembly GCA_964016985.1). Classification (NCBI taxonomy): domain Eukaryota; kingdom Metazoa; phylum Mollusca; class Bivalvia; order Lucinida; family Lucinidae; genus Anodontia; species Anodontia alba. Next base: position 51,057,953 of record OZ024821.1, read on the forward strand.
TGGTTCAGGAGAAGAAGCACAAAATAGATTTCCATGATAGCAGCCATGGAGGCCATCTTTGATTTCCCATTGGAATGATTTTAACTATTTTTTATCTACAAGTCACCCTGATGCTTCCTACCAAGTTTCGAGTCAATTTGCTTTTGGTTCAGAAGAAGAAGCCAAAAATAGACTTTCAAGATGGCGGCCATCTTGGATTTCCAATCGGAATGATTTGAGCTATTTTTGATCTACAAGTCATCCCGATACTTCCTATCAAGTTTCAAGTCAATTTGCCTTTCAGTTCAGGAGAAGAAGCAAAAAATAGAGTTTCAAGATGGTGGCCATCTTGGATTTCCGGTCGGAACGATTATAGCTATTTTTGAACTGCAAGTCACCTCTATGCTTCCTACCAAGTTTCAAGTAAACTGGCCTTTTGGTTTAGAAGAAGCGAAAAATAGATTTTCAAGATGGCGGTCAATTTGACAATCACCTCTTTTCCTGGGCAGGCTTAGTCCTCTGAGCAGTTAAACAGTACTTGTGCACATTCTATCACCAGAACTGTACCGAAAAGGTTAACAAAAACTTTTATATAAAATTTCTGAATGTGTGACCTTCACCTAAATGTTAATTAGGGGGTGTTTTTGTCATGAATCGGATAAAACTATAGACCATTATCTAATACCAATCCAAGCATAATCTTTATACATGCAGCACTTCAGCAGATGCCACATTCTGCAGCATCTGACCTGGGTCTACACTGTTTGTCGAGGCATGTCTGTCCAAATATGTAGGGTAAATGTGGTACTTTCAGGGCCTAGTTGTTCAAAGCGTCGTTAGCTTAATGAACTCGTTAAGGGTCATTTCGTTAACTATTTAAGCAGATTCAATATACAGTATTCTGATATTTTTTGCTGAAAAAAATGTGAGTAGCTTTTGCACTGCAAAAGCTACTCACATTTTTTCAGCAAAAAATTTCAGCATATTTGCGTATCACTTGATGTAAATTTTAACGAATCGTTAACTAACGATGTTGTTAGCTTTGAACAACTGGGCCCTGATATTAAAGATTCTTAATAAGCAAATTCAGTGCTTATTTACAACTTAAGCAAGTTGTGAATAAGCGCTGAACACTTATTATGAATCTTGCACTAAATCTTGCCAATATCTACATGAAAACATTGTTTCAATCAAATCCATGAAATATAAGTGATGTTACTCTGTGGAAACCTCTTAAAACTACTATCTGACATTGATGGTTTGAGCTACAGTATTACCGACAACACTGTTCAGGATATTTAAGCTAGTCAGTTAACATACTCACACTTTTCCTGGGCATACTTAGTCCTCTTAGCAGTTAACTAATAATTGTGTACATACTTGTGCCAGTAACTTGAATCAGCAGACGGGAAGGGAAGAGGTAAGAGATTGCTGGCTTTCCAACCAAAGTTCTTTATGTCTGTTAGATACAAACTCCAACTATTAGAAGCCAATATATGGAGACTATCTATATTCAGTGGCCCAGATGCACTTTATAGATTTCCTGCCATGTTTTAAGAGGGAGACAGCTTCTGTGACATACTGCTTGCTTTTCTGCACACCAACCCCTTCTGAAAACGGGTCTACTCTAAAAGGAAAGAATTTGCTCCCATGAAAGAATTTGCTCCCATGGGGAGCAAATTCTTTCCTTTTAGAGTAGACCCATTTTCAGAAGGGAGGCAAAACAACTTTGACAGAGTTGCCTCCCCTGAATGTGTATCCATTTCCAACAATGATACAAAAGTATTCAAAAGAAATAAATAGTTAATGGATTTCTACAGTTATGTTACCTTCACTGAACACAATAGTAAATGATCTAAAAATTCTAAAGATCCTAAAACTTGTACAATCATTTACAATTAATGTAGCAAAAAAAAAATACTGAAATGACCCCAAATTTCTGTATAGATGCCTTACCAATGGTACATTTTCAGTCAACAGCTTCACTGGGATACAGATTAATACAAGTCGTCTGACTTTCTTCTGAATCCCATTTGTATAAATTGTCTATGTTTGTCTTAGTCTATCTTGTAATATGGAATTTATACAAATAAAATATTGTTTAAATCAACACTTCTCTAGCCAAAAAAAAAAAAATGTTTTATTTTACAATGATATCATTTACCTCCAGATAACAATAAAATACACTTTAACTAAAAAACTAGAGCAAGTGCCCAGAGGGTCACAAATACCCCCGGCCGGCGCCACTTCTTAATTATAAAATGTTTTAAAGTTAACGACAATGATATAAGGCAAAATACAGTTAACAATGTCAGTCTCTGAGTGACATTGATCTATCATCCCAAGTACAACTTTTCTCGAATAAATAGTTTTGAAAACATTAAGCAAATTTGCTGGACCATAAAATATAGGTTACTGACCTACATATACTTGAGAAGTTAATTTGAATAATGTTAATCTATTAAATAATCTAAAAGATATTAAGCAAAATTGCTAGCCCATGATATATATGTCATGCTGATTTATATTTACTTTGAGGTCAAAGTTTGGGTCACACTGTGTCATTATATGTAAATATGACACTTAGATATCAGATAGTGAGACATATAAGACAAAATCACAGGGCTATGAAATATAGGTCACATAATCCCAAAATATGATAGTAATACATCAAGTCGTCTTCAAGATGTAACATAAAATCACTGGCTCATGAAATATGTCACAGTGACCTACATTGCTTTTAGGTGAACTGTTGGATCATACTGATTCATTATCCAAAATAATGATGTTCATACATCAAATAACATTCAAGACATAAGGCAAAATTACTGGACCATGAAATATAGGTCATGGTGACCTACATTTGTTATGATGTCAATTGTGGTGGCACATAGAACCAATACTCCAAGTATCACATTAATCCAGAAAATAGTCAAGACATAAGGCAAAATCCCTGAAGCATGCAAATAAGGTCAAAATGACCTTGACCTTATTACACTGAATACTGATGTGATAAACATGTCTGATGCCCATCCTTCTTTATTTAGAAGTTGTTTGTATAAACAAACTGCAACAGACTACTTTATTGAGGCATTAATCCATGAAATAGTCTTCAAAATATAAGGCAAAATCACTGGAGCATGAAAATAAGGTCACAATGACCTTGACCTTATTACACTGAATATTGATGTGTTAAACATGTCTGATGCTCATCCTTCTTTAAAACTGCAATATACTACTTTATTGGGGTGTTCTAGATTTCGACCTCTAGCTCTGCCCTGGGGCATGATCAGGGGTTCATAGAAGTAGAATTTAAAAGAACCTTTCTAGGTACCCCTATACCAAGTATGGAAAGTTTTTGATCAGTGACTGCAGAGTTATAAGAAATCAAAGAACTTCGAAGTAAAACTTGGTTATAGAAAGGGTAAATAGACGGAATCATGGATGGACAGACAAAACAACGGACAGAACGACAGATGGACAGACAAACGGAACCGACGAAAACTATATACTCCTTTGGCAAACTTCATATGCTGGGGGTATAATAATTTGATCTTAACCCTGGTCTTCTGAACCTGGATATACCCTATCTTTGCAAACAGTGCAGATCCAGATCACTTGGCTTCTAAGAAGCCAACTGATCTGGATCTGTGCTGTTCGCCATTCAGTATGCAAATTTGTATCAACAATCTGGAGAGAGTAATTTGATTGGCTGACAATTAGAAGTGGGCATGGCATCTTCATTTATTCAACATGACAAAGTTAAGACTTAATAACTGTCAATGCTAATTCATTACAGCTATTCCCTTCAATGTGGATGTTAAGCTTAATTCTTAAATGTGCCAGTAGTCTTCAGCTCTAGATAAGAGGGATACCTAGATTGATATTTTTTCTCATTTCTCCACGAAGCAAAACTGTGCCCACTCATTGGAATTACCTTCGGGTGGCAAATCCGATCAGTTATACATTTTTGGAGAAGTAAGAAAAACATCTGTGTTTTTTGAGTAGATAAATAAAAACGTTATATAATACCCAGCCAATCGTGTCTGGGTAGATAACTGTCAAATATTGCCGAAATTTGCCCATTAGTAATTCTAATCCAGATCTACTTCATATAAATGCATGTATCAAGTTTGGTTAAAATCCCTTGATAATTACTGAAGTTATCGTCCGGAAATGAAAATATGGACATGTCTTAGATAGATAACTCCGTCAAAATTTGACGAAGTTTACTCATTAGCAATCCAAAACCAGATCTCCACAATATCAATGCACATACCAAATCCACTGGAGTTTACTCAAGTTATCATCCAGAAACGAAATATGGACGGATGGATGTACAACTGACGAACAAACAGACATACGTATGTCCAGCATGAAACCATAATACCCCGCCACTATCATGTGACTGGGCATAAAAAGCATCTTATCTACAGCTTAAAGTTTAACAGCGGGTTTCACTACATCAATCCTGTACAGCACTGAAAGAACTACAAGCTTTAGCATAACTCCGGATACAGAGTTTTTTTTCAGTCAAAAAAGTCCTGATACTTACGTTATCTCTCCACAAAAGTATATGATGTGGTACTAATTAGAAGAAACTTGCTCAGGTGCTTCTAATGAGTACACACAACATATGTTTTTGAGGAGAAATAAGAAAAGCATGTGGATACCCTCTCTTATCTGGAGCTATGCTTTAGTCTTCTTTGTGTCTTTAGCTTGGTTCAATTATTTGAACAGACGGTTGGGATGTGGATTGTGATGACTGCAGTATTTGTAACTGTAGGTTAATAAAGTCGGTTGACAACAAGAATTAACCCTTGCCATGTATAAATTAAGATGCCAAGCCCACTTCTCATTTTCAGCCAATCTGATTACTTGATCCTGGTTGTTGATACGATAAATCCACATACTTAATGACAAATGGTGTAGATCCAGATCAGCTGGCTTCTTGAAGGCAAGGGCATATTCGGGTTCAGCCGGACCATGGTTAATAACAGCATGGACAATATTCCATTGAGCCCTAATATACCTAAAACTTCTGACAGCATTATTATTATTCCCAAATCGTAAGTGGACTTGGGACATTTTTACAAAAGATAAATCTTGCAACTTCCTGTTTTGCTTTTCTGCACATAAGGCCCCTTCTGGAAAGGGGTCCACTCTAAAATAGAAGAATTCACTCCAAGATTCTTTCCTTTCAGAGTAGACCCCTTTCCAGAAGGAGAACGAAAACATCTCTGACAGTTACCCACCCCTACCTCCAACGTATATCTATTCCTTAATTTTAAATTTCAAAAACAAGTTTTTTTTTTGTATTTTTTTTTCCTTTTTGAACTTTAAATGTTTTACTTTTAATACATTAAGCTGCTGTTTTACTGGATATGTTATCATAATAGTAGGACATGTACAGTTCCAGATAAGACAGGGTATCAGGTTGATATTTTCCTTAATTCACTATGAAAACATATGTTCTGGGTACTCATTCTAAGTGTGTTGGCGAGCCAAGGCACTTCTAATGAGTACCACAAAATATGTTTTCATGGAGAATTAAGTAAAATATGGTTGAAAATCTGGAGCTATTATACCTGATTTATGACTAGTGAATCAGTACACAGCTACAGTAAAACTAGTATCCATGAAATGAACAGTTCTGGGTTGAGGTTAACCCTCAAAGCGCCAATCACAACAACAGCATTACAAAGGGCCCAGAGGACCCTAATTCGCTCACGTGAGTGTCACTGTCTCCAACCATCATCAGTTACTTCAACAATTTAATGCAACATAGTATATTCTAATAATAATAATAATAATAATAATAATAATCGACTTTATTTATAGAGGGTAACACATTTAGTAATCTAGTACTAATCTTCCATGTGGCCCTCTTTTTTCCTGGGTAGAAACCAGTACTAAGCAATGTGGATAAAGTCTCTTGTTCAAGGAAACAACACTTGCAGTTAGTGGGGATCGAACCCGGTACCTCTCGATCTCGAGTCCGACACTTTACCACTGCACCACAGCGCTCCACATTCTAAAAGACTATCATCTTCTCTTCATAGGACTCTCTATGCTTTAACAGACAGTCATCTAAAAAAACATTTCTGCCGACTTATTTCAAAATCTGGCTAGTAGTTTTAAAGGAAATGCTTATTTGCCACTTATTTGTCTATGTAAAATGCCATTTTTGACCCCAGGGATCTAATTTGAACAATCTTGGTAAAGGTCTACTAGATAATGCTACAAACCAAATTTGGTAGCCTTAGTCCTAATGGTTTCCGACAAGAAGATTTTTCAAGACTATATATTAAGTCTATGAAAAAACAAGTGACCCCCTGGCAGGGGCCATTTATGACCCCAGGGCTAAAATTTGAACAATCTTGAAATAAGGCCACTAGATAAAGCTACCTACTAAATTTGGAAGCCCTAGGCCTAACGGTTTCTGACAAGAAGATAAGCCCCGCCCCTTGATAGCCATGCTTTTGATGAATCATGATGGCTTGAACAATCTTGGTAGAGGATCACCAAAGGAACATTTCTGCAGTATAATATTGAAATCGGTCTGGTGATTTCTGACAAGATTTTTAAATTTTTCTATATAGATAAATAGGGAAAATAAGCCCTGCCTCTAGCGACCATGTTTTTTGATGAATCATGAGGGCTTGAACAATCTTGGTAGAGGGTCATTAAAAGAATATTTCTGCCAAGTAATATTGAAATCCATCCAGTAGTTTCTGACCAGAAGATTTTTAAAATTTTCTATATAGATATACAGGGAAAATAAGCCTCGCCCCCTGGCAGCCATGTTTTTTGATGAATTATGGTGGCCTGAACAATCTTGGTAGAGGGTCACCCATTCCTGCCAAGTAATATTGAAATCGGTCCAGTGGTTTCCGACAAGAAGATTTTTAAAGTTTTCTATATAGATATATAGGGAAAATAAGCCCCTCCCCCTTGCAGCCATGTTTTTGGACGAATCAAGACGGCTTGAACAATCTTGGTAGAGGGTCACTAAAAAAACATTGCTGCCAAGTTATATTGAAATCGGTCCAGTGGTTTCTGACAAGAAGATTTTTAAAGTTTTCTATATAGGTATATATAGGGAAAATAAGCCCCGCCCCCTGGCGGCCATGTTTTTTGACGAATCATGACGGCCTGAACAATCTTATAAGAGGGTCACCAAAGGAACATTCCTGCCATGTAAAATTGAAATCAGGCCAGTGGTTTCTGACAAGAAGATTTTTAAAGTTTTCTATATAGATACACAGGGAAAATAAGTCCCAGCCCCTAGCGGCCATGTTTTGGACGAATTATGACAGCTTGAACAATCTTGGTAGAGGGTCACTAAAAAATATATAGGGAAAATAAGCACCCCCCGCCCCCACCCCCCCAACCCACTCACACACACACACATTGGCCGCCATGTTTTTTGATGAATCATGATGGTGTGAACAATCTTGGTAGATGATCACCAAAGGAACATTTCTGCCAAATTATATTGAAATTGGTTCAGTGGTTTCTGACAAGAAAATTTTTAAAGTTTTTTTTTGTTTTCCTTCTGGATGCCATGGCAACCAGAGTTCTGCTTAGATTCCAATTCTTTGAACAACTTTCAGTTAGTACCTTCCAAGGATCATTCCTGTGAAGTTTGGTTCAAACTGGCCCAGTGGACTAGGAGGAGATGTCAACTGTTGACAGAGGATGGACGGACGACGAACGATGGACGGAGTACTGGCCTATCAGAATAGCTCACTAAACACTACATGCTCAGGTGAGCTAATGATTTTTTATAATTTCTCTGGAAAAAAAAATAGGGAAATAAGGCTTGACATATCATAAGACTCATCTGCCCAGCAGAAATGTCACATTTCATATGAAATGTCCAGCCTTATTTTCTCTGAAAAATAAAATGGACTGTGAATTTTTTTGGCATTTTAAGGGTTAAATAATATAACTTGTGACTATGTGTTAGGTATCTATTACAATGCCACAAATTTGAGCCGTATTCAATCTTATTACAGCACATATCCCTATAAGCACACAGTCAAGCAATTACTTGGCTTCAGATTGCTGTTAGTGTAATATTATCTCCTGCTTTATAATAGCATATGTTGTGGGTACTCATCTAAACTGCCTCACTAAGTCAAGACAATTCAAATGAGTACCCACAAGATATGCTTTCACAAACTTTTTAAGGTAATTCAAATGAGTATCCACAATATATGCTTTTATAAAGAAAATCAGAACACATATCACATAAGCATCATTAAATACACCCGTCAGAAAGTCCTCTGCTCATATTCCTTTAAAGTGTGCTCTTCATAGGAAGATATTTTACTACATTTTTTTTCCAATAATTTAAAAAAAAAAACTAAAGTGCACAGTGTAGTCATTAGGTAGAATATGGTATGTAAGTTGTTTTTTTTTGTTGTTTTTTTTTCTCTAGATTATTATTATACTTTTCTCATTTTTTTTAAAATTCTCCATCCAGAAATTGACTAACTTTATTTTCACAAATCTATAGAGCCTGACATTGTAAACAAGAGGACCATGATGGTCCTATATCGCTCACCTGACCAAACAGATTTGCATATTTACTGTTGAAGTTTCAGCCAAGTTCACTGCTCTAGGATTTTTATATAAACTTTATAGCATTAACCACCCCCACCCCCCTCCACCACACCCCCGGCCATGTTTTTTTACAAATCTTGACAACTTGAACTGAATCTTAAAAGAGGGTTACTAAAGGAACATTTCTGCCAAGTTATATTGAAATTGGTCCAGTGGTTTAAAAAGTTTTATATAGCTATAAAGCCCTACGCCCTAACGGCCATGTTTTTTGACGAATCATGACAGCTTGAACAAACTTGGTAGAGGGTCACCAAAGGAACATTCCTGCCAAGTTATATTGAAATCTGTTCAGTGCTTTCTGACAAGAAGATTTTTAAAGTTTTCTATTTAGATATATAGGGAAAACAAGAAGATTTTTTTTCAAGTTTTCTATATAGATATATAGGAAAAATAAGCCCCACCCCCCTTGCAGCCATATTTTTTGACGAATCATGATGGCTTGAACAACCTTGGAAGAGGGTGACCAAAGACACATTCCTTCCAAGTAATATTGAAATCGGTCCATTGGTTTCTGCCAAGAAGGTTTTTAAAGTTTTCTATATAGATACATATATAGGGAAAATAAGCCCTGCCCCCTGGCGGCCATGTTTTTTGACAAATCCAAACGGCTTGAATAATCTTGGTAGAGGATCACCAAAAGAACATTTCTGCAAAATTATATAGAAATCGGTCCAGTGGTTTGGGACAAGATGATTTTTACATTTTTCTATATATAGGGAAAATAAGCCCTGCCCCCTGGCGGCCATGTTTTTTGACAAATCCAAATGACTCGAACAATCTTGGTAGAGGATCACTAAAGGAACATTTCTACAAATTATATGGAAATTGGTCCAGTGGTTCTGACAAGAAGATTTTTAAAGTTTTCTATATAGATATATAGGGAAAATATGCCCCACCCCCTGGCAGCCATGTTTTTTGACGAATCCAAATGGCTTGAACAATCTTGGTAGAGGATCACCAAAGGAACATTTTTGCAAAATTATATTGAAGTCGGTCTAGTGGTTTCGGACAAGAAGATTTTTAAAGTTTTCTATATAGATATATAGGGAAAATAAGCCCTGCCCTCTGATGGCCATGTTTTTTGACGAATCCAAATGGCTTGAACAATCTTGGTAGAGGATCACCAAAGGAACATTTCTGCAAAATTATATGGAAATCGGTCCAGTGGTTTCGGACAAGAAGATTTTTTACATTTTTCAATATAGATACACTGGGAAAATAAGCCCCGCCCCCTGGCGGCCATGTTTTTTGACTAATCGAAATGGCTCGAACAATCTTGGTAGAGGATCACCAAAGGAACACTTCTGCAAAATTATATGGAAATAGGTCCAGTGGTTTCTGACAAGAAGATTTTTAAAGTTTTCTATATAGATCTATAGGGAAATTAAGCCCCGCCCCCTGGCGGCCATGTTTTTTGACGAATCCAAATGGCTTGAACAATCTTGGTAGAGGATCACTAAAGGAACATTTTTGCAAAATTATATTGAAATCGGTCCAGTGGTTTCTGACAAAAAGATTTTAAAAGTTTTCTATATAGATATATAGGGAAAATAAGCCCCGCCCCCTGGCGGCCATGTTTTTTGACTAATCGAAATGGCCTGAACAATCTTGGTAGAGGATCACCAAAGGAACATTTCTGCAAAATTATATGGAAATCAGTCCTGTGGTTTCTGTCAAGAAGATTTTTAAAGTTTTCTATATAGCAGGGCTCTGGAAATTTTGAAATCTGAATCGGTCCAGCCGATGACGATGACGTCATCAATGAGCCCATTTCCAAAAAAAAAAATATGTGTATATCACCCTGTCACGAAAACTAATGACAATTGGCAGTCCTATAACTCCTTTTAAATAATACACCTCAACACCGTTATATGACAGAAGTCCAGGTACAACGAGCATGATCAAAGCTGGCGTCATCAATAAATACAATCAGGTATGTAAAAAGAAAGAAAAAAAAAGAAAAAAAAAAAAAAAGAAAAAACGGTTTTGTTGTTATTTCCACCTCCGCAGGGTTTTCCTAAACTATTTATAAACAACTGATTCCCGTCTTGTATAAGCGCGAAGACGGCGGGAAACAGGAGAGACGGAACGAAACGACTTTCATGGACCTAATTGGGTCTAATAAAAAAGGCCTGCGCCACGGGCGGTTTTGCAGTTTTCAGTGTTTCAAGATTTGATCAGATTGCTTAAATTTAGCACAAGTGGTGCATTACTTATTTTTACCGTGAAATCTACCTTGAATTATACTCGCGTGTTACGGCAATCAACAACAAAAAAAAAAAAAGAAAAGAAGAAGCAATCAATAATACCCAGATCAGACGCCGTCGTATGCGACGTCTGATCAGGACGTACACGGTTTGGGAATTCATTTATCGAATCTGGGACCGACAAACCGTGTTGATCTAAACAAAAAAGAAGAGGAAGAAAACGGGTGCGTTCAAGCGGTGCATTCTTTTATCACTCTCAGTAAAGCGACCTTTGATCTTTTGGACACGCCGACTGCACCTGGATGTTTTGCAGTCTCAGTGTATTCACACGTGTCACACAAACGGATTAATTATCAGACTACCGTTACTGATGATTCGTGTTAATCGCTTGTTTACCGCACAAAGGTCAGTGAAGTGTTGATTTTTTGACAATGTTTGGATAATGACGTAATTAATTTGTGCTGCGGGTAGGTTGCCGTTATTCAGCTGTCTCTCCAATATACATGTCAAATGACCGTTTAGAGCCTTTTAACTACCATAATATCGCATTTAAAAGGTGCGCGGACGTTGTCAATTTGGAAAGACTTGAACGTTTGTGATTTTTTAGACATCATTGATTTGTGAAAATTGGTTGGTTTGGGAAAAATGGGGTTCAAGGCACAAACCTGTTGGACCGATATATTAGCGTTTTGGGGTGTTTGAAATCGGTCCAGAATTCTTAATTTCGGTCCAGACCGGCTATTTTTCCGGTTTTCCCGAGCCCTGCTATATAGATATATAGGGAAAATAAGCCCCGCCCCCTAGCGGCCATGTTTTTTGACGAATCCAAATGGCTTGAACAATCTTGGTAGAGGATCATCAAAGGAACATTTCTGCAAAATTACATTGAAATCGGTCCAGTGGTTTCTGACAAGAAGATTTTTAAAGTTTTCTATACAGATACATAGGGAAAATAAGCCCCGCTCCCTGGCGGCCATGTTTTTTGACAAATCCAAATGGCTTGACCAATCTTGGTAGAGGATCACCAAAGGAACATTTCTGCAAAATTACATTGAAATCGGTCCAGTGGTTTCTGACAAGAAGATTTTTAAAGTTTTCTATATAGATACATAGGGAAAATAAGCCCCGCCCCCTGGCGGCCATGTTTCTTGACGAATCCGAATGGCTTGAACAATCTTGGTAGAGGATCACCAAAGGAACATTCCTGCAAAATTATATTGAAATCGGTCCAGTGGTTTCTGACAAGAAGATTTTTTAAGTTTTTAGTTAAAAAATCTATTTTTAGCTCCTGTGACCTAGATATGCAATGGACCGGAACCATTTGAACAACTTTGAAAGAGGACCAGCCAAGGATCATTCCTGTGAAGTTTGGTCAAAATCCAATCAGTGGTTTAGGAGATGTTGTTTAAAGATTGTGGACGGACGAACGGACGGACGAACATACGGACGACGACGACGACGACAGACGGTGAGTGATCACAAAAGCTCACCTTGAGCTTTCAGCTCAGGTGAGCTAAATAATCTGACATTTTCTTTCCACAAAAGAGAATCTCCAAATAGTAAATAATTTTCAAGCATATGCGACCAGTATAGACAAATCAGTCTGCACATCTGGGCCATCTAATCACTGTCTACAATGCTAGGATAACATACAAACTTCAAATATTTTATGTTGTATATGTAGACTCTGATCAGACAGCTGAACTGGATCTATACACATAACCTATGCCATAAAGTAATTTTTACTACTATTATTTTTTAAAGTCAGATTTTCTAAACTCACAGAATGGAACTTTGTAATTCAGTTTTCTGGAATACTAACTTTTTGTAGTCTGGTTTTCTAAGCTTACAGACTGGAACTCTATTTTTTTTTTTTTTTTTGTACTAAAGTTTTCTTAACTTACAGACTGGGACTCTAAATTTCTGAAGTCAGGCTTTCTGAACTTACAGACTTGAACTCTTATTTTTTGTAGTCATGCCCTGAGGTTATAAAACTTTTTTTTTAAGCTCAACACAGCTGAGATGGCATCTTCATATTTTATTAGCAGGGAAATTTTCATGCTCAGCTATGTTTAGCAACAAAGAATTTGCAGTTGTTAGTAATTTGAGACTTCATGCTCAGCTGAGCATGAAAAAAGTTTTACCTGTATAACTCCGGGCTAGGTTTTCTAGACACATAAATTGGGCTCTATTTTTTTGTTATCAGGTTTTCTGAACTTACAGGCTGTAATTCTAGATTTTTTTAGGTCATGTTTTCTTAACTCACAAACTGGAACTCTATTTTCTGTGATCAGGTTTGCTAACTGACAAAATGGAACTAATTTTTCACAGCTTCTGTAGGTTGATTACTAGGTTCACTGTTTTTCTGAGACTCGGGAACAGTTTTCTCTGCTTTTGAAGTGGACACAGTCTGTGCCTGTGCAGCTAAGGTGGGAGGAGGTGTAACTTGCTTGATGATTAATTCTGGGCCTCCACCATAGATATTATACAGAAACTGCCACATTTCTCCAGAGAGCTGTCCATGATCAGAATTGTTTCTCACAACATGTTGTCCATTCTTCATAATACTGATACCTTTGTTTTCTATGGCACCTGGTGGAACTGTAAAAGACATACCATATTAATCCTAAATGTTGGTACACCTTAACTCATTATCATATTTGTCGTAAAAATTGAACAAGTCCATTTTACTATGTAAAAAATGCTGGACTGTGGCAAACAGTATAGATCCTGATTAGACAATGCATCAGAGACAGATCTCTGAGTATATGTGACGTGCACAGATTCAGATCATCCAACACAACTGCAAGTCTTAACACAGCCTTATCAGGATCTATGTTCACTATAGTATCCAAAGATTCTGTAAGTGGACACTGAAGGCCCTCATCAGAAGGTGATTGTTTGAAACTGAATTTTACAGCCCAGTCAACAATGTTAGGGTCATGTCGAGCCAAGCAGTTAACCTACTAAGAATTTTCCTGGCAGGCTTAGTCCTCTAAGTAGTTAACCAGTACTTGTGCACATACTTTCACAAGTAACTAACAATTGCATTCGTTGAATCAGCGGAATGGGGAGAATGACTGCAGAAATAATTTGATGATCAATGTCAATGAAAGTTATGTGGCCAAAAGTTATGTGGCCGAGCTGGGATTTGAACTACTGACCCCTGGCTCTGCAGGCAGACATGTTACTGACTGCATTATAAAGCCTGGCCAGAGAGGGATCTGAACCTTCACTGTTCAAGAGGGGTAACTGCCAGATGAGCCTCGCAAAGCAAACAAGTATCTTTCAGCTGCCTGAAACACTGCCTGAAAGACATTGGCTTGCTTGGCAAGGTCCATCTGACAGTAATATGCCTGAAAGATATCTGTTTGCTTGGTGAGGCTCATCTGCAAAACATGTGCCTGAGGCATATGCCTGAAAGACATCTGTTTGCTTGGCAAGGTTCATCTGACAGTAATATGCCTGAAAGATGTATGTTTGCTTGGTGAGGCTCATCTGCAAAACATGTGCCTGAGGCATATGCCTGAAAGACATCTGTTTGCTTGGCAAGGTTCATCTGACAGTAATATGCCTGAAAGATATCTGTTTGCTTGGTGAGGCTCATCTGCAACCCATATGACTGAAAGCCATCTGTTTGCTTGTCAAGGCTCATTTGCAAAGTGTATGCCTGAAATGCATGTTTGCTTGGCAAGGTTCATCTACAAGGCATATGCCTGAAAGACACTTGTTTGTTTGGCAAGGCTCATCTGCAAGGTGTATGCCTGAAAGGCATCTGTTTGCTTGGCAGGGTTCATCTACAAGGCATATGCCTGAAAGACACTTGTTTGTTTGGCAAGGCTCATCTGCAAGGCATATGCCTGAAAGGCATCCTTTTTGCTTGGCAAGGTTCATTTGATAAGCATATGCCTGTAAGACATCTGTTTGCTTGGCAAGGCTCATCTGCCAGAAACCACTCTATTTACCTTTTTACAGGCTATATTAATAACTCTAAATATGGGAACATATTCCATCCTACCATAGCTCCCATAAAACTTTTAAACCATGTTGATTTGACAAAAATACCGGCACACAGTGTAGACTCTGATCAGTTGCAAGGTTCTGCCCCACTGATCAGGGTCTACACTGTTTTCTGAGGCATTATTGTCAGCATATTAACAGTAAATATGGTATACATAATAATT
Source organism: Anodontia alba (assembly GCA_964016985.1). Taxonomy (NCBI): domain Eukaryota; kingdom Metazoa; phylum Mollusca; class Bivalvia; order Lucinida; family Lucinidae; genus Anodontia; species Anodontia alba. The sequence continues at coordinate 51,072,954 of OZ024821.1, forward strand.
CTAACTAATAATCCCATCCTATCATTGTTCCAGTAAATCTTTCAAGCATTGCTGATTTGATCATAAATTTATGTGTCATTAAATTACTGGTTGAATGGAAAACAGCATAAATCTAGGAACAAGTTTGACACTTCATGCAAATTGTCCCTAGACAATATTTACAAAATTAAATGTCAACCCTGTTTCCTGGAAAAAAATGAGAAAATATAATCAATTTGTTGTCTGCTGATAGATTGATTGTTTTAGAGTTTAACGACACATCAACCCTTGTGGGTCATTTTGTGTCATCTCCCAGAGAAAGGGAGCAAAGAGACAGTAGAGAAGACAAAAAGGGACAGGGGAGAAAGAGGAAAATGAAGGAAAGTGAAGAAACAAGTGTAGTATAAGTTTCATTGAAGTATGACCACAAACATAAAAGTTATTAAACAAAATGCATTTTAATTTTTACAGTCACAGAATCACGCAGTCAAGGAATCATGGAATGATGGAAGGACATGGCAAATCCAGTATAGCCCCACTTTTTTTTCAAAGTGGGGCTATAATAAAAACATTCCCCCTCTACCCTTACCTGCTGCAAGGATAGCAGGCCTTGCCCAACTGTAAGCCAATATCAGTTGGACACCCCAGTGACGAAAGATACACGATACCTTTGCCTAACCCAACCACCCCCAGTGTTGTCTGCTGAATTAGCCCAGAGAGTGGTAAAGGTTTAAGACAAAGACTTACCATCTGTTTTTCCTCTTACGAAATTCTCCCACTCCTTAAACCATGACATACTAATGGCATAAATCACACTGGGGTTGTCCTCTTCTTTAAACTTCTCATTTAGCTAGAAACAGGAAATTAAATAGGTCATGTCATTTGAAACAAGAAATGTCAATAAGCAGTGCTTATTAGATACCCCCTGCACAGAAACTGTATCGCTGTATTAAGTGAAAAATACTTATCACCATTTACCCTGCCAAGGATTGCACAAAGGTGGTCTGTTTGCCTCACCACTGTCTAATGATGATAATTATCATCATTGGATTTTTGATTAACGTGCAGGTACAGGGGCAACATCCACATCAGTGGGCCCCCTACCAGGTAGCTGGCTTGCTGCACACATGACAGATCTCACACCAGATCTCAAGCTATATCTATCATGAGGGTCGATAGCCGAGAGCTTCCACTCTCTGCAATCCCACTCTGTCAGCTGCTTCCATGTCATCTTAGGCCTCCCAGGCCCACGCTTTCCATCAACCTGTATGTCACAGGCTGTCTTGACTGCACCATTGGAGCGTTCCAAAGACCATACCAGCGGAGCCTTCTCTCCTTCAGAATGAGGTCCAAATCCTCAAAGGAAAAGTACATAAAAAAATAAGCATGTTCGAAAATAAAGAGCATGATTGGCTGAGTAATTTGGTGAAGAACTTATGAAAACGGTATGTAAATAAGAAAATTATTGGATTTAAAAATTCTAGAAAATGCTGTTATGGTAGCCGCCATTTTTGTGAGTAAGTGACGTCATAACCACCTAATTAAATATGCATTAATTGAATATATCATGTCTGAAACAATGTTTTGTTGTTGTCTAGCTGTAAATGTGTTCATTCAAAAAATGTCAACTAATTCACATAAGTAGAATATTCCTATCAACAGGCGATTTTTATTTGTGTCTAAAAAAATTAAATATCTAATTCATAAATATTCAAAATGGTGGGGCCCATGCTCAGGGTTATATAAAATATAAAATACAATATCTTTCTTATTTCTTATAAACCGATTTTGATCAAATTTGCTCCAAAATCTTGTTTTTTAGAACTTAATAATTTCATATATTTTTGCACAGTTTATTTCACAATTAAATCTCAACGTTTCGGCTGATTAAAGCCTTTTTCAAGAGAGTTAAGGTATTTAAAATGGTTGACAGTATTGATAAGAAGATGGTGTAGCATTGAAAGAACTTAACTCTCTTGAAAAAGGCTTTAATCAGCCGAAACTTTGAGATTTAATTGTGAAATAAACTGTGCAAAAATATATGTGTAAAAAATACTGTGCGCTCATGAGATTAATAATTTCAGACATACATTGTATTTAGTGGGCATTTTCCTTCAATGCCAAGCTGCGCATGTAGCTCACTGGACCTGCTGGTGACAATGTCTTGCAGCTTGACATTGCAGATCTGTCTGATCATTGCCCTGTCATTCCACTGCAGAAGTTGGAGCTTTGACTTTTTTCAATGGCCAAGTCTCACTGGCATGGAGCATCGTGCCCTGCACACAAGAGCTATGCATATGGCTACATATCTTGAAAGAGAGCTGGTGGGAAGAGAGAACTGGTAGCAGCTCCTTGAACTTCTTCAACGCAGTTTTCACACTTGTTTTGGGTGAAAGCTCACAGCCACCGGCTGCTGAGAGCATGTCTCCTAGGTAGCAAAAGAAAGCTACCACCTCAAGCTTGTCAGGTCCGACTTGGACTTCCCTGTTTGGTCTGCTGTCCAAGGGGCATGCAGTTCCCTGGCACCATGTACATTTGTAATCAGGGTCCTTTTTCAAGCACTTGAGCCCACTGCATTTCTTGTGCACCCTGTATTAGCAGCTGTTGCAGAAGATGCTATTGCTGCCCACTCCAGTGCGACAGACAGCGCATGGAAACACCTGAACTCTGAAGGAGCTCCAGGCCCGTACCGCAGATAATGATCTTCGTCTTTCCTGCATTTACTCTCAGTCCTTTCTCCTCCATTGCTTCTTTCCAAGTCAAGAGCCTCCTGACACATTCCTCGAGCGATTCAGCGATGATAACAAGGTCACCGGCATAGAGGTCTTTCAAGAAGACCCCAGAGGGGAACTTGCATGACAAGGCTTCAAGCACAATGATGAAGAGCAGCGGGCTGAGTACCGAGCCTTGGTGAACACCGACTTTCACTTCAAACTCTTCACTGTACCCCTCCCCAACATGGACACGGCTCCACGCATTGGCATACATTCCCTGCACCAGTCGCACAATCCATTCCTCCACATCAAGTTTTCTCAGCGTCCACCAGATGTCCTTCTGAGGCACTCGATCAAATGCCTTCTCTACGACTACGAAAACCATGTAGCCTCTCTTGTTGGCAGCTAGATACTTCTCTTGCAGCTGCCTGACAACAAAGATTGTGTCAGTGCCTCTGCCTGGGACAAAACCAAACTGGGAATCGTGAACTGACACCAACTGTCTGATGAGGCCGTCCACAATCCTCTCAAAGACTTTCATGACCTGCCCTGTCAGCTTAAGACCAAGGTAGTTGCCCCTTTCCAATGCATCCCCCTTACCCATGCAGAGGCAGACAATGAAACTCTGCTCCCAGTTGGAGGGTACCTTGCCATCCCAAATGATCACAGCTGCGAGGTCACGGATCATGTAGGTACCCGTGTCACTGGCTGCCCATATCATCTCCACCACTATGCCTGATGAGCCCGGTTCGTCAGACAGGTGGTCTGGGTCTCAGTCAAACTCAATGTTGAGAAGCCTTTGGTAGTGCTCTAACCAGGCCTTCTGCTTTGTCTTCGCTCATTGACATCTCCCCTGCATCATTCTTCACCAGTTTGTCGCCAACAACATCAGCGTTCTTTCTTCTAAACTGGTTAGCAAGATGGTAGACTTCTGAAGGCCTGAGGTCAATATTCTCGTAGACCTTCTTGTCAGCTTCTTGATGAGCATGGGCCTGCATGTCTGGCAAAGTGTTTGGCTGCATTGTATGATGCCCTAGTGCCTTTACTAGTCTTCAAGGCTTTGAAAGCTTTCCGCTTGGCAGCAATGGCCTTTTCCACGTGTTCATTCCACCACCAGGTTCCACGACGCCAACGGTGGGGCTGAGTTGTGCCACACACCTCCTCAGTTGTTATAAGCAGGCCAGTCTTGACATTGTCCCAGAAGATATCCTCAGTGGCAGCATCAGCTACACCTGCAGATGTACTAACATGCAAGTTATAGACCACCTGGAAATGATTGCTCATCTGAGAGTCTTTAAGCTTCCAATCTTTAAGGCGAGGGGTGAACTTGCTCTTGGATTTTGGTGACACATCAATCCTCATGTCACATACAAGAAGTTGATGTTTCAGGGCTACTTCCTTGCCATGGATCACTTTTACATCTGTGACAAGTTTGCGCATGGTCCTACGGAAAAGGATGACATTTATCTGCGTGGTTGCGTTTCCTGAATCGTATGTGATGAGATGGCTGTCACGTTTCTTAAAACATATTCCCAAGATGCAGGTCGTATGCTAGGGCATACTCTAGGGTTCTCTCACACTCAACATCTGGTTCCGGCCTGCCATACCCCATCCAACCATGCACTTTCCTGTATCCAGTGCCTGCACAGCCTACATGGCCCTTCCAATCTCCTCATGGGATCAGAAATTCAGATCCTGGGATACTGGCAGTCACAGCACGCAGCTGATCAAAGAACAGGTCCTTAACCTCATCACTTAATGAGAATATGAAAAATATCAACAAGATATACAGCTGAACATAACTGACACATAGCTCCGGATAAGAAACTTTTCCAACCCAAAGCATGGATTTGTTTCTTATTTCTGATTTCAAAACATATGTTGAAGATACTCATTAGAAGAGCCTCAGCAAGGAAATAAGAAACATATTGACCTGATACTCCCTCTACCTCTTCTCTGGGACTATGTGACATAGCTGAAAACGGCATTTTATCTAAAGTTATGATATAGGCCTTTTCTGCCACTAATGCACTCTACAGAATTCACCATACTGTGTAAAAGAGACAATATTTTCTCAGATACTATCAAAGAAAGCACTGACCATATTGTGCTGATGCAGACTGAGCTATGCATTTCCTATCTGTTTGCATCAAAAAGAGCAGTTGTTTCTCATAAGGAAACTACACCATGGGAAAGGTACCTTCCAGGCAAATGGGAACATTAACGACCTAGATCAGCCACACAATCTGACAAAGGACTATGCTATACATCAATATATTTTACAGTATCTAATGATTCTGAAATTAAACACTGAAGGTCCTAATCAGGCTGTGTGGGTGTGCAAGTTGATCTGTCTACACTGGTAACGTACACATTCTTTTCTACCTGCAGAGGCTAAACCTATCAAGAGAAACTACTCACCTTAATAAAAGAGTCTATTTCATCTCTCTGTCTCTGTCTCAACAACTCATACTCTCTCTGACATGTTGAACACTTGAATAAGTTGTTGCATGCTGGTCCACCACCAAACCTAACATAAATATATCATAAGTATTGGTGCAGGCAGAATTGAGCAAACAGAGCAGACCCAGATCAGTTGCTGGAAATCATGACATCTGATCTGTAGGGTCTTCAGTGTTTGCTCTCATCCTGCTGTTTTCAGCCATGTCAACTGTCAGTGAAATGGGTTTGTTCGAGTGTTAGGACAAGTATGGTAAGAGGTTCAGGTTTTGTTTATTTGGGTGCTTATTTACCCGTTTTAGTCTGGAGACCCCTAAAAGGGTAACTGGCAAACAGTGCAGACCCAGATCAGAAGCCGCAGAATGTGACGTCTGATCAGGGTCTCCACTGTATTCTGCGGCATCTGATCAGTGTCTCCACTGTCTGCAAATAGTTCAACCATTTTTCTCTAGGAATATCTAAATCACATAGCCTGGCATATCTAAAATCGAAATAAGAATCTTCCAATATATAGGGTGGGGGAAGTCATTCAGTCTATAATGGATTAATGACACATCAACCCTTGATGGTCATTTTTATGTTGTCTCACAGAGAAAGGGAGAAAAGGCACAGAAGAACTGAAATATGTACATATGAGAGAAATGAGAAAACTAGAACAGGATGAATGATAAATCAAAAGACACTTCAGAAATAGAAGAAAAATTAATATACCCCATTCAACCACTTGCTGCAAGTACATATATTTAATCAAAACTCCTACAAAAACTGAGCAGTGTTCGACAGGCAAATATGTTGCTTGTGACGACAATATTCTGCCACCTTTTTTTATAAAGTGAGAAACCTTGTATAGACAGGAAACTGCCTCCCTAGTTTCTAAAGCCTTTCAAACCTGGAGGTGGGGCATAGGGGGGTGGGGCCAAATTATTTTCTTTAAGAGTAGCCCCTAATTATAAGGGAGGTAAATATTTCCAAGTAAAGAGTTATTTTCTTTTGGAGATGTATCCATTCTTCTTAATGCTAAGCACTTTGGGTAACATTTTCAGCAGACGATGTCTTGAAATATTTTTCTTATTTTTCCCAAAAAAACAGGATTTGGCATTTCATGCAAATATGCCCAGAGAATGGTAAAGGTTAAACTCCAATGTGCTGAATTTTAAGTATCAGCAGATAACATTTTATAATGTGATTTTACCCTGGAAATAGGTATTAAAATTTATTCAAACAATTTTTCAATGAAATACAATTCCCTATTTTCTTGAGAAAAAAAAACAAAAAAAAACAAAAAAAAAAAACGAATTTACCATCTGTTCCTATTACCCAAAAGAGTGCCAAATGTTAATCCATGTGTCTGTTTTGTTCCAGGTATCACTGATTATGATACTGCAAAATATACTGGTAAAAACAAGGGCTGTATCACTATTAAGCAGGAAGATCTGGGTTTGTTATATGACATATCTGAAGAAAAAATGCTTGCTTTTATCTCATATGCCGACAACAGCAACCTAGATCAGTCTGATTATTCACGCAATCTGACCAAGGTTATAAAGAATTTTCTCCATGAAAACATATTTTGTGGGTATTCATCAGAAGTTCCCAAGTGAGGTGCTTCTAGAGTACTCACAATATGTAATTCCATGAAGAAATATGAAAATATGTTTTGACTGAAAAAAAAGCCTTGAGTGATATGCTTTGAGCATCCTGTTTGCATAACATACCTGAATTGATTACAAAAAAATGTAGCAAGATTTTACAAGGCTACTTTGTTAATTTTGCAACACAATACATTTTGTTGCACTCACTATAATTGCCAAGCCAATACAATTTCAATGAGTAACCACAAAATATGTTAAACATAAAAATAACAAATATATGAGCCAGTACACAACAAAACCTACAGTAAGAGTTGTGCACCCAGCAAAGACTCAGATCAGCCTGGGCATCCGCCCAGTCTGATCAGAGTCTTGGCTGTCCACATGAAGAAAGACTGGGTCCTTAGCTACCCAAAGACTCTGATCAGACTGGGCAGATACCTAGGCTGATCTTGGCGCACATCCATTTTATTGGTATTGTCATGTGCTGGCTCATATTATCTTCTGACCACTCACTTTATTGGGATATGTAAACAGTGCACATAGCATATTAAGATGAATATCTTCTTACTTCTCCATTGAAATGTATGTTATAGGTACATATCAGAATGTGTGGTGTGACTACCTATGTTGTGTAAGAGGTACCTCTAATAAGTACCCACAACATATGTTTTTTAGAAGAAATAAGAAAAATATCTGGGCCCAGTTGTTCAAAGAGGTGTTAGCTTAACGAGCTCATTAGTGGTCAAAATGTTAACTGTTCTAGTAAGTACAATATCTAATTCAAAGGTATTTTTGCTGAAAAATGTGAAATGCAAAAGTTACTCACAATTTTTTTCAGCAAAAATATTAGCATATATGCGATATTTAATGATCAAAGTTTTAACAATACGTTAACTAACGATATCGTTAGTTTCGAAAAACTGGACCCTGAATTTTTTCATTCAAAAGTGCCTTATCTAGAGCTGTAAGGATACCTGTCATGCAGAAACTCCCACATTGACTGAGTCATAGGCTCAACAAGCTGGTCTATATTATCCACTTTAATTGGTGGTACTCCTGAAAAAAAAAACAACAAAAAACAACAGCAAATAACATACCGGTAACCTGTTAGAAAATTTAAATATCTACAAAACAAACAGACTAGTCAATCTAATGACCTCCAATATTAAACTCTAGGTAGTTTATCAATTATTAACTTTTATCCAAAATAAAAACATCTTAACCATTATTCTGGCCTGCAAATCCATACTCTAAATCCACTATTATTTGTCTCGGCCAACGAGAATAATAGTTCAAAATAGCAATATTGTACCTACCCTAAATATTGGTTAACCTTAACTACTTACCATATTCATCCTAAAAATAGAAGAAATCCATTTTACTACCAATCGATCTGCCAAAGCATTGCCAGATGAGTGTAGACCTGCTTCAGATGTCATGTTCTGCAGTGTCTGATCTGGACCTTCACTGTTTGCTCAGGCTTGTCTATCCCAATACTTACCGCCATTATGCTCAGAGCTGTCTGTCCCAATACTTAGGGTACTGTGGTAACTTTTTTACAACACCACTTCCAAATTACTGTCTGAATTTCATAATTAGATTTTCATGGCCCCCTTTGAAAAGTGAGGTAAATACATATGTTTACTGGTAAGGATGATCCATTTCCTTAATCAAGCAGAAGAACCATTCACTTATGAACACTTGGGACT